>OY747717.1:16112500-16597500 GCA_963556495.2 Valencia hispanica | reverse complement strand
CTCCTGTTGAGGTTTAGTGATGCAAAAAATATATGGTTTGGTGTGTATCTTGGTTTTTAAGCCATGGTTCAGTACATTTTCCATATAGTTACTTTAAAGAAAATACAGCATTGTAAAAAGCATTTGCCCCATTACAAATTTAATCTGCTTTCTTTTTCTTTGTCATTTTCAGATCACCAAACACCTTTTAATGTTAGACAAGGATTATTGAGTAAAAGATAAGCTATCCATCCCGATTGGCCCTGAACCTAATAACTAATTTTGCCACCCATGAGTGGAACAGCTGTCATTAGTTGTTTGCAGTAGCTGGGAATGAATGTTCGGTGGAAGAACTGCATAATTGGTTTGATTCAGCCATGTCATGCTGGAGGGGTCTGGTGACCCAACAGCCTCTGGTTGAAGTCATGCAACAGTGTTTCAATTTGATTTAAGTCTGGACTTTAACAAGAACCCTTTAAAGCCTTTGTTTCTGTTTATTAACCCATTCAGAGGTGGATTTGTAGGTGTGCTATGGATTCCTGTCCTGTTGCATACTAATGGCCGGTTATTCATGGGTCCATTAGTTATGGTTAGCTGTCCAAGTCTTAAAGTGGCAAAGCTGATATTAAAGCTGATATTCACTGATATTAATGGAGGCTAGTACGGCTGGCAATGTTTGATCTTGTTCTTGGTTAGATATTGACCTTGGATGAGTCAGTAATGCGGTCTTGGTGTAATTTTAGTTGGGCGGCCACTGTCTGCATAGTTTAAAACTGTTCCATGTTTTCCCCATTTGTGCATAATGGCTCTCATTCTCACTTCGCCACAGTCACAAAGCCTTAGAAACCACTATTTAACTATTGTTAGACAGATAGATGATCTAAATGGCTTTGATTCTCAATTTGAACTCAAATGTACTCACTAGGGATGTGTACTGGCAAGGATCTGGTGATACAATATGTATCACATTACAGAGGGGACGATACAATATACTGCGATTCTATGAGTAAGACTATATATTGTGATTTTTGAAACTTAATTTAACTGTAGAAAAACCGTTACAGCATTTTAAACTCTCCATCTTTCATACTTTAACACATCCAGTTTTATTACTAGATCTAGTTGATCCACTGGAACGAAGAAGGTGAAAACAGCCACCAGCTACCAGTCATACTTTTATTTTACTAAAAAAATTATTGTCATCATTAATGGTTCCATTCAAATGGTAAAAATAAAAAAAATCGATACATTGCTTTTGAATATCGATATAAAATATCACAATACATCGGCGTATCAATATTTCCTTACATCCCTAGTACTCACTGTAAATCATATCAACTGCTCAGTGTTCATAAATGACGAACTGAAAGGTGCATACCAAAATTCTTTTGCACTTAGTGTGATTATTTAAGACAATAAAGATAAACAGAAAGATATTTTCCTCAATAAATATAACATTTAACTGGAATCCAGAAAAAAATGGGTACCCATTAACACACTTATATTGACTCTACTTTACGTACCACACGAGAAAGTCAACCTCACATACTGGTGTGCGATAGCTGGGTTTTCCCAGACTGAGGCTACTGAAAAAAAAACATTTAGAAACGGGTTGGTCAGACATTTGTTTGGTTCTTGTAATTCGAGATTGAAGTAGAAACGCCAAAAGCCCAACACAAATCTACAAACATGATCCTTAAAGCTCTTTATCATTCTGCCCAAGTGGAAATACACTCAGTGGTTATATTAAGTGCAGGGGAACCAAGCTGAGCTCTTAAATGTTTCCACTTGATTTGGAGTGCTTGGCTTACTTCCTGTCTGCTATCTGAGTCAGGAAATGCAAACAATGGGTGTGCAAGATTCTCTGCCTACCAATTTCCTACTTTTCCATAAAAAAAACCACAATAAGACCTCTCACCAAAGTCACATGCACACATCACTTCATATTGTGACAGTTGTTTCATTGTATTTAGAGAACAGCTTCAAGGAGTAAAAGTGGTAGCCCCAAACTGGGCACATATATGTTGGTCTGAGACCGTAGGTGTTTATTAGGTTTTGTGAGAGTGTATGCCTCTGTTTTTCTGTCAGGTTTTTTTCCTGGCTAAGCTGAGCGCAAAGCCTGGCAACAGCAGCAGCAGATGGTTAGTGAAGTCATTTTTTTTTCACTTAATTCCATGGACTAATTTCTGAGTCCCTCCATTACATAATATGCTCTTTCTCCAGTGACTAAACTGAGACCGAACATCCCGATATGCTTTTGGGATTTAGTTTATAGCATGTCTCAGTTATTTGTTTTGTACGTTTTTGTGTCCTTTATTGAGCTGCCTAGGACTTTGTAATTTCCTGTGCTGAGAAACAAAGATTTGTACCTGTTGGTTGACGGTAAAGAGCTCGCTACCCGCTTTTACACTTGTGCTAAATCTCATATATTGATTGCAACATCTTCTAAACTGCACCCTGAGCTTCAACCTTGCTTTTTTTTTCTCTCTCTGTCGCCAAATCTCACAGTTGGGTTGTGTTGTGTTTCTGATTCTCGGTGTGTTGGGAAAATAATTATCTGCCTCCCACATGAATAACAAACAAAGTGCTGATCAGAAATGTTGAGATTTTCGATGCATCATAATATTCAGGAGAGCAGATATTTGGAAAATTTAGGACAATCGCGTTCTTAAGAAAAAAGTCTGATATAGGACCTTTTTGATATGAGATGCTTTAGCAGTTTAATGAGTCTGTTGATTTAGTTCTTAGTTCACTTAAACATCAGTGTTCCCTAGAGCTTCTTTCAGATATGCCTTAGGTAGAGACAATCAGAGGCACAATTTTTGTGGGGTGGGACAATCAATCAGGTGAGGTAAATCATTAAATTCCCTATAAAGACCTTTTCTCATATGCTAGATTATCATAAAATTCATAAACATGCCACCTACAGTAGTTGTGTAAGATACCATAACATAATCTCTCTAGATCCTCCAGAGGCCTGAATTCTGTCTTATGCTTTTATGCCATCAGCTCACCTCCACAGATTTTCTGTGGTATTTAGGTCTGAGGTAGATTTTGTGTTTAGGGAAGCCAAAAATTTCTGTCTGGGGTCATTCTGCATGGAGTTTGCATGTTCTCTCTGGGCATGTGTGGGTTCCCTCTGGGTACTCCAGCTACCTCCCACAGTCCTTCCATGTCAAATCTGCATGGAATGGAGACAGAGTGAAGCTCTAATAACACAGTTTTACTAGAAGCTCAGGGATTTCTTGTTGCCTGCAGCTTATATAATTCTTTAGAATTTGACCCAAAGCAGACTTCTCAGGTTGCACATCTGCCTCTTGTCCCTGAGGCAGGTCAGCCAAGGACATTACAGGATGTGGATATGGGAGCCTAATGTCTGCTAATTGAGCAGCTGCCAGGCGGATGAAGTTCCTGCTTTGCTGTCTGAGGTTTTTCAACATAAATGTTGTTTAATCTCCAGATGCCCTCAAATAAAAACAGAACAAAAACCAAACATAAAATAAATCAGTAAAAACGTGTTTTTATCATCTAATTCATAGACAACTAAAGCAGATCCACCAAATGTTTTGCAGGGTGTCAGAATCTTAACTTTACACTTATACTTAAAAAGGGGAAAATACTATTTCTTTGACAGTTTGATCTCTTTTAGCACGTAAAACTTTAATTTGATCTATCCAATACAAACAACTTAAAAAGCCCAGCTAAAGTCTGTAATTCATGCAAAAATGCCACAAACAACCAAAGCTATAAAATATTTTAATATATTTGATTCTCTCTTTCGATGTCTGAGACCAGGATTGTAGTAGGAGTGGTATAGTATAAACATGTGTGGAAAAACATCTGTTTGGTTTCGCTTCTGAGAAAGAAAGGAACCGGCTGCAGAGAAATCTCTTTCAGGTCCAACAAAAGGCTGGAGAACACTGACCTCAACTTCTGTCTCTCCTCCTCATATCACCCCATACTGTATCTATTATGACAACATCTACGCCTGCTGTGCTGTTCACCTTTAACTGGCCCACCACACAGCACCGCTGTGCTCATTATCAGCCTCTGTCTGCCCTCTCCTGCCAAACACACCTGCTGTGACCTTACCACATCCTCTGGGCCTCGCTTGCTGCGTGTATTTGTGCATGCGTCTAAATTTAATTCTTTCAGATAGACAGTAACGAGGCCAAGTGATTATCTGAACCAATAGTGAGAGAACATCAGTCTTTATTTGGGTTTGACCCGATTAAACCGGCTGAAGAGGCGGGTCATGATCACAACACACTGAAATCATTCCTGTTCTTTTTTGTTGAATTTTGTTTGAAACAAAAAGTTAAGAGGTTTTTAATAAACCCACTGACGCTGCTGTTAGGAACCGTGACATCAGCATGCAATCTTTTCAAGGTGAGCCGTTTTTAATTTCAGATAAAAGACACCCACAAACCAGACGACTGACTTAAAGAGCTGAGTCACATCTTATTCAGAGGAGTTTTAGCACTGCGTCATCTTCTGTACAAATAATAAACGGATTCTTAATTTTTTTTTTTCACATCTCTCTTTGTCTTCCTCAGCTCACAAAAGGTGCCCTCTGCCGTTAGACTGTGCCCAGCAAAGACGCCACCACTGCCACCCAGGCTCCTCTCACTGCGGCTCCTGCCTCCAACCGTATCGGGAGAATGATGAAGGACGCTGCGTGCTACCGGGGCACAATAAAAGTGGTATGAACAAAAACCCTGATGCACCCTACATTTACATACCCTGGAATGAAGGAGCACATTATTATTATTATTATTATTATTATTATTATTATTATTATTATTATTATTATTATTATTATTATTATTATTATTATTATTATTATTATTATTATTATTATTATTATTATTATTATTCAGTTAAATTTTATTTATAAAGCACTTTACACATGGCATAATAGTCAACCAAAAGGCTGTACAGAAGGTAAAGAAATTGAATAAAATAGAAGAGTTAATAGTCAAGAAAGCAGTGAATATATAAAAATAGACAAAAGCACAGTGATACATTGTCACTGCACAAATATTTGACAAGACCCTAGAATAAAAGTTAAACAAGTCAAGGCATATTAAAAGCTAAAGTAAACAAATATGTTTTTAAGCGCGTTTGAAAAGGAATTAAAGAAGTGGACTGCTTGAGAGAAAGAGGTTCCCCTCGAGATTTAGTGTGCACTTTCAGGACACTCAGGAGCACGATGTCAGCTGACCTGAGCGCACGAGAGGGGTGGTAAAGGGAGAGTAACTCTGACAAATACTGGGGAGCCAGTCCGTTTAGAGTCTTAAAAACAAATAAAAGGACTTTAAAGTGAATTCCGAAAAGGACAGGCAACCAATGCAAAAGGCTCAAAATAGGTGCAATATGCTCCCTTCTTGCAGCACCAGTTGTTGTAGTAGTGATATTATGGTATTATTTGTATTAATATTGATATTTGTATTCTAATAGAAGAATTGAGGTATGGAATGATCAAAACAATCAGATTACTGAATAGAAATAAATATTATGTAGGTGATAGGAACAGAAAGTGACTTTAGAAATTTTATAAATCAACTGGATGCATTTTGATGAAACAGTAAAGACCACCCAGCTCTCTCACCTGGAAAATATTGCGAAAGAAAAGAGGCAAGGGATGCACAAGGAATTTAACAAAAGAACACCACAGAAAAAGAGGAAAGGAGGAGGGGCCTAAGCAGAAATACGCAACTTCCTAACAATGGCTTTTAAGATATTAACTGACAGATATATGTTATGTCACTTTGGAGTCATAGTACATGTTGTGAGAAAACAAAATATGAATATAACCGGGTACATGTGCAACAAGGAAAGCTCTCTCTGCATGTTTCAACCTTTTGAGGTGATACAGTAGAACACTAGGTGCTGTCCCCTTCATAAAGGCGGTGTTGTTCAAAGTATTTCTCCACTGAATCAGTGTTCTGCAATTAAAGATGTTTCCTCAATTTCTGGTGAGAGCTCACGCTACTGCAATAAAAGCTGAACTTATTTTATTTACACATCTTTATCAGTATATCAATAAATGTGGCCAACAATGTATTTGTACTAAAGTACTGATCATGTTTTGAGAGACTGGAGCTCAGTGTCTCAGTCAAAGACACGTGAATGCGTCAGCAGTGGGGTTCAAGCAGTTTATTGTCAAAAGGAAAACAAGTTCTCTGTAAAGCTAAATCACGGCTGCTGTGTGCCACGTCAAGCATTTATGCTTCTATGAAGTCATTTCAGCTGCAGTCGTGTCACTTCATCTCTGTGTGGTTCTTCGCTTTTCCTCCGTTTTCTCCCATTTATGCCTCTCCCAGCAACGGAACATTTTCAGCTTTAATCCAGCCTTCCCCTGCAGTGTTTCCAACACACACACACAAATATATATGCACCGCCCCCGCACCGGCAGCCTTAATCACTGCGATAACATGTTTCTCTCTCTCTCTCTTTTGCCCTTCATCTTCATCCCTGAATCTAATATCCCTCAATGAAACAGCCAAACTGTGAAAATAAATCTAATTTTTTTCTGATTTCTATGGCAGCGCGCGCTGCGTTTCAAGCGAAACCTGAAAGAGTGAAAGAGACATTTTCAGTACATCAAAATAAAGTGGTTTGCCTCAGTGTAAATATGCATTTATGGCAGTGGAGGCGTTGCACCTCGGCAGGGTTAATAAATTGGAAGGGTATGAGCGGCAGGAGAGGATCCAGGAGAAACTCAGCGCAATTACTTATGAAGCATCAGATAAAAAAAAAAAGAAAAACCGATTTTTGGATGTGCAGGAAAAGAGTTTCTATCAAGCAGAGGATGAGAGGATTTATGCGCTGCACTTTGACCTTGTGTGTTTGGTATATATCTAGTACATCGTGCAGACATTTAAGCTGCATCTAGTGGTTACATAAAGTCATTGGAGACTACCGAACACTCTGATCCGCTCGGGAGGGTGACTCTTCTTTTCACACTCACCACTCAGAGCCACGAAGTAGTGTTCTGAACAGATGAAATCCTCGCTCTTTGCTTTAGTTACTCAGAGTTGCGCAGAAGTGTGTGCATTTGCTTCGTCATAGGCATCGCTTTCGAAGCGTCAGAAAACAATAAAGAGCTTCAGGCCAGCTGCTGGAGTGGCAGTTAGGCAGCTTTACTCACTGCCTATAAAATATCACATCGGAACTAATGTTTATGCTGGATTACTGAAAAAAAGAAATCACAGAATTGAAACTTTGTTGCTCAGTTTTTGTAGCGTGCAGCAGTGGGCGGTCAAAATGAAATCGCTGTGTTTCTGATGCAGGACGCCGCTGTCATCGTTCTCGTCGAGCACCACCCAGAACTAAAGCTTGTTTCACAGATTCTAAGGCTGCTTTCAGCGAGTTTTATCAGAGGCGTTTCTGTGTTAGGCTTCTGTAACTGCTGCCATCGCACTGCTTTAATCACTCGGAAACAAAGCTATTTAGTTTTGTTTTTACAAATTGTTTCACTCCAGACAAAAGAAAAAAAATTCCTTTTCAAGCACGTTTTGGAATTATGTCCATTGAGAAGATAAACAAATATGTTGCAAAGAACACAATTTCTCTTTTAGTCTGTCAGTGACGGGGTGAGAGGCACGAATTACCGGGATAAATACGTCCATGTTCCGTGCTGGATGGACCCATATGTGGTAATAAACTAGTGGTGGGTAGGAAGAAGTGCATAGTTTGTTCTAGTAACACCCGGAGTGCTAAACGAATTGCTGTTACAGAGGGATCCTTGTAACCGGGATGACAAAGAGACAAGAGAGGCAGCACTCACGGCACCTGATGAGTTGGAACTTTAACGGCCCGAGACAATCGTTGCTTGGGACATGAACTGAATAGAACGAAGTCTGAGTGGAGAACAGGTGGATTGATCTTCCTTTAAAAGCCAAGCCCTATAGTCACCTGACCACTACCTGTCATGGTCTTGGTACGATGACATTCTCCTTTGTTCACAGCAGATTATGATATATATGGGGCGACTTCTGTGTGCTCTGAGTGCTGAATGAATGCGAGGTGGAGAAGACAACTATAGAGACTTACCAGCAGACACACAGAACCAACAAGCTGTGCCCAACTGTGTTAACCAAGGCTGGATCTACCTGGTTAAAATTTAATTGCGTCACTTAAAAAAAAAATTTCACCTTAGCTTTCTTTAATCTGTCAGCAAGATATTTTTTTAAAATAATTTACACCTAGTTTCTGAATTTCAAAGAGAAGAACAACCAAAACTCAGTGCCAAGATGAAAACAGCTGTTGCCTCCCATGAGGAAACACCCTGAGGCTGGGACAAACACAAGTTTCTGTCCACTGAGCTGAAGAAGAGGACATTCAGGAGTGCAGGTGAAGGTATCCAACGAGACCCAAGGCTAAGACCAAGTTGTCTCATCAATTTATCTCAGGCTAAGATAAAGGCCTTCATCTCCTGAATTCTTGCTACCCAGGCATCTCGTGTAAGCCTTAGTTAGACATTATGCTTATCCATTCACCTCATGGTTATATTCAGTTGAATCCGTCCCCGTTGAAGCCAGTACAATCCAATTTTTCAATTCAATTCAGTTTATTTATATAGCGCCAATTCACAACAGATGTCATCTCAAGGCACTTAACAAGAAGTCATTTCAATACATTTATACAAACATTCCAATCAGTTAAAAAGTTTCCTATTTAAGGAATCCCAGCAGATTGCGTCAGTCATTGGCGTGAGGTTGGACCCCGTTGATGCAGACTTTCCAACCACAGCAATCCTTCAGCAATCCCTCATACTGAGCAAGCATGTAGCGACGGTGGAGAGGAAAAACTCCCCTTTAACAGGAAGAAACCTCCAACAGAACCAGGCTCAGTAGGAGCGGCCATCTGCCACGACCGTCTGGGGGTTTGAGAAGACAGAGCAGAGACACAGAAGGAACAGAAGATCTGATATAGGAGTACTTTCTATGTTACAGAAAGTAAAAAGTTGATAACAGGACACAGTGGATGTTCAGTTACTGGGAGGATCATCCCAGTCGATGCCCCCCGTCCAACAGGGCATTGCAGCCAAGCAGGATACCAGACCAGGTATATCTTCTATTGAGATAAAAACACTGAGATAAAACAAAGTTAACAGTCGAAATAACAGAATGTACTGTAATACAACTGGAGAGTTGTAGGAGAAAAGGAAGTAGCAGAGTGAAGAAAATTGGTAAGTCTGTCCTCCAGCAGTCTAAGCCTATAGCAGCATAACTACAGAGATAGCTCAGGATGATCTAAGCCACTCTAACTATAAGCTTTATCAAAAAGGAAAGTTTTAAGCCTGGCCTTAAAAGTAAACAGAGTGTCTGCCTCACGGACTAAAGCTGGGAGCTGGTTCCACAGGAGAGGAGCCTGATAACTAAAAGATCTGCCTCCCATTCTACTTTTAGAAATCCTAGGAACTACAAGTAAACCTGCAGTCTGAGAGCAAAGGGCTCTGTTAGGAACATAAGGAACAATTAGATCTCTGATGTATGATGGAGCTTGATTATTAAGGGCTTTGTATGTAAGAAGAAGGATCTTAAATTCTATTCTGGATTGAACAGGGAGCCAATGAAGGGAAGCTAAAACAGGAGAAATGTGATCTCTCTTTTTAATATTCATCAGAACTCTTGCTGCCGCATTTTGGATCAACTGAAGGCTTTTAATGGCATTTTGTGGACTACCTGATAGTAAAGAATTACAGTAGTCCAGCCTTGAGGTAACAAATGCATGGACTAGTTTCTCAGCATCACCCCTGGACAGGATGTTTCTAATTTTAGCAATATTCCGGAGGTGAAAGAAGGAGATCCTAGAAACCTGTTTAGTATAGGATTTAAATGTCAAGTCTCGGTCAAAAATAACGCCGAGGTTCTTTACGTTATTACTGGGGGCCAATTTAATGCCATCCAGATGAAGTGATTGACTAATCAGTTTCTTTTTTAGAACTTCTGGCTACAACTTAATCCACTATAATCAGTTTAGGGTTCAAATCAAAATTTCTGTCTGCCCAAATCAACCCTATATAATTCAATTAGTTTAATATAAACTTTAAATCTCCATTAAATCGTTTTACTTAAAATAGATTATTTTAGCACTTTTTTTTATTAAATATACAACCTGTTTTGTAAATAACATTTGAGACTATGTTTTAATTTCCTTTAATTTTTATGAGTTTAGATTATTTATGCTTTTATAATGTGAAAACAGCTAAAAAAATTTCCCTATAACATGGTCCCCAGTCCTGAATTTTCCTCTAGGTTTTATCAGCAAACATTGGAAAACATGGACAATTATGTGGTGACTTTGACTGTGTGAACAAAGGGATTCCTATGGGATATGGAAAACTCTGGAAAAGCCGGAAATGTGTATGTAATATTTCCCAGGACTGAGTAGATCCTATCCGACTGACTAAAATTTCTATTCAACGATCCGTCTATCTGTCTTTCTATTCTTTCCCATGTTCCCTATTTAAAGACTCACCCCTGTATGAATAGCATACATTCAATGTGAATCTTTATTAAATTATACTTTTAAAATATTTTAAATCGAACTGAGAACTTTGGACATTTCTGCTTAGAAGGTTAAAAAATTCTGACCTGGAAAAAAAGTTTAGGAACTCTTAAAAATTGCTCGAACATCCAGGTTAACTCCACTTAATTCCAGTTAGATTCCACTTGATCTTTTGTTGCCTTGATCTTCCATGTGTTTGCCTGAATTGCTGGTAGAATAGATAAATATTTGGAGCTCATTAAAAACTATCTCATGTTAATATTAAGCGTTGTCAGCTGATAGATGTTGAGTGTGCACAGTAAGGGAATAGGTAGGCAGAAGTTTCATTGTAAGCTGGAGCTGCCTGTGTTTGACATAGAGGCGTTCACTGCCATTAGTAAACAGACAATATGCCTCAAAGCCATGTCCTTTGGTTAAAAGCACAAACACAGTGACAGAGGAGCCATTCTTTAAAAGCAGCTGTGTTACATATGTGGTAAAGGCAGGGCGTGCACAAAGTGGGTTTCTAGTCTTTTACGGAGTACCTTTTGTGTCCTCACTAGCTTTTATCTCTATCATCAAGTTTGTTTCCCCTTTCATGTTCTCATCTGTCAGCTTCTGACAACCGTTGGACTAACATGCAATACCCTTAAACCTCCAGCTGCAGTTTGGTGACAGAAGACGTGAAAAATATCCTAGTAAGGATTCCTTGTATGCTTTTATTGTAACAATTCTCTAAAGCCATTGTTTTATACACTTCCAATGATGACACACATTACAAACAACAAATTAAGCTTGAAAAGACTCATTACATGTAGATCCAGGTCCTATTTTTATGTGGTGAATTTTTTCTATTCTCGCCAATCTGCTAATTAAATCTAAGCTTCACTGTGCTAAATTTAACACTGATCATCACATGTGATCTATCTGAACTTTTTCATTTACACTTTTGTACAGTTGGGAATTAAAGCTGTTAAGATTTTCAGCAAGTATTATATTAAGAGGAAGGTTCCAAGTTCATTTCATTAGCACCTGCTAAATACAATTATCTCCTTGCTTACATTAACAACGTGAAAGAAATGTACAGAATTTTAATTGTTATTAGCATTTAACAAAAACAATTTATTGACGTAATTTGCTTTAAAAGTTTTTTTCAGTAATATGGATGTGTATTTTTCAATTCATTTGTTATTATTTTTTCTTTTGCTTGGTTAGTATTCCTTAGGCTGTTTATAGATACCACTGATGTTACAATTGGGAGTCGTTCAGGGTTCATACCGTCTGGAAAAGTTGGACATTTGATTTTTGTATATTCCAGTTCTGGATAAGTGAGAAAAACATGCATCCGTCCGTTTTTCCTTCCATCTTTATCACTTATAATTACTTATACTTAAAATATGGGACAAAATAGGCTGACCACACTGTAAATGTAATTTTGATGTGAAACATCCCAAGGAACTCTTGGGGTTATACTTGTTTTTTTTTTGTTTTTACAAAGCAGTACCGGTTTTGTAAAGCAGTAGTTGAAAGGCAGGTGAGGCTGTTAACTGACTTTAAAGCATTGGCAGTCAAATTTCATGTAGTCATTCAGAGCTGTGCACTCAGCTGTGACTACCTTTATTCAGCTTGTGGGACACTAACTCTGATATACGGCACTCTGTCCAGCCAAGTAGAAAATCTCATAATGTAGTGCTCCGCTCTGTTGTTCTGAAACCAAAACACGTTGAGTAATATAGTTTCTTGTTTGTTCTCTTTTCTTGTTAGCCTAATGGTTTTGAAGAAATTTTCTGCAGACACAGAAGAAAGAGTAGAGATGCATCTAAAGAATTAGAATATGATAGAAATGTTTATTTATTTTAGTAAGTCAGTTCAAAAATGTAACTTAAACAAAGGAGAATATGTTTTTGCAAATGCAAATATTTATTTATTATAATGCAGAAAAATACTGTGTAGTGTGGTATGGAGGCGATCAGCATGTGGCTCTACTGAGGTGTTAATGAAGTCTCGGTTGCTTTAATAGTGGCTTTCAGCTCAGCTGCATTGTTAGCCTTGTGTCTCATCTTCCTCTTGACATTACTCCATAGTTTCTCATTGTCGAGTTTAGGCCAGGCCAGTTTTCTGACCAATCAAGAATGATCATTAAAGCGGGTATTGGCCGGTGCAAAGTTCTTCTGGGAAATGAAGTCAGCATCTCCATGAAGCTTGGGTTTGATAAAACACAGTGGATCAACACCAGCTCCAAAAATAATTACTGACTGAGGAAACCTCCCTCTGGACCTTACTTTTCCTCCAGACTCTGTAGCCTTACTTTACTCTGAAGCACTGAGCAACAGTCAAGGCCTTTTTCTCTGTTGCATATTTAGAAAAATCTGACATTGTCCTTTGTCACAGTCCTTCCAACACTGTGGTCATCCCTGAAGCTTGTGGACCCTTTATCCACCACACTTTTTCCTTCCAGTAAACGTTCCATTAATATGATACAGCAGGGGCACCCAGCTTCTTTAGCAGTGACCTTCTGTGACTTACCCCGCCTTGTGGAGGGTGTTAAACAGCTATGTAGTCAGTAGTCTTACGCATGGTTGTGTAGGACTTAACATTTCTGTATCAAATTATTCCGTATTGGTCTCATCTTAAATTGAACATTTCTTGGAAACTGAATGTTTCTATTACATTAGTTGTAAGCCATATTCATCAACAAGAGCAGAAATAAACAACTGAAAAATATTATGATATGTGAACTAAAACTTATAGTATATGTTTCAATTTAAATTTGATTGAGATGCAGCTATAAATCAAATTTAAATATCAATCATTAGCATTTACTTCAAGTTACATCCTCAAATAGTCCTCAAATAGTTTCATAACAAATCTCAGAATTTCGATTGTTACTGCCCACCAGGTGGCAGCAGAACATCACAGCGCTCAGAAAAGGGTGAATTGCTGTTATTTTTTTCTCCAATTAATGTTTTGTATGAGTGACTAGTACCAAGCTTTTAAATCTCTATTTAGATTTGATATTGGTAATAGGCTGGTAGGAAATAGGCTGAATAAATGACTGAGCAGAATTAATTTGAACTATTATGTGTTTCTGTTAGGTTTTAGAGCAAAATATAGCAAAAGTTTTAATTTTGAAAGGGCTTATGGTTAGATTATTTTGTTTGAAATATTTTTCATGTTAGAATTACAGATGCACCAATCTAATCAGCCATAAAATGGAAAGTTCCAGTTTTTGTTCAGCAGGACTTTTTTTTTCTTTCTATTTATTAAATGTATCAGTCTATAAAAATATTACCCAACAACATGTGCTTTAATATACTTTAATTTAAAAGAAATCATATACAAGTTTATATTTTGACTCATTGATGAGGACGGTAGTGTAACTCTTTAATTTTCTGTTGTTTCAAAACTCTGTCAAAGAACATGCTGCACATTTCTTCACTGTATTGTGTTATGTTCCTTAGAAAAATATAATTTTGTCAAAATTAGAATCAAAAATCGGTTTTGGGCCAGAAAGCCAGATTAGTGCATCCCCTATATAATCACATGTGGGTATATTGTAGTTGATTTTCAAGTTGCAAACTTGATAGTTCTTAACAGGAGGAGGTGGAAAGGCAGGTGTCTGGTTTTTGGTGGTGGAGGAAATGTGAGTGTTTTTTAAGTGGGAAAAGACAACAGTGCACATGTGTGTGACCCATGATCCCCGTTGAGATATTTAGTGTTTGTTTGTTGTACCAGCCTGCCCCCCCCCCCCACCCCTCCAGTGCTTCTCAAGAGGTTATTGGTCATTATCAGGCCGGTGACAAAACCCTTCTTTTCCAGAGAGAGGTGTGCATGCTTACACACGATCAGTGCTTTTAGAGATGACTGCTCTATAAAGCTCACTTCTTTTTTTTTCCAGGAACATTTAAAACATCAACAACAAATACTGTCCTCTCTGCATCGCCTCTTTATATGCAGACCTGTAGGGCCACACGTTCTGTAGCCAACACACAGAGGCACAGTTGGCGCTCTCAACCACCTGCAAAGTGCAGATGGCACATCCCGCCTCCACAGACACCTGCCATGCAGTGCACTAAATGGCCATTAGTGGAGGGGGGTGAGGAAAAAAAACAAAGCAGTCAGTGAAAGTGCTGCTATGTCATATCATACACATTAACTCAGCCAGATGGCCAGCCTTCTGGAGTGAAAGTGACACTGTAGTCGGCAACATAATTTAGGTGCACGCTTGTTTAGAAGGAGTTATAGCTTGCTGCTCAGTTATTTTTCACTTGATGAGTATAATATCAACAAGAATACAAAAAACAGCACCATTTTTCTGGCGCTTTTATTTTAAAGCCCAAAGTGATTTCTTTATGTTCTAACTTTACGTCTTTCCCCGCCGTCTTCGGTCGGTGCTAATAATAAATACATGTGAAGCTTTATGGAGGGAAATAACTCTTTGATGACCTCCATTACCAGCAGGCATTGGGGTCTATTGTGAGTGCAACAGGAGAGGCCCAGTGAGGCCAAGGTTTGGCTGATTGCTGTAGGGACCTTCCCCCCTGCGGTGCTCCTTCCCCTGGCCACACACACACTGTGGACCCCGGTCGCCCTGGAGCCCGGGGCTGTCCCGCAGGAATGCGCTTCGCTGTCTGGCCCAAAGGGCTGTTAACAACGGTTTAGTATTGTCTGCCTTTTTTAACCAGCTCCTCAAACAAATAACACACACAGGCACACTCCCTGTCTGTCATCTAACACAGAAGATCCTGAAAACACCTGTGCAGTCATGTATGCATGCTGAAGCCCATATGCGTGGGTTCTCTGAGTGTCGCAAATACTGTCAAACATCACTGTGATGATGTGAAAGTGGTCTACATTTTCCATGTCTGGATTTAAATCTAGAAAATCTTGTTATATATATCGAAGTTGAGTATAACACCTGATTAGGCAGAGAAACGATTAAGGTCAAAGCTCATATCGTTCAATCAATAGTTGATGGTAAAATGTACTTTTTCACTGAAGAGAACGTCTCGCTTGTTGGTAATGTGTTTCAAAACCTCTGTCACTGCACTGTTTTTAAGGAGATCATACAACTTGGAATTATTCGATAAATATTCGGTTCGAGAAATTCATCAAACAAATCACTGGATAAATGTATTAGATTTAGAAGTTACTTATTGCTAATACTTAATTTATCAGTTGATACGACCTTTTAACTAACACAATTACCCTCATGTTGTTTTTGATATTTTAAGGAACAGATGCCACAGATGTTGTCTTAAAGAAACAATATTTGGCCAAATAAATCCAACTAGATGGGCAGATACTTTTTGTTCTACTTTCCATATCTAAAATGGGGCAAATTCTGTACAATGCTTGATCTATTGCCAATAAAATGATAACATGGTTAATACTGTCTGATTAAACGTTTTTTAATTTTTTTTTAAAAATACAGAAATATATTGAAAAATTAAAAAGCTAATAATACATAAATAGATGAGCTTTCATTACCAACGGCTATGAACCACCATGAATAAATAAATCCACAACCTTCTGTATCAACAGGCCAAAACTGCCATAAATGACTTGACTGAATATAATTAGAACTACATGAATGCATGCACAAGACTTAGTAGTAACAACTCTAACCCACAAAAAATATATAGATAAATAAATACATAAATAAATGAAAAACACTTTTAGTATTCATGCTCTAAGCCCTGATCAATAAATGTATTAATGCACAGCCTACAGTATTAAAAGCTCTAACCCACCATACATATATAGATGAAAACCCTTTAGTGTTAGCAGCTCTGAACCACCATTACATGATTAGTATATAACTAAAAAAAACACCTTTATTATCTACAGCTCTAAACAACAATTCATAAATAAGCAGAAAATAAATAGATTCACAATCGTCAGTATCTGCAATGTTAATCCACTATAAACTAATGAAATAGACAGAAACAAAAAAACGAAAATATATTCAGTTCTTTTTATTATCATTTCTAAACCACTTGTCTTTTAAGAACAGGTGAAGGATGTTCGTTGTCATTTAGCTCAGACAGGCTCACTTTGATTTTAAAGAACCCTGAAGCACAGTGTGGCTCTGCTCTGTTGCCTCACGTTAGAGACATTTTCTATTTAGCTGCTTTTTGAAGACTTAGCAAAACGTTTTACCTTCTGCCTTTCCTATTTCTGTCAGCTTGTTTTTGGCAATGGTTTTTCTACACTTTAAAAAAGGTTTTATTTCCCAGCTAAACTTTAGTTTGTGAGCAAACAGTCCTTTATTTCCGTTAAATACTGAAAATGATCTCATGTGTAATTCTGATAGATTCCAGGTACCGATCGATACTGATATATCACTTAAAGCTGGCCCAAGATACCAGACCCTCTTGGAAGTACTGTACTAATAATTTAGATATTCTCATATACTAATTTCTGGTGTTGGTGCATTCAATAGAAAAAAGCAGTAAATCTGTGAAAATGTGAAAACAACATTTTTGGGGGGATTTCTTTTCTGAAATTGAAAACAAAACGTGTAATAAGAATTCATAGTTACAGGAAAACATGAAGCAAAAGTAAGACAGTTTCCCACGGGTCCTACAGTGAATGCAGCATGATTAAAAGTTAAAGTGGTTAGTAGATAAAAGATTAGAAAGCTGGATTTTTTCCGCTGCTAGGAGGAATGGGAGTATGTGGTACTTTTCCACTGGGATTCAAAACTGCTCAGGGGTCCTCTGATGAAGGGGGCCCAAACCAAATGTGTAAATGTGTTTCTATTCATGAGTCTTTTGTGTTGTAATTGACCTCAGCAGTGAAAAATATGTATCCAAAGACAGAAAATATATATATTTTTAATCTAATGAGCTCTATCAATGTTAAGAAACCCATATAAATGTGTTACAAGTATGTACAAGCACCGAACCTTTTTTATTACCGTCACTGAAACGTAAGTGTTTTTTGTTTGCTAGGCAAAGTGAAGACCTTCACTGATCTGGACGAAGAAATAGATTTCCTTCACTCCATCATAGAAAAACAGGAAGTGTCGAAGATAAAAACAACAATAAATCAACCACAGAAAACTGGTAAGAAATCAACAAGTTGACATTTATACTGCAACGACTGTCTGTTCCCTCAGTTGTTGCAATTACCACTTTTCTTTACTCAACCTATCGTTGTCCCCTTTTCTCTCCAGCATCCATTTCCTCTCAGACGGATCTTAAGGACAGCAGAACGGGGGCATCTAAACAGAAATCCCAGAACCAGGACCGACTGTCGGGGGAAATCCCACGTAGCACGAAAGCAGTTCCGTTCCCTGCGGACACCGCCCTTCCTAACACCCCGCAGCCCTGGGTCACTGGAGCTGATGGCCGTGCTGGTCCTTTAATCGTCCCCCAAACCAAAAATGACACCATCATTGTCAGTGAGTGATGTTATAACTCTTTTTATTAGCAGATAATGTCAAGACTCTAATCAAGCACTTTTATGTATTGTGAGAGAAATTCTTTGCAAAAATACCTTTTATACAGTTGATGTTAACTGTCAACCAAATCTCTCTTTTCTGACCGTAAGAACGGCTGGAGAATTAAATTTTGTAGTCATAATGTACCTATTATCAATGTTCAGTTTCCTTCTTTGTTTTCATTTTTCTGCAGTTATAATCTCACTGTGTGTTATTGTTGGCACCGTGGCTGTTATCTTGGCTTCTGTCTGTTATGTCAAGTAAGTATAAAGGCAAATAATGCAGGAAAAGGCAAAACCTGTGTGATATTTATGCTCCTGTTGGAAGTACAGTGTTTGGTTGTATTCATTTAATTAAACCAATGTAGAATACAGTTTTGCAAAGAAGTGTACATTCAGCCATCATGGGCATGAATGTGATAATACCTATGGGCTAATATTGAGCTATTCAAACTGTTCTTGTTCCAGTCAAATGATGATGAAACGTAAAGCATCACTGATTCTTATCAGAATTGAACATGTATCATTTCATTAGTTCCATCCATCCATCCATCCATCCATCATCTATACCGTCTATCCTATGCAGGGTTGCGGGGGGGGGGACAGGTCGCCAGGACACACAGGACAAAAAAACATCCACGCCCACTCTCATACCTAAGGCCAATTCAGAAAGACCAATTAACCTAACAGTTATGTTTTTGGACTCTGGGAGGATCATTAGTGTCTTGTCTTTTAAATAATGTTTTTATCATGGAAGGCATAGCACAGAATAGCAATACGCATTCAAAAACCTCCAACCTAAGATGTGCTGAACATTAGTATGCATAAAGGCAAAGTGTATGCCTTGAGGGCCTAACAGTTTAGCCAGAATCACATCAGAAGCATGATAGGGGCTCCAGAAAGTGTGTTGCAGAGGTGAAATTTGCAAGGAGTACATTTAACCAAACATTAATAGGGTGTATGTGCATATTTGACCACAAAAACCACAATCCACAAAGCAGCAAATGTTTGTTTTTAAAAACCATTGTGTAACTGTTGAAATACATTGGTTAAAGAGAGTATTTGGTATGAAATCTATGCACATACAATGAGTTAATGCAAATGTCTCAACTGAGCTGTAAGGGTTTTTATCATGCGTGCTACTGTGTCTTAAGACTTCATGTGTTGTCCTTGCAGTATCCAAGCAATACCACAAAACAACAACACAGTTGGTCCCTTTAGTCTATTTATCTGGATTGTTGGAATATATTTACTAAATTTCCTTTTTTATAGATTTTCATAGATTTAGTTTAGAAATCTACCAACCTTTCAAACAGTACAGACATGCATCTGTTTTATTATTTAGGATTGTAGTGACATCTGCTGGTAGATATGCATATTGCATCCAACTAGGTTGTTTGATAAGTTAATCAAATTTACACAAATGTTATTTTGAGATTTAAATGTTTTCATCTAAATGCTATACACTGGAACTTTGAATGCATTGTTCAATCAGAATGAAAAATCATGAATTTCAGTCAGCATGTTTTATGTGTACTGACTTAAAATGGCTTTCTAAACATGATCATGTCTTTACTTAAATTACTGCATCCTCCCTGACTGTATTGAAATAAAAACATGGAAATACTTATGTTTTAATACTTCATGCTGAGTGAAGTACAAACCATAAGGAGTTAAACATTTATCAAAAAGACAGATTTTAGTGAATATAAATTGTTTTTTAGCATTTTACTTTTTTGCCTTTAAAATCCTTATAATTAGGGAGAAATTATGAGAATGTTGTGCTTAACTTGAATTAACTAAAATCAAAGACATATGTTGTTGATATCATGCTGGAGCTGATCATGACTTCCCCTACAGGCTCCGGACAGAATCGCGTCTTGCAGCGAAAGTGGATTACCCTGCTTTCAGGGGACCGAACATTCCTACAACCACAGCCAACGGTTCTTCGGTAAATGCCTGAAAAAAATCCCAGTTTTCTTTCATTTCACACTTATTCTGCAAAAACAATATGCACAACACCCCCACCTCACTCTACGCATCCAGACGACAGATTGTGACATCATTCACACCTCATTCTCTGTTTTGTCCCCAGGTGAATGATAAGACGTTGGCTCAAAACGCTCAGATGTATCACTATCAGCACCAAAAACAACAGATGCTGTCAATGGGAAAGTAAGTTTCCTGTCTTTTTCTCTACACAGACTTTTGTAATCTTTTTGCCCTAACTTAAAATCTCCATTTCCCCATCAGTCACAAACCTGAACAAAAAGGCACAGACACCGAGGTCACCTCGGACGAGGAAGAAGTTGCGGGAGGCTTCACGGTATACGAGTGTCCCGGACTCGCCCCGGTGAGCACGCAAACACTTGAAACAACTTTAAATTATTTCTGATTAGTTATTTTATTTTAATGATAAACATCTCTCTTCCCAGACTGGAGAGATGGAAGTGAAGAATCCCCTGTTTGATGATTCAACTCCAGACTATCAGGGCAATCCCAAATGAATGCCGAACACTTTGCAAACACACACACACAGACGAGAAATTTCTGTGGAAGAAAGCTTCTGTTTTCTCTCTGCCTGCATGGAAATCAAGAATGATGTTGTGGAAAGGATTGTTTTCTCATCCGCCTTTTAACATATTGGCCCCACTATGGCTTTTTTAATGCTACAAAGATGTAATGGGTTCCTTGTTAATTTATTCCTGTCACTGTCGTAGAGAAACTCTATCTTTTAATTAAATTTTTGTTGATTTAAGTCTAAGTCAAGCTAGTCTTAGTGTTTTGTTTTGTTTAAGTGTTTGATTCTGAGTTAGTCTTTATTCTTTCTTTATTTTTGCAGCTATTTCCAAAGAATACTATAACAGATTATATCTATACATAATAATACATTAAACTAAAACAGATGCCCTCTTTAATTTTCTTTTAACAGATTTCATATCAGTTTTCTGTAAAAATGCATAAGAAATAGTCATTAAACTGTAACTGCTGGTTTTGCTTATGTATTTTCCTGTCCTATAGGCCGCACATGAAGATTTTGAGATGATTAAGTATAGATATAATAATATAGGTGAAAATGAAGTACTTAATCCTGTCTTGCATGGTTTGACTGTACTGCTTTAGTCACGGCGAAGCTTCGATGGATCATTCTGCCTCCGTGTGCGTGCATCCTGTTGCTGATGGAGGAGGAAAAGTGATTTTCCGAGCACTCAAATAAAATCTGAGATAAGCTGTACCTCTAGATGTTTTACTGGCAATCACATTCCTGTAGTGTCCTCCTTTTCGTTCTTTAGTCTCAAACTAACTGTGCTGCAAAATGTACATACAAAGAGTGAGATTGTTCACTTTTTATAGATATTTGTACATGCAGACTAAAGATTGAAAATAAAACTTTTTACCACATGTGAAGAAAAAACTTCATTTTGTGCTTGCCTTAGTATTGATTTACGGGGTTCCTACGCAGTCTGGAAAAGTTTGGAATTTGGTTTCAGTGTTTTCCAGGTTTGGATAAGCATGGAAAAAGTATGAATGTGTCCTTTATTCTTTCCTTTATTACTTGTGTAATTCCATCCTCCATTACTTATTTCCTTCCTCATATACTTTTTTTCTTTCTGGAGTTTTTCTTTCCTTCCTGTATCTTTCCTTTCTTGTTTCTTTCGTTTTTCCTTGTACCCAACCTTCTTTCTTTCCATCTTTCCTTCTTTTTTGCTTCCTTGTGTCCTTAATTTCTTTTTTAGATGTCATTCCTGCCTCCATTGTTCCTTCTTCCCTTGTGTCCTCCTTTCTTTTTTGTTTTCTTCCTTCTTCCATTATATACTTCCCTAATTTCTTACTTGTTCCAGATATTGAGGCTTGAAATTAGTCTTGGTTTCTTTTTTAAATTGGGTTATTTTTTAAATACTCATTAACAAAACTTATGTTAGATGGCAATCAAAATCTAAGTTTGAAGACAAACAGGTTTAAACACTGTACAGGTAGATGCCCTTAAAATGTGTTATATATCCCAAAGGACCCACTGGTAAAGATGTTTAAAAATTCTTCTTTTATTCTGGTTGTTTAATCTCACAATCACACATTCATAACCTTACAATCTTAAAATCTATATTTTAATAAAACATGCTCAGACCGCATTTATTAGAACCATTCCCAAAAATAAAGCTTTATTTTAATTGTCTCTTAAATGCAGCATTTTCTATGAATATCTCATTTAAAAACTAATACATCCTTTTTCTTTTGTGTATGAATAACATATTTACCTCTGCCACTTGCCATTTGACTGGATGTGGCCCCATATTTTGTCCTGCCAAAAATCATGACTAGGAAAGACATTAAGAAATGTAAATTAAAAAAAAAATACAACCTCCAAAGCTGACTAAGAGGAATGCGGCAAAGAGTGCCATTTTCTAAAGCTGCTTCGTTACTATCAGTCAAATAAATTGAAAATGTTGTCATTTGTGAGTTTTGCAATCCTTCCTAATTTTGGAGAAATGTAACTCAATGATTTTGCATCTAAATACTAAAAACTTTGTGGAGTGATGAGACCATATGAGCACTTGATCAGTTTCATCCTGGTTTTTAAATCATTGTTGTAGCTTTTTTGGTCCTTGAAATTGACAAATTGTTGGTAAAATGTAGATTTGTTCTAAATTCATTGGAGGCATTGAAGTTAAAATAATAATAAATAAAAAACATTCAACACAGATTTGTTTTGCATTTCACACTGTCAAATTCTGTGGTTTCTGTTTATTACAACTTGCTGCTTCTTTTTGATACTTTAAGAGCTTGTCGTACAGTCACTGCACATGACAACACCCAGAAACATAAATGTGTGGGAGCAACAGGTTAAAAAGGGACCCTGCAAGTACCTCTGTTAAGTTTTTTTTTTTTTTTCTGGTGTAAAGTTGTGTGTTGTTGGGGAGGGGATGGGTCAGTCTCCCATCCCCATTGAGCCCCATGCCAAGGGCCATTTAAAACCTTTGTGCTGCTGGACAGTGGAAGGAAGGCGGCCGACCGGCCCTCAGATGAAAACCTGGGTGGGGTGGAGGTGGGAGCATGTGAAGGTGGGTGTCAAAGGCAGGAGGATCGTTAGGGAGGAAAATCAAAAAAGCCATCAGGCTCGTTTGTGGGGGATGACTGCCGCTCAACAGGAGGGGAAGATTCCAGGAATCCAAGCGTTGGTATTTTATCAGATCAGCAGCAAATGGAAGGCTGGGAATCTTTGTCACAATTCCAGTATTTACTACCTGGAATTACAAGAATGACAGAAAAGTTTAACCTTTGGATGTGTCTCATGGATAAGCTTCACCCAAATGAGAAATTTCAATTGAAAGTAATCACTACTTTTAACATAATGCCAGGAAACAGAGAGGTTAAATCACATGTGCCAAAAAAAGCCCCTATTAAGTATTAAGATTTTTTTTGCAAACGTGAAGGTAACTGAGTGAAGTAGTTCGAAATAAAACTTCTTGTTTATTGAGGTATAATAGGGATATAAATTTAAACAGAAGCCATGTATCTTAGACACTGTTCCAAATGGGAAAGAATCTTTACACAGCCCTTCCAAGTGCCAAAAATGGGGGAAATAATGACACTGTTATCTCCGAGCTTCACAGTGGCAGTTTCAACAAACAGTCAAAACATCGGTACCTCAAGATCCATGAAAGGCTCAGGGAAGAGGTTAATCTGCAGCAGACAGAGGTAAGCATGCTCAGTAATGAATTCAATAAAAAGGGGGCAGGAGATAAACTAATTCAATACATCTCTTCTTGTCATGTCCTCAAGCTTCCTTTTCAGCCCTCACTTTCCCTGCTCTTATAGAACCTAGATCAGTCCTGCAGGCGAGGTCACCTAAAACACACACAAAAACACAAGATCTGAGACATCTGTGGGGGTTTCTGGCTAAATACTCACCCTCCCCACCTCACTGTACCAAGCTATTCAGCAATCGATCCCCTTCCCCCTTCCTTTGGACTCCTGATGAGAGCTCTCTAGTCTCCCTTTCTCTCTCTCGAACCCAGCCTGAAGTCTGCTATCTCTCTTGCTGTTTGCATTTTACATGACAATTATCCTCCCAAGTCCATGGCCCAGTACAATGCCTCTAAGGATGGAGTTTGATGTCTTTTAAGTCATTGACTGGGTCCCTGTGGTCTTACAGAGGATCTCTGGTCATGTGCATGGATCATCTGTGCAAACCGATAGAGGGTCCAGCAGAGCACTTTTATGTTTCTAATTTAAAAGCTGCAGATATATTAGATTTTGTACATCTCGACCAGCTTTTCGCATCCAAGGACTGAAAATTTAACCCAATCCTCTTTGAAAAAAAAAAAAAAGATCTAATAGAATATTCCCTCAGGTCTCAGTAGTGATGACTTTATGGGATTCTTCATAAATAAAACCAATTCTAGTGAAAAAATAAAATCATTGGCATCCTCCCAAACATGATTACCACTCTCTCAGTAAGTGAGGCAGCATCTGAGAGAACTATAGAACCTTATTTGTGTTTGGACTGTTTTGATTCAATCGAACTTTCAGAAATATCAAAAATATTAGCCTCAACTAAACCTTCAACTTGTATGCTGGACCCAATCCTAACCAAATAATTTAAGTGTTCCATTTGGCTCCTGGCCCCATTTTAGATATGATAAATCTATCCTTAGTAAATGGATACATACCAGAGGAATATAAGGTTTCCGTAATTAAACCTTTACTTAAGAAACCTTCCCTCAATCAAGATGATTTAATTACAGACCTATAGCTAACCTTCCTTTCTTATCCAAAATCCTTGAGAAAATAGTTGCTAATCAAGTCTTGGAGCATCTAAACAGTAATGACTTCTTTGAAGAGTTTCAGTCTGGTTTTAGAGCTCATCATAGCACTGAAACAGCACTGGTGAAGGTTACTAATGATATTCTTATGGCCTCAGATAATGGACTGGTGTCTGTTCTGGTCTTGTTAGATCTCAGTGCTGCTTCTGACACAGTCAATCACAATATTCTCTTAGAAAGGCTTGAACACGTTGCAGGAATCAAAGAACAGCACTAGGCTGGTTTATATATTGTCTGACAGATTCCAGTTTGTTCATGTAAGTAATAAATCTTCTTCACATTCAAGGGTTACTTGTGGAGTACCCCAGGGTTGTGTGCTTGAACCAATTCTTTTTACTATATATATAAATATATATATATATAAATATATATATATATATATATATATATATATATATATATATATATATATATATATATATATATATATATATATATATATATATATATATATATATATATATATATATATATATATATACATACACACATATATATGCTTCCAATTGGTAAAATCATTAGACAGCATAGTTGGGGAGGCATGTCAGGAAGACATAAAACATGGATGACTTTAAACTTTCTGCTATTAAATGCTGACAAGACAGAAGTTGCCGTCTTTGGACCAGTAGCTCTAAAATGAAACTACTTTGTCAATCACTTCATCTGGATGGTATTAAATTGGCCTCAAGTAATAACATAAAGAACCTTGGGGTTATTTTTGACTAAGACATGACATTCAAATCCCATGTTAAACAGGTTTCTAGGATTTCCTTCTTTGACCTCCGGAATATTGCTAAAATTAGAAACATCCTGTCCAGGAGTGATGCTGAGAAACTAGTCCATGCATTTGTTACTTCAAGGCTGGACTACTGTAATTGTTTACTATCAAGAAGTCCTCAAAATGTAATTAAAAGCCTTCAGTTGATCCAAAATGCTGTAGCAAGAGTTTTGATCAATAACTTTGAAAAGAGAGATCACATTCCTCCTCAGATCTTTTAGTTATCAGGCTCCTCTCCTGTACAACCAGCTCCCAGTTTCAGACCGTGAAGCAGACTTTTAGGCAGACTGTCTACTTTTAAGGCCAGTCTTAAAACCTTCCCTTTTGATAAAGCTTATAGTTAAAAACAGATTGATGTTATCCAGTCGTTGGATGAGTGGTGGCGTCAGGGAGGGGTAGTAGCCAACAGCCTAAGCCGGTTGGGGGGGAATGCAGTCCAGACAGACGGTTCTCTCTGGCTCTGCCTCTCTCATGTCTCATTCTAATGGGCTGAGTTATCCTGAGCTAACTCTATAGTTATGCTGCTATAGGCTTAGACTGTTGGAGGACAGACTGACCAATTTTCTTCACTCTGCTACTTTTCTCTTCTACTACTTTCCAGTTGTGTTTCTTTTGCTGTTATTTTGACTGTTAACTTTGTTTTTTCTCAGTGTTTTTCTCTCCATAGAAGCTACACCTGGTCTATTATCCTGCTTAGCTACAATCCCCAGTTGGACGGGGGGCATCGACTGGGATGACGCTCCCAGTAACTAAGCATCCTCTGTGTCCTGTTATCAACTTTTTGCTTTCTTTAATATAGAAAGTACTCTTACCAGAGTTCTTTTTGTTCTCTCTGTGTCCTTGTCTTCTTCTGTGAATTACATGCTCAATGTGATGTGTAATGTTACTTTTCCACCACACATAATGGTTTGCATGTAGCCTAAAAAGTCAATGTTTGTGTAAGCAGAGCACCTTTAACCCACCCCAAAATAAATTATAAAAAATAACTTCCTGTCCTGTATCTATGCCATACACACCAACCCCATTTTAAAACAAAATGGTTGGCAGAATCCTGTTTTGGGGATGTCTTTCTTCAGCAGGAACAGTGAAGCTGTTGAGAGTTGATAGGAGATGGTTGGGGCCAACATTACAGGACGATTGTGAAAGAAAACCTGTTAGAAGCTGCAAAATACTTCCAGCACGACAGCAAGAGCTGTAAAATCCCAAATGCCAAAACCCCAGAGGAGTTGAAAAGGAGGCTTCATGGAATCAGAGCAGGGCCAAAGAGCAAAGAGAGAAGAGGGAAGTTCAAACCATCTCTTACATCAATCATAATGGGCAATCTCTCAACTATAACTATACGGCCAGAGATTTGAAAAGGAGCAGCAAAATCAAATGAAGTGGATTAGTAGCGCTTGCCAACAACTGATGGTGTCATCCAAGACATCTTACTGTGAAATACACAGAAACAGGCCTCTTCAGTCAGAGGCCTCTTCGGATTTGTAGCAAGACTGACTGCTACTGGAGATCCATCCTGCCCACAGCATCCTCGTCCTCTTTGAGGATACTTGGATGATATAAGCTATGAGAGCATTAAATTCCTCCTTGAGATAAAGTATTTTTGAATGGAATTAAATTGAATAAAAATGGATAGCTGAAGTGAAGGATGATTTCTACAACGTGTTTACTAAGGTGGGCTCAATATGTAGACAAAATCTATTTGAGTATTATATCATTTTCCTTCAACATCACAATTATAAATTGCTTTGGATTGGCATGTGTCATATAATTTAATTAAAAGTGTATGCAATGCTCTTCATTTGGGGTGCAAAAAAGCTTACATTTATGCTTAATTTGTTCTAACTGTTTTATTTGGGTTTCACATTCCACAGTCACAAATCAGTTATTTAAGCAGCCAAAAGGTAAAAAATGCTGTATTTTGTCCCACATGAGTAAAACAGCTGATATAGCTACTTACTGCTGCCAGGAGACATTCCGGACAGAGTGCTTATTGCACCTGTAGACACCTTGGTTGTCAGACCAGTTTTGGACCTTTAGGTCAAAATGACGCTGGATACCACTTACAAGACCAGGGCGAAACTGCTGGCTAGTGTTTGTTTCAGATGACAGAGGCATAGAGGGCGTGGGAGGAGGGGGTGAGAGGTGATCGGTGTGGGGTGGAATCAAAGGGTCGAGACTTATTGTTCCAACGTGAAAAGGAGCTAATGGTCGACCATCGCAACTCGGGATCTGAAATCCACGGGGTGCCCCGGGGCCACGACGCACAATGGCACCCCCTCTCCTTCCCCGCAGTTGGTCTTCCTGCCGCAATCTGTGGCCGATGACACGCGCGGGGGGAGCACCATCTGCAGGGATGATCCAGTCATCCAGGCCCCTGACTGAGCACCGATCCAAGGTGAATGAGACCTCACCTGAGTGAACAGAACATCCATTTGCCTACGACTATTTAAAACAACCCAAACGAGAAGACTAAAAATCTTTACAATAGTTTAAAAAAAGAGGAAATATTAAGCCTTCAAAAATGAGACCAGGAGTAATTGCAATTTTAAATCCAAATACCTACTGGAGTAGGAATACAATGCATGCACTAAAATGATTCTTCAAAATTAAAACAAAACCCCATTTGGGGAAATTCTTTATGAGCCACAGTTTTGAATGCCGTTATCCTACAATGTCACCTAAACTCTGGTTGAACACCCTCATTTCCTTATATTGTCTAAATAAACATAAAATGAGTCCAAGCGCTGTTTGTATGTCCTGGGTAATTAGGCTAACGTGTTTGATAACTGTTCCAGATTAGGTCCTTGGGTTTATCTTTTTTAATGGATGAATTCACAGCAAACTGAAGCATTTTTACTATATTATAATATCAAAGCCATCTCCTTAAGAAAGCATAGTTTAAACAAACGTAGCTTTATAATTAATGAATGAGGAGGACAGTATGGTGTTACAATATGTATTTACAGTGGAGGTGACCCGTGTCTATTTAGCATATTAAGCATTGTAAATGCGCTTATTGTTCTACTGTTTTCGGCTACATCAACGATGTTTTACATTAATATTGCTTAGATTTCCTTCAGATTTGCGAGATTCTGTAAAAATCATCCCCAAATCCTCCAAAGACACGCCCACTTCTCTGCGGAAGAATCAAGGTCATTCACGAATGTGCCATCAGCTGTGCGTAATTGTCTGCGCTAGCCAATGGGCGCAGAGATAGGACGAGCTCCAGCTCCCACAGCTGTGATTAGGGAAACCTGTGGAGCCACCACATGAGATGAGCATTTCAGCTGAGAGGTGGTTGAGAAGATACGAGTTTTAAATGGAGAAGGCCAAACAGTGGCCACTATGGTAACGTTTAGGAAACTGAGGCTTTCTTGAGATGTTTCTGTCATCTTAGAGATTTTTTTTTTCTTACTTTAACCCAGATGGGTAGGTTTAGCTATATTTAACTTTTTGGAAAATTTTCGATTTTAAGAGTCACTTGTAAACACGATTTTACACTCCCAGGAAGATGTCGGACAGATCGCAGACTCCGGAGATCCAAAGTCGGCCTTATGACTTTAGTCGGGTTGGCGCTTGCAGCGCCCAGGTTTTGGGTCAGGAAGGCATGGGCAACGCTTCCTATTTCCAGCTTCCTCACGGGGTTTTGCCCGATCCGAGTCTACTTTACAGCAAACAGGCCTACGGAGGGATCACACCCGCGTCCGCGCAGACGTTTCTCCCGTTTTCACACGTCGACTATAGGGGATCCGATCTGCAGGCTGGGGACTTTGGGCAGCCAAAGCACTGGTATCCCTTCGCTGCAACCGAGTACACCGGCCAGGTACCTGGCGTGACTGCGGCCACCCAGCCCACAAACCTGAGCCCTCCAATAGCCGAGACTCGAGAGCAAATCAGATTACCCGAAGTCAAGACGGAGAAGGACACTGGGGATGACTATTCGTCTGAAATGAAGGTTCAACAGTATCCGACTCCTTCACCTTCCACAGGCATGGCCCATGGAGTCTTCTACTCTCCGGCTTGGAACCCGTCCTTCTGGCCCGGGATCACTCACATCACTTCATCAGGAAGCAATAACCAAAACCCATCCGCGTCCTCGACATCGTCCCCGTCAATGTCCCCATCACCTCCTAGCAACGGGATCCAGGGGAACGCGTTTTTCAGCGTGAACTCAAACCAGGTTCCCTCTGAGCCCCAGGCTCAGAACCCGGCCTCCAACACGAGGAGCAGCGGATCCTCTAGTGGGGGCTGCAGCGACTCTGAGGAGGTAGGTCAATTAGATGCACCATAGCTTCCAAGTTTAGTTTGAAAGCTATAATAAAGCTCCCCTTATATCAGTTGTCTAATTAAAAGGTCCCTGGTTCTCAGGAAACTCTTACCACTGAAGAACTGGAGCAGTTTGCCAAGGAGTTGAAGCACAAACGGATTACCTTGGGGTTCACTCAAGCAGATGTTGGCCTAGCTCTTGGTAACCTTTATGGTAGGTTTCAATGCGTTTGGTTTTTGTTATTGCATAATTTAAGTACTTTATAGTTTTATATTTGAGCAGTTTTGCCAGATCTGAATGTTGAACATTTTGAGATTGTCACCCGTTAATATGTTTTGATCAATGTTGAAGCTGTTAAAGAAATTGAGCCTCCCTGAAAACAAGTTGGATTTGTCTTTGTCAATGTAGGAAAGATGTTCAGCCAAACAACCATTTGCCGCTTTGAGGCTCTGCAGCTGAGCTTCAAGAACATGTGTAAGCTGAAACCCCTTCTGCAGCGATGGCTGGATGAGGCAGAAACTTCGGAAAATCCTCAGGATGTAAGTGCAGCTTGTAACATCTGCCAAGTAGTTTGCAAGAAAACAAAAGATGGGTGAGTGGCTTGATGGAGCTGGTCTCTTCAGGCCTACAGTAGTGAAACTTCCTGCTGAGCAAACATGAATCAGAGCCATCTGCTCTTGTGATGCGCCACCTAGTGGGAAAACCCATCCGATTATTGATTTACATGAATCCAAACAGTAGGCTGCAGGGCTTCCCAACTTTAGTCCTGGACAGCTATTTTCCTTTTGATTCGGGAGTGTTGGAGAAGGGATGCATCTAAAAGTTGCTCTTAAGGACTGGATTTGGGCAACCCTGAACTGCTTTACGCCAACTGTAATCAACAAGCTTGTCATTGTTTTTCCTCAGATGTACAAGATTGAGCGAGTGTTCGTTGACACCAGAAAGAGAAAGCGGAGGACCAGTCTGGAGGGAGCAGTCCGCTCTGCTTTAGAGGCCTACTTTATCAAATGTCCCAAGCCCAACACTCAAGAAATAACCCAGATTTCAGACGATCTGGGCCTGGAAAGAGATGTAAGTGTAGAAAAATATCAGCTTTTATTCCTAAATTTCTGGAGTTGGCACGTTGTGTGATCATGAATGTTTGCTGTGGCAGGTGGTGCGGGTTTGGTTCTGCAACAGAAGACAGAAGGGGAAGCGTCTGGCCCTACCACTGGATGAGGAGTGTGAAGGCCAATACTATGAGCAGAGCCCTTCACCATTGAACATGGCCCCTTCCCCCATCCAAAACCAGGGATTCCCATCCTCCAGCTACACCGGAGGACCTCCACCCACCCTCTACATGCCCCAGCTTCACCGACCCGATGTCCTGAAACAGGCTCTGCACCCTGGACTGGTTGGTCACCTGACTGGATAAACTGGTGGGAAGTCTCCGAACCAGACCACAGCCATCCACCTCAAGGATCCATCTAAACCTGAGCTAAAAATGGGATCTGATTCCAGTTGACTGGATGTGAAACATGGCAAAAAAAAGTGGGAGATGGGGTTTCTTTTTGACTATGAGAAAACAAGTCTTAATCAGATCATGTTTATTTTTTATTCTTTTTTAACTGTGCCTTTTCTTGTATTGTGGTTAATTTAGGCCTTCAGCCTTTGCAAATGTGTACTCTGGTTTTTGGTACAGATGTAAAGTGAGGATGGGGTTAAAGCTTTTAAATGCTGCTGAACCCAGAATCAGACTTGATCTCATGTTTCCGCCGTGTCTATTTGTGCAATACTTTATCAGGAAATGGCAGCTGTTGGTGAGATAAGAAACAGATTTATTATTTGCACAATTTGTAATCTTGAATATCGCCAGCAAAAACATGTTGGGTTTATGGATGCATGCATTAAGAGCTGAAATTAAGGAGGTTTTAGTGGTTAAAAAGAGGAAGTGTTTGACCACTATTGGATGCTAACAATTTTATAAGGTTCCTCTTGCAGTCTAACTATTTGCCGTTTTGTTTACAATGCTGTATACTTTGGGTTGACATCGGTTACAAGGTATGTCATTTTACCTCAGCTGAAGGTCCTCACTGGGGTTGTCTATTTAGAAGTAAAGTTACATTTTAATGTGTTTTGCTTTAACCCTGTTCATTAAGTGCCATCAAATTGACATCACTGAACTAAAGTCTGACTTGCTTTGAATCCTGTTTCCCTTTGTTTACTTGAAGATCTGACGTCAGTACATTTGTAACGTTTACTCCAGCTGTTAGCTTTAAATGTGAAATTACTAAGATTGACAAAAAATTCTAATATATTGAATTGTGGCAATATGATCATCTGAAAACACCAAGAAATTTACATTTGCTTAAGTCAAGTATTGTTTTTTTAAATGTTTGAACATGCAATGAATTGTCTTCCAGTAAAGCTTTTCTTATCAAAACCTGTTTCATTTTGCTTGTAACTTTATTTTTTTTGTGTATAATGCGTATTTTGAAAAGGTTTCAGGCTTTCAATCACATCAATATTTATTGGTTAAACTGCCATTTGATTTGCGCTTTATTTTTGTTTTTCTTAAGGAAAGCCCACACACTTATTGTAGGTTAAAGAATGCCTTCACTTTTCTTGCTAGGATTCCTATTGGTAAGGATGTTAACCTGGGGCTGCTTTTGATGTAATGCATTGAAACATGAAGATCTTGCATTGAATGTATAATTCAGCCCAGATATAACCAGTCTTCCAGAGTGCAAAAGGTAGCTGATCTAACAGTGTTTATGCAGAGCCTGACATTATTCCTAAATGTTAATACCCTGTACAATCGACATCAAAGTGGTTCTGTTTCACGGAGTCCAGTTCAAGCATCACATGGTTGAAGTTAACATGCTAACCACCCTTTCCTGTGAACTTGTATCTCATCTAAAAGCAGCAAGCTAATTTAAATTGTGACACTGAAACTTGTGAAACTTGTCAGCTGAAATCTTGTTGCTTTGTATTAAGGCAAAAGCATACCATTTGCAGTTTTAAAGGCCTGTTACCCATCCTCTTTCAATGAGCAGAATTCATTTTATCATTGAAAAAGGTTAAATGAAGGCTACAAGGGATAGGATTCTTTGCCACAAATGAAGGAAAGTCCTAAATGGAGACTAGGGATTTAGCTTGGCGTCAGTGTGGCAAAAATCTTTTTGCCTGTAAACTAAGTTTTAACAGTTTCCTTTTTAAAACCTGCCATTACAAGGCTGTGTTCATTAAATTAACCTCTTTAGTTGTAGGTTTCCCAAAGTGTAATTTTAGGACAATTTCTACTCTCCTTATTCCTCAGAATCAAATGAATGGAACATAAATAAGCTTTGTCCCTTAGTGGGGAAATTCAGGTGTGTTGGCAGCAAAGCGGCAGGCAATTTGAAGCATGTACAAACTGTACAGTTATTAAAAATGGCATTCTCATTCAAAGAAATTTACAACTAAGATGTCTGCTGAAGGTGCTCTCCCAGTTCTTGTACTGGTGCAAACTCAACGTTGATAAAAGTATGATTTGGAGCCACAGCTTAGTAGTCACTTATCGGGGGTCCCAGTACAACAGGTACAGCTCCTCCTTGTTAACCATTGTTCCACAGCTTCTCTGTGATATAATCTTTTGCTAGTGAGTTCTCAAAAGCCAAATAAAAGTAGCAGCGAGAGATTGTTGGTAAGAGGTCAGCAGAGGAAAGCAGATTTTTATTCCATTGTCCATAAACATTCACAGGAACTGTGGCACTGAAATCTTGTTGATTATATATATATATACATATATCAAACAAAGATTGTTCAAATTTATTTAGATTGAGATTGTATATATATATATATATATATATATAGTGTGTACATATATATATATATACAATCTCAATCTAAATAAATTTGAACAATCTTTGTTTGAATTGGTTTCATTTATCCATATTGTCATGGGCTACACACCAATGTACTAAGCCAAATATAAGGGTTAGAAATATAGCAGAAACTATAGGACTAACTATGACACTGTGAGGTGAAAGTGGGGGGATATATAATTTTTTTAAAGACCATATCCTCAAGTTTTTGGTTGATTTTAGATCTGGTTCGTTTAGTCTCAAGATAAATTTAAATAAAGCAGCAAATGAATAGAAACAGAATTATTTAGTGTAATTTTGGCTTGGAACTGATTAGCACCATCTGCTAACAGAACAGTGTATAGAGCTTTGCCATGCTTTTTAAAAACAAAATGTTTCTCAGTCATACATAACGACAACACAGACAGCACAATAATATATATTTGTTCTTTCCTTGTACATCCTCTTCTAACCAATACAATGTTAATACATAGTATCTCAACTGGAGGAAAAAAGTTATTTTCTAACAGCATTTATTAAACCACTTCTTAAGAAAAATAGCCTGGACAACACGTTAATACAGAACTACAAGCCAATCTCTAATCTTCCATTCATCAGGACAAAACTGTGTTTCAGCAGTTAAATAGCTTCCTAACAATGACCAACCTTTTTTCATGTTTTTCAGTCAGTAATTTGATAATGAATCATTATGTATCCAGTTATTATTCATACTGCTTATCTTTTGCAGATTGGGGCCTGGTTCCGATCTCCATCACAGGGCAACATAGAGACACACAGGCGCACACGCACGCACGCAGACACACGCACACACACACACCAATTAACCTGTCAGGTTTTTGGACTGTGCAAGGCGGAGTACCCGGAGGAAACCCACACATGCACAGGGAGAGAATGCAAACTCCACGCAGAAAGAACCCAGGCTGGGATTGGGACCCAGGACGTTCTTGCTGCAAGGCAACAGCGCCACTGAGCAGCCCTAATTTATGTATATAACTGCATATTTATTTAGAAAGTAAATAAAATAAATAAATGTGATCATAATTAATTAGATGTGTGAATGATTCAATAAAAAAACGTAAACTAAATACTCACATTTAAAAACAACAAAAAAAAATGCATTATTTTAAATTTAAATTTTGGTTTTAACATATGCTGAAACCAAATTTAATGCTTTATAATCTCTTTCAGTATGTCATGGTCCCTGAGCAGCAGTGTAACATGAAATCTCTCCGTAGCTTTTCTAAAATAACATGTAACATCTGGTGAGAAACCATTGCTTGTAAAATAAATTCATGATGGGCTGCAGAATACGATCCTGAAGCAATGATAAGAAATAATAAAATAATTGCACATGCTTTTTTATAAATACAATAAATATTAGTAATTATGTATGCAATCATATCATCAGTAGATTTGCTTTGAATTTGAATTAGTTCAAGGTAAATTTAGGTAACAATTTTTAAATTGAACTGTGGCACTATGAGCTTTAACAGTTGTGTTCGTTTTTTTAAAATCAGGACAGATAAATGTGACAACTTCCTGCTGATAATTTGCATACTATGATGCACATGTGAAACCCTCTGATTCTGGTTGTTAAATTTAGGTGCCGTGCCCCTTTTCACACTAGCTGCATTCAAAACAGGTCAAGTTCATTCTTCATCATTGGTGCTTTCATGCACAACTTTGATGATACTTTGAAGTCTCTTTCTACAGTTGTATTTACTATTAAAGGCCTCCTCGTTTTGTTGGGGTAGCTGTGAATATTTGTTGGGTTCCTTTATTACTTTTCTTAGTAATTGCACTTTGCTAAAATAGCTTGTATAATGGCTTCGGCTTTGTGTGAACAATATGCGATGAATTTAATGCAACTATGCTGTTTCAGGATTTGCATTTACTTATATATTTATGGCAGTAGTGTTGTTCTTAAGCCTTTGACATCATTTACTCCAGTCAGATTCAGTAAAGCCAGAATCAGTTTAAGACTTTAAAAACAGGAGCCGCTAACCATCTTGGCAGCAGTTTGCCTTTGATGATGTCTGTTGTCTTATTTTAGCTTCAGTAAAGTTGCAGTTTCCTCTTTCTTTCTTAGTACCCCTTTGCTCTCAACATACTTTCTGTTCTGCTTGAAGAATGCGGTTTTTGAACACATCGCAGTTTCTGTACTCATTTGGCTTTCATACATTTTCTTGGCTTTGGGAAGAATTGCTTTTAAACTATATGACTTGTAAAATGTTTAGGAAATCTTCCCACAAGCTTTTTACAGTAGTTTGCTGTTTTGGCCCGTTCTTCTTGACAGAACTGGAGAAACTGAGTCCGGTTTGTAGGCTGCCTTGCTCACACACCTTGTACATATGTAATTCAAATGGGTTCTTTGTTATGGCAACGCTAAAACATTTCCTTTGTTGTCACTTTGTTAAGTACTTGTGAGATTGCTTAGGGTCATCATAGATTTGTAAGACACATTTGAGCCCAATGTTTGACTTCCTTTAATTTCCTGTTAATATATTGAGAAGTTGCCTTTATAGTTCTACATAATGTTCTACCGCAGGCCAGAAGTGGCTAATCGGGAGGACCACTACAATTCCCGGTGGGCCAGAATGATTTGTGGGCCACAAGGGCAAGCCGAGTCGTTGTGGTGTGACAAAGGTGCAACTGGGCAAAAATGAGTCACTTGTAAGAGTATTTCTGAACTAGTTAAGCAAAAGTTCAAACTAGTAGGGGAAAATGTTTAATTAGTTCCGTGTAGTCACATACAAGTTGGCAGAAGTTGATATCAAGGATATGGAGTTTTCTGGGCCTCCATTGTCAGCTCGTTTTTTTTTTTTTTTTTTCGTGTCTTTTGCAGCACACCATAACGAGTCAGAGCACTCAGTCAGTAGTGTTTGAACGTTGAAAGAGCAAAGAGCAAGGGTGGCACGGGGCTGCTAAATGTGCAAAAATGAGCAACTTTTTCACTAAAACAAGCTTATGGTTTGTGATAAACGAGGACAATGAAATGGGTAAGACAACACGTTGAACTTTTCCTCCAAACCACCGTTGGAGTTAATTAATTATTAATTCAATAAATTGGGTGGCTGGTGTTATGGGAAGAAACGTCTCTTCTTCCCTTCATAGGAATGAGGCTAGAGTCTGCATCGGCGCTTTTCATATTTTATCACAGTCAGTCTTAAACATGACCCCATCTGGGTTGTCGCTCGAACTCTCTCGCACCCAGCTCATGTCTGCCTCCTCTGCAAGCAGCTTCTGCCTTCAGTCCCCTGATGTTATGTCTTCATTGCAAAGTTAACCAAAACACTCCTCACTGCTGAGGAGTCAACAGTTAGATCAAATTAGGTGAAATGCTTCTTCCTTGACTCCAATAATTACTGTGATAAAATTATTAGATCAATATCATAGGCTTTAGATCCAGAAATATTTTTTCCACACCAGTATCCCTCCTCTTGTTACTCTTTCAGTAATAACACAAATAAAAGGTAACTAGGAGCTGTTCCTTGGGGTATGCAGGCAGTGAAGATAAAGACATATATAACACAATTTTAACTCATTATTTTAACAATTCTTCCATGAAGACCACTACTGGCCAGACTTCTCCGGACAGCAGATGGATGTACCTGGGTCCCACTGGTTTCTTCCAGTTCTGGTGGCACTGCTGGACATCTTATAATTTCGAAGGGTAATAAGCTTGACGTGTCTTTCATCTGCTGCGCTAAGTTTCCTTGGTCGACTACTGCGTCTACGATCCTCAACGTTGCCCATTTCTTTCTGGTTCTTCAACAGAACTTGAACAGCACATCTTGAAAACCCAACCTGCTTTGAAATCTTTGTCTGGGGGAGACCTTGCTGATGCAGTTTAACTACCATTTGTCTTGTTAATGTGCTCAATCTTTGCCAAGACGTAAAAGCATCTTCCATAACCTCACCTTGGTAGCAGAGTTTTGACGTTCCTCACCCAGCTTTAAGCCTCCTACACAGTTGTTTCTGTTTCAACCTACTTGTGACATTGATGATCACTAGCACCTGTTTGGTATAAATGGTTGATCACACACCTGACTATAATCCTACAAAATGTCTAACTTTGTGCAAGTGTACCTCTGAGAATTGACGCTGGTTTGAAGGCAAAAGTTAGTAACACCAAATATTGATTTGATTTAGAATGTTCCTTTGTTTACTCACTATGGATTTTGTAAACTGATAAAAATAATAATTTATATTTCTGAAGGTATTCTTTGTGTCCAACATTTTTTCACGCCTACCTAAAACCTTTGCACAGTAGGCTACTGTGTTTGTACACACACACACACACACACACACACACACACACACACACACACACACGCACACGCACGCACACACACACACGCTGTAGCAGGTATTTAGCCCACTCTCTCTCCTGTTGCTCGCTGACTCTTCACCATAAATGCCATCCATTTCTGCAAATCACTTCCACTCCTTGCAGTCTGCCCCACTCCGGCCGTTGTGGTCCTTCATGGGCTTCGCACTTTAATTTTTTTAGTTTCCCCCAGCAATTCAAAAGGCAGGGGATAATCATCAAGATGACCAGGGAATATTCTTTACTGCATATTAACCAGAACCTTTTTTGGGGGGGGACATAATTAGTTCAGAGGACAGAAATTAGCTATCTTTAAACCAGAGTTGGCTAGCTACCTTTGGTAATCAAACCTGGTTAAAGCATGATTCTGAACAGACAACTGTCATTTATTAAGTCAATGTCACCCATGTTAAAAACGTATTTTAAATGTTTTCCTTATATATTTTTGGAGATTAGGTTGTTCACTTGTTTGCAAGGCCATTGAACAGGCATTGTTAGCAAATGCTAAATAAAAAGCTGCAAATGTTGCATGGTCAGGAATTGTTTGCACTTGTTGCTTATACAGTTAAAGTTAAAACACTGAAAGTCCATCAAGCCTATCTGTTAAAATTCTCACTTCCACGCTGCGACTTGCATACTGTAGTCTACTTTCTCCCTGCTCAGTTAACACTGAAACTGAAGTTGGTTTTTGTATAGGTTCCGAGAGGGGACTGGTCAGGACATGGCTAAAGGGCAATTACACCTAATTTTTGTCTACCCTGAGCATATTTAATCTGCTCTAGTTTAAAAACTGCAATACTTAGACCTTTTAAACTTTTTTAAACTTTAAACTTGGACGATTAATTTGCACTAATACCAGAATAATTTAAACCAACTCTGGGTCTTGCGAAACCTTACTGTGATTTGTGAAACTTCAATAAAGACAGATTTCAGCTCATTTTCTGCCTCTGGACCACACTAGAACATCTCCAGATACAAAAGGCAAGGCAAGGCAAGGCAATTTCATTTGTATAGCACACTTTCAACAACAAGGTAATTCAAGGTGGTTTACATGATTGTGGGATAAAGATAAAAACAGCAATAAAGCATGAAACACAGAGCGTATGATACAGTAAAACATTACTCAAAGGCAGCTCTAAACAGATGGGTTTTTAGCCTTGATTTAAAAGAAGCTTTGCAGTTGTCTGGAAGTTTGTTCCAGATTGGAGGAGCATAGAAACTGAAAGCTGTTTCCCAAAGGTTTGGTTCTGATTCTAGGGATGCTGAGTGGACTAGATTTGCAAGAACTGAGTGGTCTGGGGTGTTGGTATAGTGACAGTATATTCAACATACTTTGGTGCTAAGCCATTCAATGATTTATAAACTATTAGGAGGATTTTAAAGTCTATTCTCTGAGCTACAGGGAGCCAGTTTAAGGACTTTAGAACTGGGGTGATGTGCTCTACTTTCCTGGTTCTAGTGAGGAACACGGGGAGCAGCATTCTGGATCAGCTGCACTTTTTAGGCAGACCTGTGAGGACAGTGTTTCAATAATCAATCCGACTAAAGATAAATGCATGGATGAGTTTTTCGAGGCCCTGTTACGACATCAGTCCTTTAATCCTAGACATGTTTTTCAGGTGATAGAAGGCTGACCTTGTGATTGTCCGTATGTGACACTGGAGGTTCAGGTCTGAGTCCATCACTATCAATCAATCAATCAATCAATCAATCAAACTTTATTTATAAACCGCTTTTCATACAGGAGTTACAACTCAAAGTGCTTTACAGATTAAAAAAACCCGCACATAAACCATATTACCATCCCTCACCCAGAGATTTAAAAGGATGATCACAGTTATACTCCCCTCTCCACAAGCCAACTTCCATGCACACAACGCTTAAGAATAACAATTAAAAAGGATATAAAAAGGACAATGGGCCAAGTGCAGATGAGTCAGGTAAGGAAATGCCATCAAGGGAGCCATCTTCGCCTGCAGCAGCAGATCAACCGCAGCAGCCGAGACACACAGGGCGCCCAGAGGAGGCAAGGCTGAGACCCCCACCTCCACCCAAACAATACCTGGAGAGCACCCAGGCAAACCACAGCCGACCACCGCTCCCAAGGCAGAGGGGTCCCACAGAGGAAACTCTGGCAGGAAGATTAAAATAACAGATTAAAGTATAAAAATAACGGGATATATATATGATAAGACTATGCAGTAAAACACTGAAAATATAAACAATAATCAGTTAAAAGCTAGACTAAAAAGATGAGTCTTGAGCCTGCTCTTAAAAACATGATCGTTCTCTGCGGCCCTGAGGTCCTCAGGCAGCCTGTTCCAGAGGTGAGGGCCATAATAATGGAAAGACGCCTCACCATAAGTGTGTGTCCTTACTTTAGGGATGACAAGCAGACGGTTGCCAGAGGAGCGCAGAGATCGTGAAGGTTTATATGTTGAAAGCTGTTCTGAAAGATAACAAAGCCCAAGACCCTTAAGACACTTAAAAACCATTAAAAGAACCTTAAAATCGATCTTAAAGGTAGCCAATGCAGTCTATTTTATACAGGTGTAATGTGCTCCCGTCTCTTGGTCTTCGTCAGGAGACATGCTGCTGAATTTAGTAGAAGTTGTAAACCTAAGATATTCTTTTTGGGAAGACCAGAAAGCAGGGCATTACAGTAATCAAGTCTACTGGTGATAAAAGCATGCATCAGGGTCTCAGTGTTGGCCGAAGAGAGAATGGGGCGGACTCTGGCTTTGTTCTTTATATGATAAAAATCTGTTTTGGTCATTTTTTAATGTGAGGGATAAAAGTCAGTTCAGTCAAAAATGATGCCCAGACAGTGTCCCAGACACTGTCTTTTCTGGACAATCACTGTCTACTGTAGTTTTGGTAAAAGTTTCTCTCTCTGAGCCTCAGGACCGATGACTAAAACTTCAGTTTTGTCCTATTTGAGTTGGAGAAAATTTTCTTTGATGTCTAAAATGCAGTTAAAAAGTGCATCCATTGGCCGTGTGTCATCGGGAGACATGGAGATGTTCAACTGTGTATCGTCAGCATAACTGAAAGTTCACTCCATGTCTTCGGATGATAGTGCCAAGAGGGAGCATATAAAGGTTAAAAAGCACTGGGCCTAAAATTGAACCCTGGGGTACACCACATATAATCTTGTGGACCTTGGAGGAGCAGGTATCTAAACTTACCATAAAAGTCCTGTCTGTGAGATAGGATGTGAACAATTTGTGAACAGCACCAGAGAGGCCAATCTATTCTAAACGGGTTAAAAGAATAGTGTGGTCTACTGTATCAATGGCAGCGCTTAGATCCAGTAGTACCTACACTGTCACCTTCTGTGCATCAGAGTTTAATCTAAAATCATTGAAAATCTTCAACAGGGCCGTCTCAGTGCTGTGATTCACCCTAAAACCAGACTGAAATTTCTCCAGGGCATAGTGTTCATTATTAAAATCATTAAGTTGAATTAAAACAACATTTTTTAAAGTTTTGCTTAGAATGGGTTAGTTAGATACCGGTCTGAATAAATTTCTCTTCTTCAACAGGGGCCTCACCACCACCCCTTTAAAGGCGGCAGGAGAGACCCCCATCTGAAGGGAGAAATTCATCAAGGTTAAAATCTCATCTCTAAAAAATCCATAAAATGGCTTAAAAAATGAAATGGGAATTGGGTCCAAAACACATGTGGTGGTCCTCACTGAGGAGAAAACCTTGTCAAGAATCTCAGCTTCTACCAGAACAAAACTGTCCCGAGTTTCCTCTGGTAAAGACACACTTTCCGATTTGTCTAAAACCATGTTACTTTGAGAAGATAAAATATTACATCTGATAGTGTCTACCTTCCCTCTGAAGTGGTCTGCAAACTCCTCTCCAAGAGTGTTAGAGAGGGGTTTACTGAAATGCATTAGTAGCACGGTTAAACATGTTGTCAATTGTGGAAAATAGAATTTGGAATTATTTGAGATGATTTTGGAAAAGTATGCATTTCTTGAATTTCTTGCTGCATCATTGTATGATTTGAGAAGTTCTGTGTATATTTGATGGTTTATCATGGTTACATTTTTTCTCCATTTTCTCTCTGCCACCCTGCAAATTCTCTTTTGTTTTTTGAGGTTTTCATTTCTCCACGGTGATGCAAGTTTTGAGTGTGAACTTTTAACTCTAAGTGGAGCAAGCAGGTCGAGAGCGGACTGAAGCCTGCTGTTAAAATCATTGACAACAAAATCATAGGGGGCAGGTAAAACAATAGGGGATATCTTAGCAAAACCTTCAAGAAAACCTGCAGCCACTTCAGGGGTTAGATGACGTTTCCTGAGAGTTCTTGCAGAGGTCTCCCGCTGGATAAAACTGGTGATGTTAAAAAACACCCAGTAATGGTCAGAGACAGCGAAGTCAACAACAGCGGACACACTGGTGGAAAGGCCATACATGATGACCAAGTCCAGGGTGTTTCCTCTGTTGTGAGTCGGCTGTGTTACAGGTTTGCTAAAATCCATATAATTCAGAACATTTAAAAAATCCGCTGATAAAGGATCTAAAAGGTTATCCACACGTAGATTAAAATCACCAGCTAAAATTATCTTTTCAAAGGAGTTGTGCAGAATTGATAAAAACTGACAATTCTTGAATAAAAGGTGCACTTTTTCGGAGGCCTATAAACTGTAACACATAAAATCTGAGGAGTGCTAAAAATAATTGCATTATATTCAAAAGTGCTATAATGATCGATTAAAACAGGCTTGGCAGAAAGCGTTCATGAACTTATAAAAGCAGTACTGTCTCCCTTTTTGCTACTCCTCGTGGAATAAGTGAAGTTAAAATTAGGTGGGGAGGGCTATGTAAGAACCACAGGGGCATCTGGACTCAGCCACATTTCCGTTAAAAATAAACACTGAAGATTGTGGTCTAAAATCAGATCGTTGATTATAAAAGTTTTATTCAGCAGAGAGCGAACATTTAAAAGTGCCATATTAATAGTGATTGAGGTGGAGTGACTTTTTGATTTACTGAAAGTGGGACTTTTGGTAACTGTTTGAGATTATTGGGATTGCATTTGTTGGGTTTATTATTTTTAGTCCGCTCTCTGCTGATAACAGGAATGAATGAGGTATGGCAAGTCCAGTATGTGAATTACTGTTAAAATCAGGGCTGAGTTCATGGGAGCAGGGACCAGCTGGACATCAGGATGTGGTAGAGGAGGCAGGGAGGGTCGGTGTGGTAGATGGGGGGGGGGGGGGGGGGGCATGTCAGCCTCATTGCCAGCATGCGGGTGCCCTGCCTGTTAAGGTGAAGTCCATCTGCCCCAAACAAGTGACTCCTGCCCCAGAAAATATTAAAATTATCTATAAACCGATGTTGTGAGTCACGGTGGCAGAGTAAAGCCAAGTGTTCGGAGATAAAAGTCTGCTAAAATGACCAATACGGTGGGAGTGGGGCCAGTGATAAAAACAGATACATTAGTTTTTTAAGAGATTAAAAAGGTGGATAAAATCACGCTTCAGAAGCTCAGACTGCTGGTTACAAATGTCATTGGTTCCAGCGTGAATTATAACTTTACTCACACCTGTGTGTAGTTGAATGAGCTCTGGGATCTTTCCTGCAATGTCCATCACGGTGGCTCCAGGGAAAAACAAAGTGAGGGTTCCTCTCATCCTTATGTTCCTGATGATGGTGTCCCCAATGATGAGTGTGGTGGGAGGCGTGTCTGTACGCTGTGAACTCTGGGCAGAGGATCTGTCGGCGACTGGGAAGGGTTGAGCTGTAAGTCTGCGGAGCTACAGGGGCCAGGGGCTGTCAGAGGAGAAAAGTCCGGGTCCAAGGCACCGAAACGGTTTGTCAATGGCAGGTATGTTGGAGGAGAGTGGTGGCAGCTGCTCAGTGCACCCCCACCGTCGGTTCCCACTTCAGTCGGACCCGACGGTGGTAGAGGTACTCAGCGGGACCGGAGTTGAGCTGATGGGAGCTTTTGGCTTAGCCCCTTGCTAAAACCAGTCATCTGCAGCAGATTTCACACGGGCATTTGGCACCCCTAGTATGTTTGGTTACCCAGCGATGGATCCCCTCTCTACAGCTTTGGAAGGGAATAGTGTCAGCCAGCTGAGCACAATTGGCGGCGGCAGCGAAAGTCCGGTCGAAGATGATGTCCATGTCGCGCTCGTGCTCCTGGATTTGGTGTAGTGTGGAGATTTTCTGCTCCAGCTCCAGAATCTTCTGGCTAAGCTGGGCTGCAGGTAAGTGGAGGCATGGTGGGGGAAAAAGGTAATCCATGCACTCCCCACCGATTAAAACACCCCCGTTAATGCATCCGAAGTTAAAAAGTTGGCAATGCTAAAATCGTTTAAAATCAATCTTAAAAAACAAAAGATATAAAAAAAGTTAAAACTGTGTTTGTTTGGAGCTGGTCTTGGCGGGTCATACTGACGCTCACTGACGCTGACACATGCTCTGACCAACCACTGTACCTAGATTTCAGGCCTGATCAGTAGTTTCTAGCTGTATTCTGAAGCTGTGTGCTGACTCTTGATCGTTCATCTTTGGGTCCAAAAATAATTACTCCAGTTTTGTTACTGTTCAGCTGGAGAACGTTATGGCACATCCATCCATTGATTTGCTCGATGTATTTACTTAGGGTTTGGATGGGTTCAAAGTCACCTGGTGACATTGCAATGTAAAGCTGAGTATCATCTGCGTAGTTATGGTAGCTAATCCTATTGATTCTTATAATCTGGGCTAGTGGGAGCATGTAGATATTAAATAAGAGGGGCCCCAGGATGGAGCCCTAGGGTCCCCCACATGTGATTTCTGTTTGTTCTGATGAAAAGTTTCCTATTGAAATGAAGAAGTCCCTGTTCTTTCGGAAAGAGTCAAACCAGCCAAGTACTGTGCCAGAGAGTCCGACCCAGCTCTCCAGTCGTCCCAATAGCACATCATAATCAATAGTGTCAAATGCTGCACTGAGGACCAAAAGTAGCAGCACTGTGGTTCCTCCACAGTCTGTATTTATGCGGATGTCATTGAAAACTTTGACGAGCAGCCTTGGTGCTGTGGTGAGCACAGAAACCAGACTCAAAACCATCAAAACAGTTGGTCATTGTTAGGAAGCTATTTAATGGTTGAGACACAGCTTTTTCAATAATCTTACTGGTGAATCTAAGAATAGAGATTGGCCTGCAAAAAGTTTTTGCTTTCTTTCCTCTTAAATTGAAATAAGTTAGACGAAAACACTGGGCTTTGAGATCTCTCTCTTTGTGGTTTCTTAGAGACCAACGATCTTGAAAATCTTTAGATGTCTTCAAGTCTCTCGTATCCTATTAAAACTAAATGGAGCTATCTATTTCAATGGCCTTAATCTTGTATGATTGAGTCCCGCTCCAGAAAGAGACTTCTAAGAGCTCTAAACACACCTGAATCATATTCAGCATGCCCTGAAGTTTGGCAAAGGTCTGGTACTGAGCCATTCATTTGATTCAGGTGTGTTGAAGCAGGAATGTATTTAAAAGCTCCAGGGCAGTAGCTCTTGTGGACTGGAGTTGGAAACCCCCTGTGTAAAACACCGAAGGAGATACAGTAGAGAAAAAAATAACCTGTGTTAAGTCTTTGCTTAGGCAAACAAGGGAAAATTAATAGGAACAGCGAAATGTTCACTGAGGTGACTTTAACAATGGCTTCAGAGATCCTAAACAGCATATGAATAATTACGATAATTTCAAACAGGTGTGACAACTGGTGGTGGGAGACATTTCCACCTAAGGGAGGGAGACTGAATTATAAGTGAAAAACCCTAGGATACCTGGATCCTCAATAAGGGAAGCAGGTAGTGTGTTCAATAAAAAATGAATGTTGATACCAATTGTGAAACTGCCAGGCTTGGAAAAATACATCAAAATCCAATAAAAATTCCATTCTGAATCTGTGGATGCGGAAAATAAAAACATTTTACGTGTATTCTTTTTCTTACAAAAAGGGACTGATTGTTAAAACTTGCATTTTAGATTATTAAGGATTTAATTCTGAAGATTCAGAGAAGTTTTTCATGTAGAGAGTACATTGAATGGTATTTGCATCACTGATTAGAATTTATTTTTGAAAAATATTTATAATTATGGCTCTCTTTCAAAGAGTATAGTTTCCAAGGGATAGGCGTAGCACAAAAAGGAAACCCAGGCTCGTGAGTCTAATGGTTAATTTTTTTTCTAGTTTTAGCTAATCAATGGGGACTAGATGTCAGTTGATAATTAATTTTGATTATTGATTTAGAGGTTATGTTAGTTCTTATTAATCACATTCCTTAGATAATGAACTGATTTCATTCTGATTGGTTTCTTGATAAATATTAATCCTGAAGGAAATACAGAAAATATTTACTTATTGTGAACAGCAATGTCATTCAAAGTTTTTAGTGATTAACTTTTCCAATTTTACAATTTACCCTGTTGGTAAAGTGCAAACTTGAGTGCAAGAATTTGCTGTAAACACATCAAATATAGCCACAGTGTCTCATGGTTAAGTGTTATGAGCTTTGTTCCAAGCCTCTAGATCTGAATAAACTTTGTTCTGAGGTAAACTGTTGTACTGTAAACAGATCTTGCACAGTCTTTCCCTCCAGTCTCCATAAACTTTCACTTTCCAGTGTTTTTTCCAGATAAAATATTCCTTGTATCGCTTCTTGTCCTCTGCAAGTCTTTGAAGGTGCTCTCCCAGTTCTTGTATTGATGCAAACTCATCAACGTGGACAAAAGAATGATTTGGAGCCACAGCTTTGTAGTCACTTATCGGGGGTCCCAGTACAACGGGTACAGCTCCTCCTTGGTAACCATTGTTCCACAGTTTCTCTGTGATATAATCTTTTGCCAGTGAGTTCTCAAAAGCCAAATAAAAGTAGCAGCGAGAGATTGTTGGTAGGAGCTCAGCAGAGGAGAGTGGCTTTTTATTCCAACGTCCATAAACATTCACAGGAACTGTGGCACTGAGCTCTTTGTACACCTGGGTTCTTTTGTGGTGGTTCATGTAGTTGCTGACCACCCAACAGACCAAAGAGGTCTTATTTATGTGGCTATCCTCCAACAGGTTATCTTCGGACTCTAAAGGTAGCAGCTCACCATAAGGTATGGTCACATCAGCATCCCTCCTGTAGGACATTGTTATGTTAAAGATATTTCCAAACTTCTGCAAGTTTCCATTGTGAGCGGGAGACTCCAGGGACATCCAGGCCCACTGCTGGCCCTGTGGCCGTGGGAGTTCAGTGGGCAGCTTCTGGCTTCCCTGTATTAATTCTCTGTTGTGGAACACCACCACATGAGCTGAGGGGAAAAAGGAGCGCTGGTCCACCAGTTTACAGTTTGGTATTTTGTAGACATCCCAGCACACGTCACCCTTTAGACTAGACGAGCGTCCAAAAGGCCAGTTCCACAGCAGGACGGTTATGTTTGCAGTGCTTCTCCGGTAATTGTAAGTGCTTGCTTCCAGCCATCCATTGTAAAGACACAGCAAGAAACCACTCAGAATGCATAAGGCAAGTCCCTTCTTCTTGGAACTGCATTCCATCTTTGTAGTGTAAAATTACACCTGATAAAAAAGAAGTAAAACAGGGTTTAGATCACTTGAAATTTTGTGAATTTCACATACTTTCATTAATCCCAGATTCTTCTGATGAAAAAATACTGTATGTAAATAGAATTGAATAAGGGTTAATTATATTGTTCTGTAATGTCTGGGATGGACTGGAATCATGCATGGAGCGTGTTTCCCATTCGACTATGTAAGATAGGCACCAGCCTCCCTGCGACCCTGATATGAAACTAGCTAGCGGCCTAAGTTAGTAAATAAAACACTAAAAGAAAAAAATTAAATGTCAATACTTCAGAAGTCATTTCAAGACTTGAAAAAGTTTTTTTTTGTCACTTTATTAAAAGCTCAGCATAGTCCACGGTCCTTAAACTAAAGGGGCAGAGAGTTCCAAAGTGTCTGCTTCTGCTGAGAAGGCTCTGTCACCTTTAGTTTTCAGCCTTGTACGTCTAACAGTAGTAAGGTTGAAGTTTGGCTCACAAGTTACAACAATAGTACACAATGAACAAATTATGGATGCTTTTCTTATTCTCAAAGCCACTTTTTATATAATTGGAAGTTTGTGTGATATCATAGATGTCCTTGAGTGAATACTCTTAACATCATATTTGTGCTTTTAGAGATAAGATTTCTTTGCTATAATGTAAAATTTTCCTAAAAAGAAGAAAACTTTCTTATGGATGCTTAAAGTTATGAAATCACAACCTTCTTTTAGAAGCTGCGCTGTTCAGGTGTGTAAACATCAGGGTTTCCTTTGTCTGAATAGGTGGCTGAAAGTGTTATTGTCGTCCATCTAGATAAATGTATTCAGGTTCCATGGCCATAGGTGTATCAAATCAAGTATCTTAATATGCAGAATACCTCTGCAACTATTTGTGAATGAATGGGTCATCATTAGGATCCCAGTCAATTTCAGGATAGTACAATGATAGAAGAAGTGATTACCTTGCTACTAAAGCCTAGTTTATGCTTCTCCGTCAGCAAGATACAATCACCCGCACACATATTTACGAAGATGTTATCCTTGTATACTTCTCCGTTGGTGTGTCAGTGTATTGCAAGGCAATTCTCTGCAAGGTTAGCAGGGGGTGCAGACCTTTTCTGGCTGGTCCACCTACCATTCCAGTGATGTTTCTGATCAAGAAAGTTTATTTACTTGAGCTTGTAAACGCACATCCAGTCAAGGAGCAATGGGCGATACAGAGCGAGTTTTGATTGAGCTGGAAAGCTTTTTACTAGAAGTGTAAACAAACACACAAACAAACAAACACAGCGGTTTGTTTTATTGTTCTCTACACCTCCTGGTGTTCAAAATTGGCAAAAGACCAAATTAGACAAACTGACCTTGAAATATAAAGCATTTAGTGTACAAAAGCTGCATTAACTACTAATGGCATTGACTATAGAGCACCGTTCTGGCGTTGATGGATAGTAAAAAAATTGGCTCTACTCCGTTTGTCCTTGCGTGAGTGACGGGGAGCCCTTGCGTCGATGCATGATGGTGCTGCGTGTCTCTGCACCTCTGCAGACGGAGAAGTATAAACTAGGCTTTAGTAGCACGGTGGATAGGCGAGCTAATGTGTTCCTGCATTAAGTCTTTCCATTACTTTGCAGTGTGTTGTGTGACCCGACTGGGAGTTGACGGAGTCTGACCAGCATTCTTGTGTTGTACAGAATAAATGGGCGGTGCTGCCGAGACTGTACCATTGTCTCAATACTGTCATTAAACACAATGCATAGTAACATCACGCTGAGAGAATTGAGTCTGGCAATAACAGGGGAGGCATGGTTACACATACAGCAATTACAAGACTCATTTGTAATATTGACGCCCCAGAATGAGACCGGAAAAATAACAATTGTCAGTCGGAAGTGGAGGTCTAGCAGTACCAAATTAACCCAAATTAGCCCTACCCAGTACTACTACTGGGTAGGGCTGGGTTATATGGCCTGAAAATAAAATCTCTAATTTTTTCACACCAAATCCGATTTCCGATTTTAATCGATTTTTTTTCTTTCTCCCTTTACTTTCTTAAACAGAAATAACAAATGACAGAATCAATTTTTTAAACTCTTATTTTAATATCTCCTTAGGGAGTCTACCTCAAATCAAAGTTGTCTTAAATGGCAAATTTGAATTAATCGATAAAATCGATTTATCGCCCAGCCTTACTACTGGGCAATGCAACTTAAGAACATCTCAGAGTGGGCAATACAAGATCCCGAAAATTTGTGTTTGGAATTAGATTTATTGGGATGCAATCCACAACTTTTATCAAAGGTTGCATTTTTAACAACTGTAAAACAACAATTAAATATAGAGAACAATTTGCAATCTCCAAATGTGTGGAATACAATAAAAAAGCAGTTTTCAATTAATACAAAATGCACATTTTTTGCTGCCATACCTGAAAACCCGTAATTCAACCCTTGTAAGGAGACTGGATTCAAAGAGTGGAAGAAACAGGGAATAAGGGCGATTAACGATTTATTAGAAGGCTCTATTACATGAGTGTCCAACTCCGGGCCTCAAGGGCGGGTCTCCAGCCAGTTTAAGATGTGTCTCTGCTCCAACACAGCTGATTCAAATGGTCCAACTACCTCCTCAGCATGTCAAAGAGGAGTTCTAATGAGCCACCATTTGATTCAGGTGTGCTGAACCAGGGAAAGAACTAAAACATGCAGGAGACCAGCTCTTGAGGACCGGAATTGGGCACCCCTGATCTATTATAAAATCATTTGAAGAACTTCTAAAACATTACAAATTACCAAATAGCAACTTTTTTAGATATTTGTAAATTAGAAACTACTTAAATTCTGTACCACTATAAACATGGAAAAGGGTGCCACTTTTTTGGGGGGGAAATGCTTTTTAAGATACATTTACAGAAAAAGAAAAAGATTTAATATATTTTTATTATAATAATTTACTTTCATTAAGGGGCCTAACAACTTTGAGCAGTAAACACTCTTGGGAACAGGATCTTTGTACTAAAATAACAGATGGACAATGGAAAGTAATTATGTTCAACTCGGAAAAAAATGGTTACAGTTATAAATCACATGAACTTCAGTTCAAGATCATACATGAACTGTAAACTACTGTAATTCAATGAAATAAATATAAGAACTGTTCAGCAATGTGTAAACAATGTAAACAGCAAATATATGTTCATTTGAATTTGAATTTATTTATTTAAAAGGGACAATGTGCATTAATGAACATTCGATTAACATATGTAAATACACAAGATTATAGCCAGAGCTAATTTCCATCTTCAGTCCCTTCACTGGAAAAACCAGCAACATTAAACAATAAAAAACCATCTCCAATAAAAACCACAAAGCCCAAAAAGCACTCATCTCCGTAAAATTATGATGGTGCTTACAACAATTCATTTGACATTCCGTACAGATAATTCAATAATTATAATAAAACTAACAATAATAAAGCATATATAAGTAATAAAAGAAATAATAAAAACTAGAACTAAGTAAAAAGATAACAGGGACTCTCGGACTCACTCACTTGTACCACCCACTTATAAAAATCTAACAATAACATAAAATTATATTTTCATGTGAATTTAAATATGTGGGCAAATTTGTGATTCCAACATCCATGCCTTTAAATGTTTTTTAAAACAACAAAGGGAACTCATTTGTCAGATCGCAAGCATAATCAGGTTCCACTGTTTAGAAGCACGAAATGAAAACACCGCCTGTCCAAACGTACTTCCCCTCAATGGGACCAAGCAGTCACCCCTCGAGCTTGCCCTTGTGTTCCTGTTATGGTTATCCACATTCAATATAAACTCCTGTAATGCAGGTGGTGCTGTTCTTTTTAAAATTGTAAAAACAAGGGTAGAGTCTTTGTATTTAATCATATTGTCCCAGCTAAGTAATTGATATTTATGCAGGATATTACAGTAATGATGAGTTCTATGTTTTCTGTCAAGTACCTTTAAGGCTTGTTTGTACATTATCCCAATCTTTGATAAGTCAGGTTGACATGCTGACATCCAATTGCTTAAACAATAGGACATCTGTGAGACAATCATAGCACTGAAATACAATAATGCTGACTTGGTTGTTAGATCATCTCTAATACACCTAAAATTGGATAAGTTGAACTTCATTCTATTCACTGTGTTTTTTATTTTTTTCCTGAACCTGAGGTTGGAATCCAGGACAACACCTAAATATTTGAATTCATGCACTATTTTAAATTTTTTTCCCACTTAAAAGGACTGATGATTCAGTATCTTTAACCTTGGGCCTTTTTGTAAACAAATGGTGACCGTTTTTGAATAATTTAATATTAACTGTTAATTTTCTAACCAATCAGCAATTTTACTCATTGCTGTTGATAACTTATTTGCAGCAATATTGTTATTCTTTACATGAGCATATATAACTGCATCATCAGCATACATTTGTCAATGCAAATCTGAAGGACAGCAAAGATGAAGGTCATTTACATATATACAAAATAGTAGCAGCCCCAACACTGAGCCCTGTGGAACTCCTTGATTTAATTCACATGTTGTCGATGTACTTTGTATGCTGACACACTGTCGTCTTTGTCCCAAGTATGATTCAAACCATTGCATTGTTTTATAAGAAATGTTAAAGCTTGATAATCTGTTCACTAATATCCTATGGTTAACTGTATCAAAAGCTTTCTTGAAGTCAATAAACACTGCTCCTACTATTCCACCCTTATCAAGTTCTGCTTTTACATTTTCCAGAAAATAGCAGTTAGCCATTTCTGTAGAAAGAAATTTCCTAAAACCAAATTGCATGGGGTGAAGTTTAAAAGAGCTGCATTTTAAATAGTTGATAAGCTGATTAGCCACCAATTTTTCTGCTGCAGCAAATGGTAATTGGATTATTTACTTTATAATTTCATTATTCTGTGTCACATTAATATGTATTATAGTGATGTAATTGTTAGAAGTCTGGGGTGTTTGTCTGTGTTTTTTCTGTGCTTGTCCTCGTCTGTCTGCTTCCTGCTCCTTTCTCCACCCTTCTGGAGACTTCCACAAGAGGTCTGCCTGCTGCACCTGATTGAGCTCCCCACCTGTTGAGGATATAAGGAGCTGGCTGTCAGCTCTTTGGTGCCTGAGTGTTGAAACTGTTTGGTAAAGAAACCTCAAGTCCTCTGTGTTAATCCCTGTGTGCCTTCCTTGAGACAAACCTGCTTATCTCTCTGTGTTTCTCGTTGAACTATCCTTGAGATCCATTCTTAAGCTTCCCTAGAAGCTCTGGACATCATTCCTTGTCTGACAGACTTTCAAACTCCAAGTTCCTCTGTGATTCATGCTCCATCTCCATGCTCTGCCTGCTCGTCCTCCGTGCTTCATCATTGCTCCCGGATTCCACCATGTCCACGTCTCCAGAAACTCAGCAGGAAGCTCTCATAGACATCCTGGACTCCTAGCTTTTTCTCCCTGGCTTTCCGTCCACTACACGATAAGTAACCCTCACCTGAGTTCTCTCAATTACTCTCCATAAAGTATTCAACTCAAATACTTTATTGATCCCAGAGAGAAATTAAGTGTTGTTGTAGCTCATACTATTAATTCTTTAAGTAGTTGTTGTAGAGCATGAGTTGTGTTGCAGCGAAAATAAAGACGCTCTGTTGTTGTAGGATAGTCTCATTAAGAGGATGCTCAGGGTTGTCCATAATTTCTTTGATTTTATGAAGAATCCTTCTTTGTATCATCTCAGTGGTTCCACTGTAGTGCCAAGAACAGAACCAGCCTTCTTAATCAGGTTGTTTAGCCTTTTTAAGTTTTATTCTCACCTGTGGATTTTTTCCCTCTGCAGTGCTTCTTAGCAGCATCAGAGCCAGGGATTTAAAAAGGCTCAACAACCTGATAAAGAAGGCTGGTTCTTTTCTGGGGATGAGTGTGGAACCTCTGGAGATGATGATGCAAAAAAGGATTCTTCATAAAATCCAAAAAATATTATGGACAACCCTGAGCATGCTCTTCATGAGACTGTCATACAACAACAGAGCGTCTTCAGTCGGAGGCTTCTTCAGTTATGCTGCAATACAGACCTCTACAGGAAATCCTTCCTGCCCACAGCCATCATCATCTACAACAACTCCTTAAAGATTTAATTATATGAGCTATACCAACACTTAATTTCCCTCTGGGATCAACAAAGTATTTTTGAATTGAATTATCTATCATTGTTAAAATAAAATCTTTAAAGTTTTATAACTGATCTCTCTGTGGCATCCTGCATGTGGGTCAAAAGGCTTAACAGCAGCTTGACAGTAATGGTGGTACTATTTGTACACTATCATTATGTATCACAAAAATAATTTTTCTTGAATGCAATGTTAAATAATTGGGGATGGGGAAAGAAATTATTATAATATATATATTATAGTTTGCACATTATATAATAATATATATATTATATATATTAAATATATATTATTATATAACGTGCAAACCTTAATGTCATGGTGTCATTGCTTTCTAACAGGCATACTCCTCCTTACGGCTTCTTGCCTCTGTTTTGTATGTGTATAAGAGGATGCTGGTTAATCAGTGTAATGTGCTGGTCTGGGCTGCATTTTCACACCTCTACCTACCACTTATTTAGGAACCAACTGTCACACTGAGAGTTATATTGAAACTTTTATTGAAACCGAACTTAACTGTCGCTCTAAAAGCTGACCTGTTTTGTATCTCTCCTTAAACGTTAAACTGTAAAATTGTCTGACTCATCTAAAATGAAAATTATATATTTTATAGCTAATACATGACTTGTCATTCAAGTTTGGATAGATCCTACAGGGATTAGTTTACATTAAACCTGATTGAATGCACTGAAATCCCCAATTTCTTTTATACCAGCTAAATTAACAAGCTCACTTTATTGCAGAATCTAAGTTTCTGGTTTCTTTATCAAAACTTTGAAAGAATCTTTTAGTATAGGATAAACCTTTTTTTATTTGTTTTTACAATATTAAGTGTATATTTGGGGACAAGAGCTTTGTTTTTGATGATGATAATAGGCGATGTGTAATACATGAATATTTTTAACGGTTTGAACTTTGTATCAGTTCCCATGTTCTCTTAATGACACATTAAAGGAGTCATGACCTGTAATTTTCACTTTTCCAACGAGAAAAAATGTATGTTATGATTGCCTAATGATCATACACTGGCCGGGAAGCCGATAGCGTTTGTTTGAAGCGTTTGTTTACCCAGCCCACGTGCACGCGCACTCAAATACGCAATGTTAATTTCTGGCCGACTTGACGTCAAGTCGGCGCAGGATATACCATGTATGGACATCACAGACCTGTGCTGGAGGAAGCCCGCCCTGCCTCTCTCCCCTTCATATTCAGTCAAGCGCCGCCATTACTGAATTCCGATTCGAATACGAACTCGAGGTCCGTTTGGAAAAAGGGGTGATTCCAACAATCAGAGACTTGCCTGCAATTGAAACGGTAAGGCTGTGTTTTTATTGACAATGCCGATCATCTGTGCTTTTCCAACATTACCCAGAATGCAACGCGCCTTGTCGGTGAAAACAATCGGCATTTTTGATAGCAATTTGCATACGAACCTCTGCAAATCATGCCTAAAAGTTGTTGTGCAGTTGGTTGTTCCAACCATAATTTGCTGGAGCGGATATTATCTTTCTTTACTGTCCCCACGGACCCTGTACGATGGAAAAAGTGGGTTAACGCGGTCAAGAGAGTGAAACCGGACGGTTTGGCATGGATGTCAAGCAGGACTGCAGTCCTATGTAGTGAACACTTAAGTGGTAAGAATCATTTTGACTCTTGATAAAATCAGCATTATTTGGATTTTGGAATATTTTATACATTTAGCTTCAACCATTCTAAATATAAATGCCATTAATTGACGATGTGACCAAAAGCCATGGGCTAGCACCAAGGGCGTAGGTTTGTTAATAATATGTTCACCCCAGAAGAATGAAACATGAATTAAGAAAGAAACAAACGCATTGCCGTTCTGTGCACTGTGCGCAGAAACTTCACTACAGTTCTGCTTAAAATAAATATCAGCAGTGCAACATTCACTGTTCCAGAGAACAGTGACAAAAAAAAATCTTAAGTGCATTAATCCTTTTGACAGTTTACAATTCACATCCCTGAAAATTTGGCGAACCACACATAAATGAACATATAATTCTGATGATGCATTAGCCACCAGAAACACACGTGCTGTGACTTTACTTTTAAAGGTTTCCTGTAAATACGCCTTTATAGGCTAAAATGGGCTGTAACCATTCTCTATGGTGAACTTGTAAAGTCATGGCATGTTTTTTTTTTCCTGATCGCTTTAAAAGGGACACAGCAAACATGTAGAAAAAGGTGCTCTGGTCAAAAAGATCCAAACCAAACCTGGCCTAGAGCATTATCTGTGGCATGAACCTAACTAGTCACATCACCCTGAAAATTCCTGAGGTGAAACATGGATTTTGTAGCATTGTGCTGTGGCAAGGCTTTTCTTCAGCAGGCAGAGGGGATCTTCATAAAGCTAAATGTAGGGTAATACAGGAAGAAATCTTGTTAGCAGTTGCACATGAGCCTGGGATAAAGGTTAACCTTTAATGGAATAGTTTAGATCAACGCATATTCATGGTTTGAAAGATTCATTCAAAGTTTCGATCTGAATGCAATAGTGAATCTGTGGCAAGAAATGTACATTAGATTACAGATGCAAAGCTGGACACAACCTAAAAGACTTGTTTCTGTAATTTAGGTGAAAGGATGTTATAAAAAGTAATGATACATGGTGGTTGAATACAAAAGCTTGCCTCTCCTTTTTAGATTTTTCAAATACATAAAATGATGAATAGAAAAATCTTAAATTTCAAGGGTTGTGTAAATATTTTAACAAATAACAACCAACTTCCTCTATGGGGGGATTTAAAGTTATCACTCAAATTACTAATTTTAGCATTATAATGCATGGTTTTACCATCCAAGATCATTATTTCATTTCAACATTGAAATGGGCTTAATGACGGCTGAGCTTCTCAAGAGGGTTTAAGAAGTAAATACGTTGCAAGCCATTATAAATTCATTATATGTTCTACAAAACTTACTTATTTTTTATTTAATGTTTTTGTTGCTATCGTTTCCAACATTTTTGTTTTAACTTTAATAAGACATACTGTAAAAGAATGTAATTTTGCAGTTTCAAGCAAAGAATCACAATGGACACCAAAGATAAAACTAAACATATACAGTGTCATCCATCCATCCATCCATTATCTATACCGTATATCCTATGCAGAGTCTCAGAAGAGCTGGTGCCTATCTCCAGCAATCATCGGGCTAAAGGCAGGGTACACCCTGAACAGGTTGCCATTCCACTGCAGTAGTGTCAAACACTGAGTATGAATTCTGTGATCTTAAGTCAATAGTTTGTCAACAGTGTCTTTAAAGACATTTTGAATTTCCTCTTTTCATTTTTATTTTAATGCAGAATCAACCTAAAACAAAAAGATACTGATTTTAATCTCAACATTACTTGTTTGATAATCCAGGTTATGTGTTTTTGTCCACTCTTGTCATTTTAACTGAGAAGTAATGTTCAAAACTTTTTTTTTATCTTTCCAATAATCTTATCTTTTCCTTTTTTGTGTAAAATATCCTGTGTGTTTTAATAGGTCCTAATAGTTCATTTACAGTGTAAACTGAAAACCAGCTCAGAACAGGAATTGGTAAAAAAAATTGTTCTCTACAGGCTAAAAGCTCTTATTTTACTATTTTGCATTTACATTAATTCTACATGCAAACTTATGCTACTTGTCTGTGTTATCACAGAAAGATGGAAATAAATAAAAAAGATGGATATGTGGAAACAACAAATTTCAGTTGTCATACCACCCTGACCAAAATCACACATGAAAGAGAAATCCACAATCAACCACTAACCTGATTAGAAGCAGACCACTGTAATCTGTATCCACAGTTGACACCAAAACTAGGTTTTTGGTTGATGTTGGTTGTGAAAGGGCGTGCCACAGAGCTTCAGCTGCATGAATACCCTGACCCCTTTAAGGAAACTGAAGAGCGGTGACTGAATATATTTTAATCCTTTCTTCGCACCACAAGTGCCATCCTAGGAAGTCAACATCTCTCTTGACTTTTTCTTTCTAACAATGTCAATTTCTCTTTAAATACTTTTCCCCCAAAATTGTCAACATTAGTGGTCTTCTTTGTAAGAGCAGAAATACGTGTTATCAACATGTGTATGTAGTGATGGAGAAAGAGGAAGTATAAAATGTGATCCGCAGAAGACATTTGGTTACACATAATGCATTACACATGAGTCACAGACAAAGTCAAGAGTTTTTGCTCTGAAATGCTTAATATGGTGCAAGGGAATTAAATCATTTTATATCAACCACAACTCCATGTCCAAAAGGATTATTTTAACAGGTTAACTTCTTGTCAATCTGAATCTGACTGAATGATACAGGGGGATATTATGCACTGTATACTGCACAATAGCAGGAAATAGGTGTATGAAAAAAGGAGCAGGAGTTAAACTTACTTTGTAAGCAAAGAAACGTCCTCTGCCAATGAAACAGGATGTAAAGTAACCACAAACATGAACAAGGAAGCATGACAAAAACTGAAGAAGGGTAAGTTAAAAAAACATTGGACACAGTTCAATTAAAATGTATATAATAAAAAGGCAGTATTATGGCTTTTATCAGCAATCTTCAGGGTGTTTAGACTGTTAAAAGCTTTAAGTTTGCATCACTCATTTAAGATCGTTCTTTCCTCGCCCATCTAAAAGTTCCAATGAAAAAATTAAAGTAACTTGTTTCTAATAATACTTGAATAAGTATTATATGTACAAATAACTGTTGGATAGATAAAACTAAGATGTTTTGTATTGTTAGTACCCTTCGGTTAATGAAAGAAAAACTCACACACAGAAATAATTTGATTCTGACAAAAATCCTGCACATTCCAGGGTGGCCTTTTATTGTGGGCAGTATAAGGTACACCTGTGCACTAATCATGATATCAGATCAGCATTTTGATGTGGCACACCTGTGAGGTGGGATGGATTATCTCAGCAAAGCGGAAGTGCTCACTATCACACATTTAGACTGATTTGTATGGTAATATTGTGTATCTGGAATGAATTTTAGATCTTTAAGTCCATCTCATGAAAAATGGGAGCAGAAACAAATGTGTTGCGTTTATATTTTTGTTGAGTGTATATGGACGCTAACCAAACTCTCCTATCCAAACTCCAAACTGAGTGCAACTCTCCTACACAAACCCACAATTTTGAAAGAAGCCTGAGGGGATTTATATTGCTTTCAAACCACTCAGGAAACTCTGAACCACTTCCCGAAGCAGTTATGTGGTACAGCCGGGCAGCGGGACTTCCGATGTCAATCTTTTTTGGCTCCTGCCCTAAATGAAGCAGGCCTCAATACACGCTTTGTGGAAACGCCCCCTCCACTGCTCGACACACGATTCGTAGCCCCTGTTGCCAGGTGTACGATAATTATAGTACATTTGTACGATAATTTTGCCCCCTGTACGATGTACCATCAATAATGCCTAATGTACGATAATTTGGCCAAATTTGTATTTCGAATTATTACTGTTCGCAAATGCCGGACTTTTTTTTTTAACCTTGTGCTTTGCTGAGAGACATAGGATATCATGGGGGTGACGTTTATGTGTTTGTTTCAGAACAAGGAGCATGATTGGTGGATTACTCAGCTGCGCCCACCCTATATAAAGTGGCTTGCAAAAGTTTTCGGCCCCCTTGAACTTTTCCACATTTTGTCACATTACAGCCACAAACATGAATAATTTTTGGGGGAATTCCACGTGAAAGGCCAATACAAAGTGGTGTACACGTGAGAAGTGGAACGCAAATCATACATGATTCCGAACATTTTTTACAAATAAATAACTGAAAAGTGGGGTGTGCGTAATTATTCAGCCCCCTGAGTCAATACTTTGTATAACCACCTTTTGCTGCAATTAGAGCTGCCAGTCTTTTAGGGTATCTCTCTACCAGCTTTGCACATCTAGAGACTGAAATTCTTGCCCATTCTTTGCAAAACAGCTCCAGCTCAGTCAGATTAGATGGACAGCATTTGTGAACAGCAGTTTTCAGATCTTGCCACAGATTCTCGATTGGATTTAGATCTGGACTTTGACTGGGCCATTCTAACACATGGATATGTTTTGTTTTAAACCATTCCATTGTTACCCTGGCTTTATGTTTAGGGTCGTTGTCCTGCTGGAAGCTGAACCTCCGCCCCAGTCTCAAGTCTTTTGCAGACTCCAAGAGGTTTTCTTCCAAGATTGCCCTGTATTTGACTCCATCCATCTTCCCATCAACTCTGACCAGCTTCCCTGTCCCTGCTGAAGAGAAGCACCCCCAGAGCATGATGCTGCCACCACCATATTTGACAGTGGGGATGGTGTGTTCAGAGTGATTTGCAGTGTTAGTTTTCCGCCATACATAGCGTTTTGCATTTTGGTCTCATCTGACCAGAGCACCTTCTTCCACATGTTTGCTGTTTCCCCCACATGGCTTGTGGCAAACTGCAAACGGGACTTCTTATGGTTTTCCTTTAACAATGGCTTTCTTCTTGCCACTCTTCCATAAAGGCCAACTTTGTGCAGTGCACGACTAATAGTTGTCCAATGGACAGATTCCCCCACTTGAGCTGTAGATCTCTGCAGCTCGTCCAGAGTCACCATGGGCCTCTTGGCTGCATTTCTGATCAGCGCTCTCCTTGTTCGGCCTGTGAGTTTAGGTGGACAGCCTTGTCTTGGTAGGTTTACAGTTGTGCCATACTCCTTCCATTTCTGAATGATCGCTTGAACAGTGCTCCGTGGGATGTTCAAGGCTTGGGAAATCTTTTTGTAGCCTAAGCCTGCTTTAAATTTCTCAATAACTTTATCCCTGACTTGTCGGGTGTGTTCTTTGGACTTCATGGTGTTGTTGCTCCCAACATTCTCTTAGACAACCTCTGAGGCCGTCACAGGGCAGCTGTATTTGTACTGACATTAGATTACACACAGGTGCACTCTATTTAGTCATTTAGTCTCTGCCACAAGGGGGCGCTGCTGTTAGAGTTAACAGCTTTGTGTGTAAAATTTTTGTGTAAACCTAATAAGTTATTTGTTTCCAGTTTGGTTCTAAACTTGTTTGTGCAATATTGTATTTATGTTTAGAATAAGAATGCCTCAAGTTGTTAATATTGGCATTAAAATAATCAGTATTTCACATAGTACTGGTATCCACCTGTTTATGTTCAATTGTTTTGAGATGATTATTGAAACAAAACTGAACCCATAGGACAGGATCTCGAGAGTGATTTTATGTTATTATAGCTCACTAGTAGCCTTGTCTTTTTTTTTTTGACATTTGTACAATATTTTCTCTCCAAATACGAAAAATTTGAGTCTCTGGTACGATAATCCTACATTTGACACCTGGCAACACTGTTCGTAGCCTCGGCACACATCCTAATATCCCTAACTGTAGCCAACCTCCCTGGACGTGGCCGCAGGAGGAAAATTGATGAAAAAATCAAGAAGAGAAAAACTTCCAAAGAGATTAAAGGTGAACTTCAAGCTCAAGTAACATCATTGTCAGATCGCACTATCCATCGTTGTTTGAGCCAAAGTGGACTTAATGGGAGACGACCAAGGAGGACACCATTGTTGAAAATAAATCACAAAACAGCCAAATTGGAATTTGCTAAACTACATGTTGACAAACCACAAAGCTTCTGGGAGAATCTCCTGTGGACAGATGAGACAAAAATGGATCGTTTTGCCAAGCCACATCAGCTCCAAGGACAGAAAAAATAAGCATATCAAGAAAAGGACGCTGTCCAACTGTGAAACATGGAGGATGCTCTGTTATGTTCTGGGGCTGGTTTGCTGCATCTGGCACAGGGTGTCTTAAATCTCTGCAGTGTACAAGGAAATCTCAAGACTATCAAGGGATTCTAGAGAGAAATGTGCTGGCCAGTGTCAGAAAGCTTGGTCTCAGCCGCAGGTCATGGTTCTTGCAACAGGACAACAACCTAAAACACACAACTAAAAACATCTGTACTAAACTGCTGCTGTAAGGGCGGAAAAAAGAGAAAAACAATCTCCAAGCCATAAAAAAATGCTTTACAATGTTAAGGCTGAACCAATTATTTTCTTTGTATGTGCAACCTGCTTAATATTTTAAATACCTTAACTCTATCAGTACAAAGAGGATCCTCTGGTACTTTGTATTGTTTTGACAGATGTCTTAATCAAAAGCAACCACCAGAAGGAGACCTTTTTCTTCAGAGTTTCATGCACAAAAAAAGTGAAATGAGAACATTAGCTGAATGGGGAAGTCATAGTGCATCTCTTGGTGAAACGTAAGATTTTCTCTTAAGAGCGTTGTATCCAACATAAAACCAAACTAAATTAACATTTTTATTTATTTGTATCTTTTTAACATCTCCATTTGTTGTTAATACCACACATAACTCACAGGCAAAAGATACAGAAATGACTACAGAACTAGCCACTTCCAGAAATGAGCACACAGCATGGGAAGTTTTTTTGTTGTTGTTGAGAACTTGTCTAATATTCCCCCCAGACCTGCATGCCTGTTCCTACTATATTTCCTGCATTGTTTTTTTGCACCCTTATTGTCAACCACTGCTGATTTTTGAACTACATTTCTCAGCATTTGTTACTTATTTACTTTCACAAAATTCTGACTTGTTCTGCCCGTCCTTCTCTGAATTAAGGTTTTAAATTACCTTGCCTTTATTGTTTTGAGGTGAATGATCCTAGATATACTTTGAGATTTGATATACAGTTGTGGCCAAAAGTTTTAAAAGATGACGCAAATATTAGCTTTCACAAAGTTTGCTGCAAAACTATTTTTAGATCTTTGTTTCAGTTGTTTCTGTGATGTACTGAAATATAATTACAAGCACTTTATACGTTTCAAAGGCTTTTATTGACAATTACATGACATTTATGTAAAGAGTCAGTATTTGCAGTGTTGGCCCTTCTTTTTCAGGACCTCTGCAATTCGACTGGGCATGCTCTCAATCAACTTCTGGGCCAAATCCTGACTGATAGCAACCCATTCTTTCACTTCTTGAAGTTTGTCAGAATTAGTGGGTTTTTGTTTGTCCACCAGCCTCTTGAGGACTGACCACAAGTTCTCAATGGGATTAAGATCTGGGGAGTTTCCAGGCCATGGACCCAAAATTTCAACGTTTTGGTCCCCGAGCCACTTAGTTATCACTTTTGCCTTATGGCACGGTGCTCCGTTGTGCTGGAAAATGCATTATTCTTCACCAAACTGTTGTTGGATTGTTGGAAGAAGTTGCTGTTGGAGGGTGTTTTAGTACCATCCCACCCCACTCCCCCATCCCCCAAATGAGCCTGTGAGCTCCCTGACTCAGCCCCAAGGTTGTATATTACATCACAGGTGATGGACTCTGGGATTGAACTGAGAGGAGTTTCATTGTCTCACATTAATGCACACATACATGCATGCACACTCACGGCACAGCTACACACATGCACGCAGTCCTAGATTTCAACATGCTCGCGGTACCCTAGAGGTTTATACTTCTGCGTCGTGTCCCTCGGGTTGGGTACGCCGTAACCGCGTAGGTTTGTAGAGGCTTGACGTGCACCTCTTCGGACCTGAAGTGCCGCCCAGCGACACGACGCAGAGACGCGGAAGTGCTCCCTTGTGATTGGTCAGTGAGATTACATAAGCACGTACCATCTTCTACGTCTCTGTCTCCTCATTTGCTTGCGTTGCAAAGTGTTCAAAAGAAGGATAATTTATTCGTCTGCTTCCACAATCTCGTTGAGACACTGCACAAAGGCCGCCATCGTTGTTCTAAAACAGGAAATACTTGCCGGAACTGAAGCAAACATAAGCAAACCATCAGAAAAACTCCGGCGACCGATACAAGCCTACTGCCACCTGCAGGTCTGGAAATGAAACAGCAACACAACGCTTTCAGCCCTACGCAGAAGTATAAACACAGCAGTGGGTACGCGGTTACAGCGTAACACCTACGCGACTGACGCTACGCAGAAGTCTAAACCAAGCTTAAGACTCCTGCCCACTCTTCAGACAGCGAAATGATGGGCGCGTGCTTTGGATGGCCGCGACCGGTTTCTCTGTACGGAGGGTTCCCGAACCTCCCCCCGTCCCATTTCTGTTCTCATATGTTATGACCGATACATGTGCTTATATGTTTTTGCAGTGGTTTTTTCAGCACCTCGGCTCGGCTCCCTGTAGGGGGCTGGGCTGAGTTGCCTTTTTTTCCCCTGTTCACCCTCCCCTACCTATTGTGAATCATTTCTATCTGCTAAAAGGGGCGCTGGTAAAGCCGGCTGCTACCGCGGTCTTCCGAATCCTGTATTGTGTTAATGTTTGTAATTGTTTGTATGATCTTGGATTGGTTGTACCGAAACTTAATTTCCCCACGGGGATTATTAAAGTATCTCTTATCTTATTATCTTAGATTTTATTCATGGCTGTGTTTTTGGGCAAAATTGTAAGTGAGCCCACTCCCTTGGATTATAAGCAACCCCACACATGAATGGTCTCAGGATGCTTTACTGTTGGCATGACACAGGACTGATGATAGCGCTCACCTTTTCTTCTCCGGACAAGCCTTTTTCTAGATGCCCCAAACAATCGGAAAGAGGCTTCATCGGAGAATATGACTTTGCCCCAGTCCTCAGCAGTCCATTCACCATACTTTCTGCAGAAGTTAATTTGTCCTTGATGGGTTTTTTTTGGAGAGAAGTGGCTTCTTTGCTGCCCTTCTTGACACCAGGCCATCTTCCAAAAGTCTTCGCCGCACTGTGCGTGCAGATGCCCTCACACCTGCCTAGTGCCATTCCTGAGCAAGCTCTGCACTGGTGGCACTCCGATCCCGCAGCTGAATCCTCTTTAGGAGATGATCCTGGCGTTTGCTGGACTTTCTTGGACGCGCTGAAGCCTTCATAACAAAAATTGAACCTCTTTCCTTGAAGTTCTTGATAATCCTATAAATTGTTGATTTAGGTGCAATTTTAGTAGCCACAATATTCTTGCCTGTGAAGCCTTTTTTATGCAACGCAATGATGGCTGAACGCGTTTCTTTGCACGTCACCATGGTTAACAATGGAAGAACAACGATTTCAAGCATCACCCTCCTTTTAACATGTCAAGTCTGCCATTCTAACCCAAAGAAGGACTATGCAATTCATCTGATCACTGTTCATAACATTCTGGAGTATATGCAAATTGCTATTATAAAAACTTAAGCAGCAACTTTTCCAATTTCCAATATTTATGTAATTCTCAAAACTTTTGGCCACGACTGTACATTAAAAACCTTTTTTTCCCAGAAACACTGCAAACATTTTCTTGAATGCTACAAAAACCTAAATCTGTAGACTGATACTAGACCAGTGACATGTTTTTTTTCTCCAACAAAATGTATAAAGTTACATATGAATAACACTTGGTACTGACAGATGTCATTTAAGAAGATTCTACAATTTGTAGATCCAAAAGTGAAAAGTTAGGGTACCTACACGTAAATAATGAAACATCTGCAATGATAGAATCTACTTCTTTCAAATTACAATTTTTTAACCGAGAGCAGGAAACACAGATGAGGTGGAGGTGTCGTGTAGCCACAATTTTTCATAACTCAATTAACTTTAAAAAGGTATCCCTGGGCACATTTGACTCTTTTGAGTACGTAGCCACCCAGATAAATGAGCCTAACAAAGCTTTATTTCTAGTTTATATAAACCCCCCAAACTCTAACGTCTTTAATGATTTCAGCGACCTTCTTTTCGTAATATGTATCAATAATGACCAATTATTCATTGTGGGGGACTTCAACATTCATACCAACAACCCCCAAGATAGACTAGCAAAAACATGAGGTGACATGAGGTAACTTCAGCCTTACCCAGCATGTCAAACAACTAACACACAATCGAGGATACACTCTGGACTTAATTATAAGCAAAGGTTAAAATATATCCAACATCTCGATAATTGATATTGCAATATCTGACCATCTGTATTTTCTTTAAAGGTATAATCTCTGCTAAACTATCTAGCCCCAGTGAGACAACTGTAAAAAAGTGTTTTCTCTGGGACAGTTCTGTTGAAACCTTTAAACGTATTTACCCTTCCATCACATCCCCTTCATCTCCCAACTCCAACTCAGTAAATAAGCTGGTTGAAAATTCCCTCGCGAAAGTCTCAGAAATCATTGAATCCATAGCTCCAGCTAAAGTGAAAGTAGTCTCGGGTATAAGGAAGTCTCTGTGGACAAGCGATCCACTGGTATGTAGTGAAAAAAGGTAGTGTCAACGAGCCGAGAGAAAATGGCGGAAAACTCGACTCCAGCTTCACTGTGAGATCTACAAAGAGAGACTGAACAGATTTCTGTTAACTTTAAAAGATGCTAGGGATTCTTAATGCAATTAAACAATAATGCACGGACTTTGTTTGCAACAGTGGAAAGACTAACTTATCCTCCAGTGACAGTAGCTCCTGAACTAAATTCTACCAGGTTCTGGAATGAATTTGCCAGCTTTTTCACTGAAAAGATTCTAACAATTATACAGTCTGTACCTCAGTACCGAACTCATTACCAGTGTTATACCCAATTAACACCAATGTATAGAAAATGATTAACCAATTAGGCTCCTCCTCTTGGTGTCTTGATATGCTACCTACAGTTTTCCTTAAGAACGTTTTTCATTGTCATTGGGTCTGATCTAATTCAGATAGTGAACTTATCCCTCCTGTCAGGTATACTCCCCCTAGCAGTTGTTAAACCAATGCTAAAGAAGAATAACCTGGACAACATGTTAATGCAGAACTACAGGCCAAGTTCTAACAATGACCAACAGTTTTGATGTTTTTCAGTCTGATTTCCGTGCTCACCACAGGACTGAGACTGCCCTCATCAAAGTTTTCAATGACATCCGCATAAATACAGACAGTGGTAGAACCACAGTGCTGGTTCCATTGGACCTCAGTTCAGCATTTGACACTATTGACCATGATATATTATAGGAATGACTGGAGAGCTGGGTCTGACTCTGGTTTGAGTCTTACCTAAAAACAGGGACTTCTTTGTTTCAATAGGAAACGAACAGAAATCACATTTGGGGTGCCCCAGGAATCCATCCTGAGGCCCCTCTTATTTAATATCTACATGCTCCCACTAGCCCAGATTATAACAACCAATAGGATTAGCTATCATAATGATGCAGATGACACTCAGCTCTACATTACTCCCAAGGTGACTCTGAACCAATCCCAACCCTAAGTAAATGCATAGAGGAGTTCAATGATGGATGCGCCATAACTTTCTCCAACTGAAAAGAAACAAAACATAAGCAATTACTTTTGGACCTAAAGAAGAACAATCAACAGTCAGCACACAGTTTCAGTTAATGCAGCTAGAAACTACCAATCAAGCCCAAAATCTAGGTGTAGTAATGGACTCTGACCTCAACCTCCAGGGTCTCATAAAGGCAATAACAAGGTCAGCCTCCATCCATCCATGCATTTATCTTTAGTCGGATTGATTACTGCAACAGCGTCCTCACAGGTCTGCCTAAAAAGTCAATTAAACGGCTGTAGCTGATCCAGAATGCTGCTGCTCGTCTCCTCATCAGAACCAGGAAAGTAGAGCACATCACCCCTGTTCTAAAGTCCTTACGCTGGCTCCCTGTAGCTCAAAGAATAGACTTCTTAATATTTTTACTAGTTTATAAATCATTGAATGGCTTGGCGCCAAAGTATCTTGAAGATCTACTGTCACTATACCAACCCTCCAGACCACTCAGGTCCTCTAATTCCAGTCTACTCAACATCCCTAAAATTAGAACCAAACATGGAGAATGAGCTTTCAGTTTATATGCTCCTCTAATATGGAACAAACTTCCAGACAACTGCAATGGTGCTGAAACAATGAGTTCTTTTAAATCACAGCTAAAAAGCCATCTTTTTAGAGCTGCCTTTGAGAAATTAGTAATGTATGCATCATATGTTTTGTGTGCGCTTCATTCTTTATTGGTGTTTTTAGTTTATCCTAAATTCATGTAATGTTTTTTAAGTCTCATATGCTTTGTTTTTTATTTTCACTTTATCCCCTAATCATGTAAAGCACCTTGTTGTTGAAAGTGTGCTATACAAACAAAATTCCCTTGCGTTGCCTTTAATTCTGTTTTCTACATCACAAAATGGCATTTTAAGCAGGATGTGTACATATATAAGGGCTACTTAAACAGTGTACAGGTGAAATTCGAAAAATTACAATATCATGCAAAAGTTAATTTATTTCAGTAATTCAACTAAAAACTGAAACTAATCTATAATATAGACTCGTTACATGCAAAATTAGATATTTTAAGTCTTTATTTGTTATAATTTTGAGTTTATGAAAATCCCAAATTCAAAATCTCCAAAAATTAGAATGTTTTGAAAAGGTTCAATATTTTAGGCACAAAGTGTCACACTCTAACCAGCTAATTAATCCAAAACACCTACAAAGGGTTCCCGAGACTTTAAAGAGTCTCTCAGTCTGGTTAAGTAGGAATCACAATCATTGGGGAGACTGCTGACACGACAGTTTTGCAGAAAACCATCATTGACACCCTCCATTAGGAGGAAAAGCCTCAAAAGGTAATTGCAAAGGAAGTTGGATGTTCCCAAGGTGCTGTATCAAAGCATATTAATAGAAAGTTATGTGGAAGGTGAAAGTGTGGAAGAAAAACGTGCACAAGCAGCAGGGAAGACCACAGTCTGGAGAGGATTGCCAGGAAAAGGCTGTTCAAAAGTGTTGGGGATCTTCACAAGGTGTGGACCGAGACTGGAGTTAGTGCATCAAGGGCCGCCACACACAGACGGATCCTGGACATGGGCTTCAAATGCCGTATTCCTCCTGTCAAGCTCCTGAACAACAAACATCAGAAGTGTCTGGGCTAAAGAAAAAAAGAACTGCAAATTTTGTATCTCATTTGGAAACCAAGGTCCCAGAGTCTGGAAGATGAAGGGAGAGGCACACAATCCAAGATACTTGAAGTCCAGTGTGAAGTTTCCATAGTCTGTGTTGATTTGGGGAGCCATGTCATCTGCTGGTGTTGGTCCACCGTGCTTTACTAAGTCCAAAATCAAGGCAGCCATCTACCATGCAGAGCACTTCATGCTTCTTTCCGCAGACGAGCTTTATAAAGATGCTGACTTCATTTTCCAGCAGGACTTGGCATCTGTGGAGGACCATCCCTGCCAAAATAGACAATAAATACTTAAATAAATAAATAAAATGTTGAAATAAATGAATAGCCTAAATAAATAAATAAATGGGCAAATACATTTGGAAATAAATTAATATTGAAATAAATAAGTACATATGGAAATAAATAAATAAAATTAAAAATACATCTGTAAATAAATGAATATAGCAATAAATAAATATATAAATGTGGAAATAAATAAACAAATGGATAAATACAATTGAAAATAAATAAATGTATGTGGGAATGAATATCTATTTCCACATTTATTTATTCACAATGTTATTTTATTTCCATTTTTTTATTTTTTCCACATTTATTTAATTTTTCACACATTTATTTATTTAGTCCCTGAAGTGTATGATAATGAGGTGGGCGTCTTAAAAGATTTATAAACTAACACAATTATTTTAAAATCTATTCTCTGAGATACAGGAAGCCATTGTTAGGACTTTAGAACTGGGGTGATGTACTCTACTTTCTTAGTATTAGTGAGGACTGGAAAAGCGGCATTCTGGATCAGCTGCATCTGTCTGCTTGACTTTTTTGGCAGATCTGTGAGGATATCCATCCATTATCTATACCATCTAACCTAAACAGGGTGGCCGGAGGGTTGATGCCTATCTTCAGCATTCATCAGGGCGAGAGGCGGGGTATACCCTGGACCAGGTCGCCAGTCCATCGCAGACCTGTGAGGACACTGTTGCAGTAATCAATTTGACTAAAGTTAGATCTTATTGGGACATTAGTTCTTTAATCTTGGGAATGTTCTTCAGGTGGCAGAAGGCTAACTAAATATCTTTGTCTCTTTGAAAGGTCAGCTTTGAGTCTATCACTACACCCAGATTTTATGCCTGATCAGTTTTTAGCTGTAAAAGCTGAAGCTGTGTTCTGACTCTTGATCATTCCTCCTTTGGGCCAAAAACGATTACTGAACTAAAGTTATGGCACGTCCATGCATTAATTTGTTCTATGCATCTGCTCAACATCTGAATTGGTTCATAGCCACCTAGTAACGTAATGTCATCTTATTATGATAACTTGTCTTATTATTTGTTAGAATCTGAGCGTGTGAGAACATGTAAAATTGTCCCAACATGGAACCTTAGGGAACCATGCATATGATTCTTGTCAGCTCAGAGGAAGTTACCTATTGATACAAAGAAGTCCCTGTCCTTTAGATAGGACTTGAACCAGTCAAGTAGTGCCAGAAAGTCCGACCCAACACTGAGGAACAGTTCCAGCACTGTGGTTCTTCCGCAGCGGATTTCATTGATTACTTTGACATGGGTAAGGCAAGGCAAAGCAGTTTTATTTGTATAGCACACTTTCATTAACAGGGTAATTCAAGGTGCCTACATGATTTGGTGATAAAGAAAACATAGCATATAACAATTGGAAATCAAAAGCAGCAATTTAGCATGAAACACACACAACACATGATACAAAATAAGGAATGAAAAACAGCAATAAATCAATAAAGCATGAACACATATGATACATATGACATTAATCGTCTACTCAAAGGCAATTCTAAACAGATGAGTTTTTAGTTTTGATTTAAAGCAGCTCTGTAATCACCAAGAAGTCTGTTCCAGATAAGGGGAGCATAAACTGAAAGCTGCTTCTCCATGTTTGGTTTTGAGTCTAGGGATGTTTAATAAGATAGAGTTTGAGAACCTGAGTGGTCTGGGTGGTTGGTACGGTGACAACAGGTCTTCAACATATTTTGGTGCTAAGCCATTCAGTGATTTATAAACTACTAGGAGTATTTTGAAGTCTCTCTGGGCAACAGGAAGCCAGTGTAAGGACTTTAGAACTGGGGTGATGTGCTCTACTTTTCTGGTTCTAGTGAGAATACAATCACCAGCATTCTGGATCAGCTGCAGCTGTCTAATTGACTTTTTAGGCAGACCGGTGAGGACGCTGTTGCAGTAATCAATCCGACTAAAGCTAAACGCATGGATAAGTTTTTCAAGGTCCCGTTGCGACATCAGTCCTTTAATCCTAGAAATGTTCTTCAGGTAGTCTCAATACTGTGGTGATGAGCACGGAAACTGGACTGAAAGAAGTCAAAACAGTTGATCATAGTTCAGAAGGTATTTGTTGAAATAATGATAGAAACTGAAAAAATATAGACTTTTTCAGATCATCATGCTTTTAAAAACCTTTAGCTTGTGGTTGGTTTCTCCCCTTTGAGATATTTTGGGCTTCTTTATCAGGAAAGAAAAGAAGGAAGTTTATGGCAGTGCTTCCTTCAGGGACAACACCTTTCTGAAAGATATGAAACAAAAAGCCATTTTATTCTAAATAAACCTGAAGAGTTTGTTTCTCCAACGTGTGAATTCCTGAGCTCATAGTCACCGTTGAATGATAACTGCTCACACACACACCCTTTTCACTGATGACACCTGTCTGCACAGCTTAAGTTATACCTTCTGTGAACTTTCTGGTTTTGGATCGCCCTGAGCTCAACCCTCTCTGCTTGCCTCCTTGTTTTTCTTTCTGTCACTCTACGTTTTTGGCTTTTTCCTCCTTCTGTCTCTAAGAAATACTTCTTCAAGTAAATGCCTACGAAATCACAACACATTTTCAGCCAAATTTAAAAGGTGATAGAAGCTAAGACAGTATGTGGCCTAAACACAAAATAAAGAAATCAAACAAAGAAAAATGAGAGCAAGCAAACAGAGCCACAACAAATAGTAAGAGACACAGAAAGAGAGAGAGAAAGGGATCGAGGGAGAGATGGCAAAACATAGCTTCAGCCTGAAACTATGTTTTTCCATTTAAGTAATATGCACACATCTTTAAAAAAAAGGGAATGATGGAAACCAATGTTTTAGGACTGAAAGGGCCTGATTTCCTCCACAGAGTATGCTGGAAGGCAGAGTCAACATCCGGATCTTCAAGTCCAACTGGTAAAGCCAGTGGGGGGGGGCGTAGGCTGGCACTTCAAGCTTGAGAGGTGTGGCAAGAGAGAAACAAAAATAATAATGAAAACAGCAACAGGTACAGTGAACACTTGAAGGAAGAGGAGAAGAGGAATACAATAATACAGGTAGAGTGAGTTTAAAGTAATGTTTTTGTATCCTTTACAGGCTCTTAATTACCAGAGTAAGAACAACTTGCAGGAACGCACCTTATTACCAGTTTTTCAAGAACTGTGCAAGCACATGAGAGCGCATGTGTCAGCATTACTGCATCTTTACCATCAGTTTTGCCTGACCTTTGCATGAACAGAAACAAGTCATCGTGAGAAAGCAACAAACATAGGTGGACACTACCAGGAGAAAAGAAAGAAAAATGGCTGAGGCTCCAAAGATTGAGCTCTTCGTGAAGGTAAGAGCGAGAAATATATATGAAACTATACCTTTTCACTAATAAGTGGTTGAAATACCATAACTGAGTCTGTATTAGTCATGGAAAACTTGTATATTTTTTTCCCTAATTTTTTGCTTCAATCTTTTTATCTGTTTAACAAGCCAGTAGGTCTTGTCCTAAATCAATCATTTTTAGTCATAGCAGTCAATTCTTTCGTTGAATGTGGATCTCAAAGAAGTTCTCTATATTACTTTTTTACTAATTTCCTGGTGGTTAGTTAACTGATTGGATTCAGATATATTATGGTATACAGCGGAGATAACAAGTTTGATTTATATAATGAATTGTTTAATAAAGGGGATCAGAAACCCTAATTCTACGTTTCAAATTTGCTATCATAGCTGTCTTTAACTGTCAAAGCAGATCAGGCTTGATGAGGATACTTGCGCTCTACAGTTCATTCAGACACATTACAGATCTGGCTTCAGTATCAATGTTGCAACATGCCAAAGAAAATCAGTGATCTTGTCATTTTTGTGTACACTCTTCACATCTTTAAGAGGTCTGTTTATGATTTCATGTCTGTTTGTCAGGCCAGCGATGATGCTGAAAGTGTTGGAAACTGCCCTTTCAGTCAGAGGCTCTTCATGATCCTTTGGCTAAAGGGGGTCAACTTCACTCTGACCACTGTTGACATGAGGAGGTAAGAGCAGATTTTTCACATAAGCTCATTCTTTGTTTGGGGTGTGCTGGACTCGCCATCCGACAAACATTACCCAAAAATACTTTATTGTGATGTCATTAAAATCAAAAAAGGAGGCTAGAAATGTAGGTATTGGTATAAGAGAATCTGTCTGTGTGGTATATTTTAGGGAAATATTTCTGACTCGTATCAGTCAAAAGTCAATCAAGATTTTGAAATAGATATTTTTTTGGATTAGGACTGTCCCACTAGAGTTTTATAACAGCTAACTCTTAGACAAGGTACTTTGTATTTGCATTTTTTTCTCCCAATTCAGACAATATAATCCTTTTCACAAAAGATACAGAATAACAACAATGCCCAACAGAGGTAATGCCACATGTGTAGAAGGATATACAATGTGTATCCAAAGTGCATTTCTAGAAAATTAGAAATAGATTAATTAATTTTTCCTAATTTCTTGTTATGCTTAGACTCTGTCATTGTTCAAACATGTCCTAAAGAGATAATGATAGAGGAAACTGTAAAGTGTGTCTTAAAACTCCATAAACTACAAATATTTTCAAGGAATCGTTAGCCTAGCACTGCTTTGATTTTGTTAATAGAGGGTAAAGTACATTATAAAATAACCAGGGAAAACATGTCAGTCTGTTGTTTCTGTTGAGGTAGAAGCTAGCATAAGCAAGCAGCACAGCCAGCTGCTATAAAGGACAGAAAAGTACCAAATAGAGAAAATTCCCACAAGTCATTTCTTAAAAGCATCTATATCTGTTGATTACATTTTGCCACCTTGGAACAATTTAGGCCAAGGGTCTCAAACCCAAGTCCTTGAGTGCATTGTCCTGCAGCTTTTAGGTATGTCAGCATAACACACCTGGATCTAATCATTACATCATTAGATAGATTCTGTAGAACTTGGCAGTATGCTGAAGATGCAATTTAACCATTTAATTCAAGTGCATCGGACCAGGAACAAATCTAGAAGTTGTAGGAACCCCCGGCCCTCATGAACATCAGTTTAAGACATCTGATTTAGGCTGATACTTTGCATGATTACACATTTTCTGTGCAAAAACAAAGCTGTCTTAAACAAATGTTAAGGTTACCATATGTTGACTAACTCAGCCTGTACAGACATTTCCACCTCTTCATCCTAAACTCCTAGATTGGTTTGTGTCATGTCTCTTCTTTGGCAGCATATATTGTTAAGCATTTAATCACATTTCCTGCACTTCTGTGCAGCCTAACATCTGTACCACCATCAAGCTCTTTTTGTCTTTATGGCATCAATAAACAGCAATGGCCCAGTGGCACTAGAATAAATGCCTCTCCATGCTGCCACACTGCTTCCATGTTTTACAGATAGTTTTCACCTTCTTTACATTTTGCCCTGTAAAATTAGGTTTTGTTTTATCTGACAAAGAATTCTGTTTTAGTATGTGTTTTTTCTCATTTCAAAAGTTGTTTTTGATCAAATCTGTACAGTATGAAATGCATGTTTCTGTTCAATCATTTGGACCTTACTGGCAATGTTGGTAGAGGATAGATTGGATGTTTGTTTGTTTTTTATAGCCAAGATGTGTTTTGCAAATACAACTGTTTAGGCTGCCAACAGAAGGCTTAGTTCTTGTTGACCATATAACGATTATTTGACTGTTGATTTTAGATTTTTCAGCGTTTTGTCTGGTAATGCGTTTTTTTGTTGACAACTTTCTTACATGTATATTTCAGTTTCTACCTCTATAGCTAGATCTTTTCTGGTTATTGTCCTGTTGCAGGGCACCTGATGTGTTGAAAGATTTGGCTCCTGGATCTCAGCCTCCTTTCCTCATCTACAATGATGAAGTCAAAACAGACACTAACAAGATCGAGGAGTTCCTGGAGGAGAAACTTGCCCCACCGGAGTAAGTACAATGATTTAAGATAAATCTTTTTTATCCCAACACTATCACCAATTTAAACTTGTAACATATTCTTTCTAAAAATCACAGCTATCCTAAACTCTGCTGCCGGTACAAAGAATCCAACACCACAGGACAAGACATCTTCCGAAAATTTTCAGCGTACATTAAAAATCCCAATCCTGGGCTAAATAACAGTAAGAAATTTGTATTTTGATTTATGTGGTGAAGAAATAGTGATGCATGGATTGCATGCGAGTCTAATGTTTGCATTAGCAATTTAGTGTTTGAAAGCATAAAAGCTACTGTTATCATAGATTATGGTGTTTCCGACTGCTAACATGGGGCACTAGCATTTTAGCTAATGGAAATATATGTGCTGTTGTTAGCTAAGCAGACTGTAGGTTAATGTTAAATAACATTGCTTAGCAAACGCATTTGATGAGGTAGTCTTAGCAAATATGCTAATAATTGTTTATAACCTAAGCATAGATAAATGAAAGCATATAGGCTTAGCAAAGTAGACAGTGTTGTCTAGGATAGGTTAACATGCTATTGTTACCCAACATGATAATAATAACATATAGGCAGCTGCTGGCACAGGAGATACTGTTAGCTACTGTTAATTAACATGCTATCAATTGCATTTTAGCTTTTGCTAGCATATTAACAAATGCTAGCATATGCACACACTCAAAATTTGCTATTGAAAGCTAATATGGTCATGCCTCCTGATGGCTAAGATTGCAGAAAACTTTACATAAGTCTGTTGCTTGTCTTCCAGTGCTAGAGAAACAGTTTCTGTCAACTCTGGTCAAGCTGAGCATGTACCTTGACTCTCCACTCCCTCATGAACTGGATCAGAACCCAAATATCACTGAGTCTTCACGTCTCTACCTGGATGGCGACTCCTTCACCTTGGCAGACTGCAACTTGCTTCCCAAACTCAACATAATAAAGGTAAAGAGAATTTTTCTCAACTTTTTTCATAGTAGCAAAGAGATGTTTTTCGCTGTAAAGTGAAATTTCTCTCCCATTAGGTGGTGTGTAAGGAATACCGTAACTTTGACATGCCCAGGGAGCTGAAAGGTCTGACACGTTACCTGGATAATGCCTACAATCAAGATGAGTTTCGTTACACCTGTCCAAATGACTCAGAGATCCTCATCGCCTACAAATCTGTGGCCAAGTACCTGACCAAATAGACCAAGAAGGAATGACAAACTAACAGGGTTCTTCTGTTTTTAGTATTTATCTGCTTTAATTGAACCTCTCCTATCTTTTGTGCTGACAGGTTCATCTGTATGTAATAGCATTGTTAAGTTGTATGTGTGCTTGAAATGGATCGCTCTTGCAATTGGGACCAGCACGATTCAATAAAATGGCCTGCATTATGAGTAAAGATGAGGCAAAAATATATCATAACAAACAGAAATCCATTTGCACTTAAAACAGATGCTTGAAACATAAGATTTACACTTGCATGTTTAACAGGCTACTCAAAATGCCAACTGTTTTGTAATGGTGCTGTGCCATTTGGTCTGCTTCAGTCTATAAAAGATGCAGGAAAGCTTTGTATATATTTCAATGTACATGTTTTTATTATGCCTAAGCCTGATGGTTTACAGTTACATTGTTGCTGTTTTTGCATAAGTCAGTATTTTACATCCAGTTAAACATTCTTAAATAAGAAAAAAATGAATGAGTCAATGCTGTATTTCAGTAGTCTCTAAGATATGCTTACCTTTGACATAATCTGTAATTAAAAGAAGTGAGGTAAAAGGAAATAAATATCTCATTGTGTTCGATATTTAAGGCTGCATTATGTAAAGAAATCATTGTGTGACAAAAATAAAAATAATAATCTAAGAATACTATTTTGGAAGACATGGGTGGCTGTCAAGTTAATTTTTGATTGACAAAATTATGCTAATGCAAAGAAGTCTAATGTTTGCATTAGCAATTTTATTGTTTGATAGCATAAAAGCTACTATTATTATAGATGATGGTGTTTCCTACTGCTAACATGGGGCATTAGCATTTTAGCTAATGGTAGTATACACTCACTGGCCACTTTATTAGGCACACCTGTCCAACTGCTCATTAATGCAGATTTCTAACCAGCCAATCACATGGCGGCAACTCAATGCATTTAGGCAGGTAGACATCATCAAGACGATCTGCTGCTATTCAAACCAAGCATCAGAATGGGGGAGAAAAGGTGATTCGAGATGATAGAAAGGCAACAGTAACTCAAATAACCACTTGTTACAACCAAGGTATGCAGAAGAGCATCTCTGAACGCACAACACGTCGAAGGCAGATGGGCTACAGCAGCAGAAGACCACACCGGGTGCCACTCCTATAAGCTAAGAAAAGGAAATTGAGGCTACAATTCTCACAGGCTCACCAAAATTGGACAACAGAAGATTGGAAAAATGTTGCCTGGTCTGATAAGTCTCGATTTCTGCTGCGACATTGGGAACATAGGGTCAGAATTTTGCATTAACAACATGAAAGCCTGGATCCATCCTGCCTTGTTTTAACGATTCAGACTGGTGGTGGTGGTGTAATGGTGTGGGGGACATTTTCTTGGCACACTTTGGGCCCCTTTGTACCAGTTGAGCATCATTGCAACGCCACAGCCTATCTAAGTATTGTTGCTGACCATGTCCATCCCTTTATGACCACAGTGTACCCATCTTCTGATGGCTACTTCCACCAGGATAATGCGCCATGTCATAAAGCTCGGATAATCTCAGACTGGTTTCTTGAACATGACAATGAGTTCACTGTACTCAAATGGCCTTCACAGTCACCAGATCTCAATCCAATAGAGCACCTTTGGGATGTGGTGAAATGGGAGATTCGCATCATGGATGTGAAGCCGACAAATCTGCAGCAACTGCGTGATGCTATCATGTCAATATGGACCAAATGTTTCCAGTACCTTGTTGAATCTATGTCACGAAGGATTAAGGCAGTTCTGAAGGCAAAAGGGGGTCCAACCCGGTACTGGCAAGGTGTACCAAATAAAGTGGCCAGTGAGTGTATGTGCTGTTGTTAGCTAAGCAGACTGTAGGTTAATGTTAAATAATAATTAATATGCTATTGATTGCATTTTAGCTTACATTAGCATATTAACAAATGCTAGCATATGCACACACTCAGAATTTGCTATTGAAAGCTAAAATTGTCATGATAGCGGCTGTTAGCAAAGTAGATAGTGTTAGCTACTATTAACTGACATATGTAACTTGCAAGCTAATACTGATATAATAGTTAATTTGAACATAATATATTTCTAATATGTGCCATGCCATTTAAAAAAACATGGTGTTGCCACTATGTTAGCATTTTCCAAGTTAAAAAGATTGCTTTATTTATATTTTGTATTGAGTCTACTTTACTGACTTAGTGGAATCAACAACTTTTGAAGTCCCTTATTTATTAGTCAATCTGTGTCCGGTATAAAGATACCAATCATTTTTAGAAGTTTGAATTGCCACAAGTTATTTAACGATAAGAGCAAACACTAGGAAGAAGGTGCTCTATGCAGAATAGACTAAAATTGAACTTTCTGGCCTATATGAAAAATCCTGGAAAACCAACACTGCACTTCCCTTGGAACTAGGGTATCCAGGCGTCCCGATTTAACCAGGACAGTCCCGATTTTGAGCCATTTGCCCTGTGTCCCCAAGGATGTTACAAACCCATTTTGCTGTCCCGATTTCACCCAGCCTTTGTCCCGAACGTCCTGATTTTTAACCAATGTAATGGCTTAAAGCACACAGAACAAATTGTCTTTGCACGTCAATCACAAAGTTATCATAGTGATGGTAATAAACCAATGAAAAAGCACTTTCTCAGAAAAGTGCCTGGAAATGAATATGCTGAGTTTTGTGCTTTGTGTAAGTGTGAATTCTCCGTTGCTCAAGGTGGGAACACAGACGTGCAGAGCCATGTGGAAACTAGCAAACATAAGCAGTGTCACATAAGAGTCACTAATGTTAGGGGAGAACAGTAATGCTGTTATTCTGTTTTATTTCTAAACAAGTTGAGGTCCTTTAAAGTTTTTATTGTTGTTTTTTTTTACTGTTCACAAAAGGGCTACTTTTAATATTGCCTAAACAAATGTGTTTAAAAAATACAGTATTGTATTAAAAATGTTGCACTAAAGAGATTATAAAAAAATTTCCTTATTTTGAATATACACTCAACAAAAATATAAACGCAACACCTTTGTTTCTGCTCCCATTTTTCATGAGATGGACTTAAAGATCTAAAATTCCTTCCAGATACACAATATTACCATTTCTCTCAAACATTGTTCACAAATCAGTCTAAATGTGTGATAGTGAGCACTTCTGCTTTGCTGAGATAATCCATCCCACCTCACAGGTGTGCCACATCAAGATGCTGATCTGACATCATGATTAGTGCACAGGTGTACCTTATACTGCCCACAATAAAAGGCCACTCTGGAATGTGCAGTTTTTTGCTTTATTGGGGGTCTGGGGACTCAAAACCGGTCAGTATCTGGTGTGACCACCATTTGCCTCATGCAGTGCAACACATCTTCGCATAGAGTTTATCAGATTGTCAAATGTGGCCTGTGTTGGTCCACTCCTCTTCAATGGCTGTGCGAAGTTGTTGGATATTAGTGGGAACTGGTACACGCTGTCGTATACGCCGGTCAAGCACATCCCAAACATGCTTAATGGGTGACATGTCCGGTGAGTATGCTGGCCATGCAAGAACTGGGACATTTTCAGCTTCCAAGAATTGTGTACAGATCCTTGCAACATGGGGCCGTGCATTATCTTGCTGAAACATGAGGTGATATTCATGGATGTATGGCACAACAATGGGCCTCAGGATCTCATCACGGTATCTCTGTGCATTCACAATGCCATCAATAAAATGCACCTGTGTTCTTCGTCCATAACAGATGCCTGCCCATACCATAACCCCACCACCACCATGGGCCACTCGATCCACAGCATTGACATCAGCAAAGCGCTCACCCACACGACGCCACACACGCTGTCTGCCATCTGCCCTGAACAATGTAAACCGAGATTCATCTGTGAAGAGAACACCTCTCCAACGTGCCAGACGCCATTGAATGTGAGCATTTGCCCACTCAAGTCTGTTACGGCGACGAGCTGGAGTCAGGTCAAGACCCCGATGAGGACGACGAGCATGCAGTTGAGCTTCCCTGAGACGGTTTCTGAGAGTTTGTGCAGAAATTGTTTGGTTATGCAAACCAATTGTTTCAGCAGCTGTCTGAGAAGCTGGTCTCAGACGATCTTGGAGGTGAACCTGCTGGATGTGGAGGTCCTGGGCTGGTGTGGTTACACGTGGTCTGCGGTTGTGAGGCCGGTTGGATGTACTGCCATATTCTCTGAAACGCCTTTGGAGACGGCTTATGGTGGAGAAATGAACATTCAATGCACGAGCAACAGATCTGGTTGACATTCCTGCTGTCAGCATGCCAATTGCATGCTCCCTCAATGCTTGTGGCATCTGTGGCATTTTGCTGTGAGACAAAACTGCACATTCCAGGGTGGCCTTTTATTGTGGGCAATATAAGGTACACCTGTGCACTAATCATGATGTCAGATCAGCATCTTGATGTGGCACACCTGTGAGGTGGGATGGATTATCTCAGCAAAGCAGAAGTGCTCACTATCACACATTTAGACTGATTTGTGAACAATGTTTGAGAGAAATGGTAATATTGTGTATCTGGAATGAATTTTAGATCTTTAAGTCCATCTCATGAAAAATGGGAGCAGAAACAAAGGTGTTGCGTTTATAATTTTGTTGAGTGTAGATGTTCAAGTATTACTACTTTTGCACTTTCTACAATAAAAAGCTGTTATAAGTCACCAGCGAGAGGCTATATCAACCTTTAATTTTTCGTCAAATTTTGGTGTCCCCGTTTTTTTGTTTAGAAAATCTGGTCACCTTGCTTGAAACATAACCTCCCCATTGTAAAACATAGTGGTGGCAGCATCATGCTGTGATAAAGGTGTTCTTCCGCAGGTACATGCAAGTAGGTCAGAAGCAGAAGAGTTTGGATGGAGCTCAATGGAAGCATTGGGACAAAAAGTCTAATGATGCAAACGACATGTGATTGGGGTGAATGTTCACCTTCCAACAAAACGACAACTAAACATGCAGTCATACCTAAAATAAATGGCTTAGATCAAATCATACATTTGTGCTACATCTATTTAAAATCAAGACCCAAATCCAACTGACAATCTGCTGCAAGACTTGAATTTTTATTCACAATCACTATTTGCGCTCTCCACTCTAATTTAGCCTGTGGCTTGCACATAATTTTCAGATTTTTATTTGTACAAAATTGTAAAAAAGAAAAGAAAAAGAAAAACGATATATCCTTTTTTTTCACGTCACATTTTTGCACTGCTTCGTGAGGTTTAGCATTGAATATATAAAAAAAGACATATTTTGCAAAGCACTGAACAAATTTCTTCATTAAACAAAAATGTGGGAGTTCAGTTACATTAATTAATAATGTCATAGCTCTTTGTCATGGTAGATTTTTTTTACAAAGGTCTGAGACTGGAACACTAACAAAAGAAGGATGAAACTCTTCAACCCTTCTCAACGTTATAAAAACTAGCAGAGCACTAACTTTCAAAATTGAAATGAGACTTTCCAGTTCAATGATGGTCAGACAGGCTTCGTTCTGATTGGGTACCTGCTTCAAGCGAAACCAAGGCAACAGCAGATAGGGGCGGGGTAAAGCAGCTGACAGCATAAAGAAAACTTTGTTAGCATGTTGCTAATAAATTTGCCTGTTCAGCGATGTAAATAATGGGACGCAGCACCTCGGAAATCTCCTGAAAGTAAGCATTGTTACTATTGCTTTGCTCACATAATTGTAATGGCTAAATTAGCTGTTGATTTTGGTTATTTTGTTTAACTAGCAAGACGGTTAACCCTGGTTAGGCAGCTGCTAGCTAATGATAACACAAGCTAGTAGTGCTTTTTTTCTAACCACGTCTGATAAGCCTCATTTGTCAGTCGATTTGTTTAGCTAATTACTCGAGCATATCATTTCCTTATTTCATGAAGCTGGAGGGGGGTTAGCAAATGGGGCTAACATTCAGATCCTGGTTCCTCTTTTAAATTATTTCTTTCTACTCCTCCAGCATACAGGGACTCCACAAAATGGGACTTCTCCTTTTTAAAACGCTGATATCTTTTCTTTCTGTAGATCAGGTTGTATTTAAGTCTGAGGCTAATCGTTTACAGGGATTGTTGTTACACAGGATGGACTGTGCTGGAGATGAGAGGGAGCTGTGCCAATGGTCCAGTTCGGTATGCATTCAGCACAACTTCTTTTGATGCCTACATGACAGAACATACGTTCATTGGAGTTATTTCACCAGTTTGTATTTGTATTAATTGGACGTGCAAACTAGTGCTAATTTAAAATATGTTTAGATGCTGACGACCAGCAGGAGTGCTCTGAAGGCACGAGTGCAACAGTTTGTGGAAGAGAGGATGCAAACCACAATGGTATGAAGTACTAAATCCTAGTCAACTGGCTGCACTTCTTATAGTAGTTTGCTTCTTATTTCCACTGTGTATGCCAGAACCATTGTGGATGAAATACTAAGTTATTGGTTGATTTTTGTTCTGCAATTTTGATGTAGATACTGGTAAATAATCTGTGTTTAAGATAAACACACTGACTTAAAATCTTCACATGATTATTTTCTCGTTTCTGTCCAGCTTACAGGTGTTCTGATCGGAGCGGCAGTCGCAGTCTCACTGATTGGGATCGTGGTGCTCTTCTTTTACAGAAAAATCAAACTTGCCCGTAAGTCTTCCAAACTCATCCTGGATTGCATCATGTTCTAACAGATATTAAGTTTTATGTTCCCCACTAAAGCAACTTTAATATAACTCTATCTGCCTTTTTACATGTTGATTCTCTGACAAAGGTGGACAGCAGCCTGGTGTGCCCCAGTATCGTTTCCGAAAACGAGATAAAGTGCTTTTCTATGGAAGAAAGATAATGAGAAAGGTTTTTTTCCTTTTACCTTTTTGTTGCCATGTTTATATATATGTGTGTGTGTGTGTATATATATATATATATATATATATATATATATATATATATATATATATATATGTGTATATATATATATGTATATATATATATATATATATATATGTGTATATATATATGTGTATATATATATATATATGTGTATATATATATATATGTATGTGTATATATATATATATATAGTTTTCTCATTAATCTTAGTCTTGGGATGTGTTTCACATTCCTCTTTTTTTTTTTAAAACTACCAGGTTTTTCTATAAAGCTGGTGTTTGTGCGATACTGTGCCTCGTAAAAGTGTTCAGCCTCTTTTTAACCTCTGAGAATTTTGTCCTGTTACAACTACAAACTAATGTTTTTTTATTAGAATTTTATGTGATGGACCAAAACAGGATACAGTATTTGAACATTTTTATAAAAATGAAAAACAATTATACATATAGAGTTCATGTGTATTCAGCCCCTTATACAGAAATACCCCTAAATAACATCAAATTCAACCAAAAGCTTCCATGGAGAGCACCCGTGTGTCATTTAATCTCGGTATAAATCTGTGCTGTGAAGGGGCTTAGAGGTTTGTTAGAGAGCTGGTGAAGAAAAGGGTTCCTGAGGACCCAAGCTACACACCAAATGGGTCAACGACAAACTTGTAGAGAAATAAAAAAGCAGAGTTGGGTAACAGGAATTATTCCAAGCTTTAAGAACTTCTAAAAATGGAAAGGGTACAACTGCAAACGTACGAAGATATGACTGTCCACCTTAATTGACAGGGTGAGCAAGGAGGGGTTTAATCAGAGGAGCTGCTAAGAAGCCCATCCAAAGTTCACGTGTGAGAATCTGTTAATAGGATAACTATTACTTCAAAAATATGGCTGTTATGGTAGCGTGACAAGAACAAAGCTGTTCTTGAAAGAAAACCATATGCTTTTACTGAAAATATGAAAGGCATCCTTCTTGTCAAGTAAGATCAAAATGCAAGTATTTGTACTGCATACTAAATGCAGTACATATTTCTACGGTGACACACAATGGTGGCTGCATCATGCGTTGGGATGCTCTTTTCAAAAGAGACAAGAAAACTGGTCATAGTTGTTTGAGAAAGTCGAGCTACATGCAGAAAGTGTGCAAAAAATTTTGAGACTGAGGCACTGGTTCACCTTGCAGCGGGATAGCAACCCCCTAACCACACAGCCAGAGCTACAGTGAAATGGTTTGGCCCATATTTGTGCCAGAAAACTTATGTGCCAGGTCTAGACTATTACAGGGTCATAGTCAATCCAACTGAGAATTTGTTGCAAAACCTGGAAATAAATGTTCGTAGATGCTTTCCATCCAATCTGACTAATTTTGTGTCTTTCTGCAAAGAATAAAGGGTGAATCCACATGCGTTAAAAACACTTAGCCTTGCAATGTATTCAGATGTCTACAAAAAAAAGAACAAGAACATGTCTTTTTCTTTTACTCTAACTTTTTGCATGTGTTTGGACTGTCACATAAACTAAGAGTACAATACATTTTACGTTTGTGGATCTAACATGACAAAATGTTGGGAGAAAAAACAACTTTAGGGGGTGTGAATACTTTTGCAGGTCACTGTAGAAATAGTAAAATTGTTTTATGGAAGATAAAAGGTTACAGAACTTTCATCTCTATATTTATTTCAGTAATTTGGTGTACACCTCAAAGAATAACAAACTTGATTGTGTTCTCTCCGTCTTCTCTGCCCCAAGGTTCAAACGCTGTCTTCTAATCCAGCCCCCTCGTCTTCCTCAGTATCAAAGCAACCACAGCGCATACGCAAAAGAACCAAAGTTCTGAGCATAGCTCGCAGGTTTGCAGCATTTTTACATTTATTTATTGTAAGAAAATAATTTTTAAGGTCTTGCTCTGTAATTATGGCTTTTAAATACATTTCTCTGTTCTGACAGAATCTTGAGGATTCGTAAAGACCCCCCTACTCTGCAGCATAAGGAACCTCCTCCATCTTTGCTGGAGGCAGATCTAACAGAGTTTGATGTGCAGAGCTCAAACCTTCCTTCAGAGGTTCTCTATATGCTAAAAAATGTCAGGTAAACACTTTTACATATCTTTGTCTTATATGCTGCCGTCCCCCTCTAGATGGTATTATAATTTTTGTGTTTTCAAACTTCTTGTAGAGTCTTGGGTCATTTTGAGAAGCCTCTGTTCTTGGAGTTGTGTCGCCACATGGTGTTTGTTGAGTTGCAAGAGGGGGAAGTGCTTTTCAGGCCAGGGGATGACGATGACAGTATATACGTGGTCCAGGATGGTCGACTTGAGCTCTGTGTTCAAGAGAATGTATGTGACTAACAACTACAGTTGGCCATTTTTCAATACATTCAGAGATAAAGTGGTTTCAAGCTTGGGTTTTAGTAATACAGTCCTTTGTTTTCTTATGTGTAACTGGTGTCATTTATACACAGCTATTTGTTGCAATGTTGTTTTTAAACTTTGAGTTAAAAATGACAGAACTTTGTAATTTTTAGCTATTTTGACAAGAACATTAAATAAAAACATGAACAGCAGAGGGCACTAAAGGAACATCTAACTATATGGGTTCTATGTCATTTTTAAATGCAGTTTTTTATGCCTTGACTTTTGATAACCAAACATTGAATACAATTATCTGTTCTATGGATGCTTTTTTTTTTTTAAGGATGGCACAGAGCCAGTGGTGAAAGATGTGCACCCTGGAGACAGTGTCCACAGCCTGCTCAGCATTTTGGACATCATCACTGTGAGCTCTTATTTATTCTCTCATTTTTCATCATACTAGATTCTGTCCTCATTTGTACTCTATCAGTTCAATTAGATCACTCATGCTCCATTAAATAAATGAATAAATGTAAGTACTTAGTTTGAATGACACTGTTTTATTTCCGTTTAGATATCGTGGGAAACGTGTTTACTTAACACCTCACAATTTCATGAAAGGTTGTTTTATATATTGCATTATCTCAGGGTGGAGATTCTTTCAAAAATTGAGATTTGAGACCATAAAACCCACAGAAGGGGAATTAATTAAAGTGGGAAAAAACGGTTTGATAACAAAACAATATATTGACTCTTACAAATATAGAAATATTTTAATAAGTATATAAGTAAAGTGGCTGGCAAAAATATACATTCGTCATGAACTTATCCACATTTTATCACTTGACAACCAAAGACTTTAGTAAATTTTATTTGTATTTTATGTGATGGACAAACTTTCTGTTGTGCATAATTTGGGACTGGAAGGGAAATTATACATGGGTTTAAAAATAATTCAGAACCTGAGAATTTTTGCCTGTACTGCTTTACAAAAGGGTTCAAGCGCTGTTAGTTTGAAAACATCTCATCACATCAATTTCCAGGTCTTGCCACATATTTTCAATTAGATTTTGGTCTAAATATTGACTGGGCTCTTACCTAAACCATTGCTTTGTAGCTCTGGCTGTATGTTCAGGGCCTTTGTCCTGCTGGAAGGTCAAACTTTGTCCCACTCAAGTATTTTGTTTTCCCTCCAGGGTTGACGTTTGTTTAGCTCCACCCATCTTCCCATCAACTCTGACTAGCTTCCCATGCAACTACCATGTTTTACCATGGTGACAGTGTTCTCAGGGTGATTAGCAATGTCTTCTGCTAAACACGTGGTTCTGCGCGTTACCTAAAAAGTTCAGTTTTATCAGATCAGATCCTAAGAGCTTTGAGAGTCATTTATCCTTCTTTTTTAACTTTACAAGTATGTTGTTTATTGAGTTTGGCCAATCACAAAATATAGCACACTAAAATACAGTAAAGTTTGTGATTGCAACAACAAAATTTAAGAGAAGTTTGAGGTGAATTAGTATGTTTGCACGGCTCTGTTTATAGATATAATTACTAGAGATTTTATTTCTATTTTAATGCTTTTACCTACTTCAAATTCAGTTATTGAAATATAGTTAAACTTGAACTTAAATATTCTTTTATTAGACCCACAGAGTAAAATTCAGGTCTATCAGCTGCAATTCTCGAGGCAAATGAAAGTACACAGACATGTAAAATGAGCAGTAATGCCAAAGATAGAATAGACTACACAGTAATATTAAATTTATAAAATGACAGAAAAATAGCACATTATTTAAAAAAAATAGTCAGAATTTTAATATCTGCTATTTTCAGAGTTTTATTGCAATTGAATTTGTCTTTTTTTTGTTTCTTTTTTTTTTTTAGGGTTATCCAGCTCCTTATAAGACTGTATCAGCTCGCGCTGCAACTCGCTCTACCATCTTGCGTTTATCTGCTTCGGCCTTTGAGTCGGTTTTTAAGAAATACCCTGAGACACTCGTACGCGTCATTCAGGTATGGAATGTCTAACAAACAATATGGAATTCAAATAAATTTGCATAAATTAGATGTAATCACAAACTTGTAATATTTCTTGCACTATTTACCTGTTCTTGACTTTGCTGGATTTGCAGATAATCATGGTGCGACTCCAGAGGGTGACCTTTCTGGCGTTGCATAATTATCTGGGCCTAACAACCGAGCTCTTCAATCCGGTAGGAGGGAAATTAACTGGTGCACGCATAATTGGGTTGTTTACATTGAGTCACGCTGAATACCTAAGCTTGGTGTTTGATCAAATTACACATAACAAACATTTGAATAGCATTTGCACACAGGATCACACACCTGGAAGCTACTTTTACAGATCATTAGGCACAGCATCATGACTTGGTCATTACTCCTGTTCAAGGAAATGTAAATAGAAGTGAATGCGACTCTTTAAGAAAATGGGGATCCTTAACCTTTAAATCTGACTGTCTGCTGAGTTTGATATAATATGATAAAACATTTTTTTGCCTCAGGATGCACAAAGCCTAAAACCTTGTCAATTTTGTTTTGTGAAATACTGCATTTGGTGCACCTATATACGAATACATACTACTCTTCTAGTTTACAATTGTCTGTGCTGCTAAAGATTGAAGACCTGACATTATTTCTTATGTCTTCTTTGGCAGGAAAGTCAAGCTGTGCCGTTGTCCAACATAAACAGCGTGATGACTGAGGTAAATTCTGGAAAGATGGCTCGTCGTCTCCAATTCCAGGATGAGTTTCCACCTGTGACCAGTGATACAACTTCAGATTCAGGTTTAATGATCTTGCTCAAATACTTGCTAGTATGCACACTTTTAAAATAAAGGTTTTAATTTTTCATGCTTTTTTTCCTCATTTTAAAAGATGGTGTTAAGGATAGTCCTCTTAACAGCAACAGGAGGCTGCGGTCTGTTTCTGCACCCACTGACTGTGCAGGTGGGTTACTGTGTAACTTTTTTTTTTCTCACATTTGTACGAGGAAATATGCTTGTAAACAGACTTTTTTTACATGTTGCACAGCAGGAAATGACCTTAATATGGCTTGTGAACGAGCTCGTGTCACAATAGAGGAGGCTCCATCCAGTCCTCTCACTCAGAAGGTAAAACTTTTTACGTATGACTTCTCATTTGTATTTCCTGTAATGCTTCTCTGACATGAGAAGCTTGATGTGTAACTAAATTATATTCACCAGAAAACTGCTGTACCTCACAATGCTACAGGACTGCCCATCTAACATAAATGACTTTCTTGTGTCTGTCTTTGTAGTCCACTCTGAGGAAGAACGTGACAATGCAACAAACACCATCTGAAGTGTTTCACTACACTGACAGCGGAGGGCAGTCTGATGCCATCAATGTTAGTAAAAGCAGCTCTGTTCTCCAGGCTGCTAAGAAGGATTTGCTGGGAGTCATCCAGCTGCAGGTAACTGTTTCAATACTAGTGTGTCTCAATAAATTTGAATATCATCAGAAAATGGGTCCATTTCAGTAATTCACTTCATAAACTGAAACTCGTATAGCATACAGAATAAAAAGGATTTCCAATACAGAAACGTTACATTATGCTCCACACAAGCATGGGGAAAACTGTTGACTTTACAGCTGACCAACAGATCGTCACAGACACCCTCCACATCAGCCACCAAAGGTCATTACTAAAGAAGCTGGCTTAATGATGGAAAGTTGCGTGGAAGGAAAAAGTGTGATAGAAAAACTGTAACAAAGACAACCATCACTTTAAGAGGATTGATTGATATCAAAGAGTTTTCAACAGTTTGCCGGGAGATTCACAAATTGTGGACTGAAGCTAATCAGTGCTTGAAAAGCCACCACACACACACGCACACACACGAGTCGAGGACATGGGCTACAAGTGTGACATTCTTTGTGTTAAGCCACCTCTAAACCAGAAACAACTTCAGAAGAATCTTACCTGGCCTAAAGCGCACTACCGATCAAAATTGCTACTACTAAAAAGTGTTTTTCTATATGTTTACATATGTTTTTGCATCAAAAATCATCATTACAATAAATACAATTTATTGAATTACTTTTAGTATTATAAAAGCAGCAGTAGTGATGTTTGTTGCTTTTCAGTTTTACACAAAAGCAACTGGATTTTTGTCCAAACTATGGTACTGTGAAATTATAACTTAAGGTTATCATGGCATTAGAATTTCATACCAGCCCATGCCAAGAATAACAGTACTTTTTAATGCAGTTGTGATGATGATGTAAATTTAAATTATTTTTTTTGCAGGACCCCAGTTTACTTGATGGCAAAGTGACCCTTCACCATGTCAAGGCTGGTTCTGTTGTGGCTCGTCAGGGAGACCAGGTTAGAGAAAACCTTCACAACATAGAACTTTCTTTTACAATTTATATGACTCTTGTGTGAAAGCATCATTGATTCCCGTTTTCATTCCAACTCTCACCATTGATATCCTTTAGTTCAGTTGTTATTTTTAGCTATGGTTGGCACAGAAAGTAAGGAAAATTTGCGCTTTGTTGATTATTTCTTTGTTGTAACAATTATCAGCACGAGGAGGAAATGCCAGGCTATGTGGTGTCTTTTAAAAAAAATTTTTTTTACTGTTCTCCCACACACTATTGAGATCCTTTTTTTGGGTCAAATTAATAAATTGTTTTACTTTTACTCCAATCTTCCAAACAAACGGCACCAAATAAAAGTCAACAGCAGAGTAAGTTGTTTAGCATTGGTAGAGAGGATTTGCCAAGTGTATAAATATGATAGAATTTTTTTTGTGTGTCTATGGGTACAGCGCACATACTCAACATTGCTGCTTAAACCACAAATTCATTTTCTTTACAGATGTGGCATGTTAATAAACAGGTTTTCCAATAGTAGAAGAATCACTGTTACAACAAATAAATGCCCTTTTCTTACTTTTGTGCTAAATTTATGTAACATGCCTTTCAAGGTTCAAGGGTTGCTCTGCGATAACTTAATCTGAATATTTGTCATTACTTCTTAACTTGTGCAGCATGTCAGCCTTGTGATACACGTGTGTGTGTGTGTGTGTGTAATTTATTTTAATATTTTTTGCAATCATCTAAACCTCTAATAATTGCTCCGTTACATTTTTTTTTTTTTTTTAGGAAGTGAGCATCCAGTTTGTGATCTCCGGTCTCCTCCATGTTTATCAGCGGATGATTGATCGTGAAGAAGATACTCGTCTGTTTGTGACCCATCCTGGAGAGCTTGTCGGTCAGCTCGCTGTCTTGACTGGAGAGCCTCTCATATTTACAGTTCGAGCTCAGCGAGACTGCAGCTTCCTCTCCATTTCCAAAACCCACTTCTATGAGTGAGTCACATGTTTACAATAATTAGTAGAACACACTCTCATTTGTTGTGAAGCTTATGCTTTAATAGCATGCTTTATTTTCCCCATCCGTGTATTTCTTTAATTCTTCAGGATAATGCGTGTGGAGCCAAAAGTAGTCCTAAATGTGGCTCACACCGTGTCCAGGCGGATGTCCTCGTTTATCAGACAGATAGACTTTGCACTCGATTGGATGGCTGTGGAGGCTGGCAGGGCTGTTTACAGGTATTCATCTTCAAAAATTTGTCATATGTATAAACATTGTCTACATTAAAGAGTGGACAAAGATAAAAAATCCCAATACAAGATACAAATGAGCTAATTAAACAAAACTGGCTTTAATCGAACTAAATTAAATCTATCCTTTTCCTTTTTCCAGGCAGGGGGAAAAATCAGATAGTACGTTTATAGTGCTGAGTGGTCGACTGCGCTCTGTGATCATGAAGGAGGATGGCAAAAAGGAGCTGATAGGAGAATATGGCCGTGGTGACCTGATTGGGGTGGTAAGAAATGAAAAAGTACATTTCATGTGGAAATTCAGAGTAAAAGCTTAAAAAAAATTTCACAAACATGCAGATTTACCACCATGCACGATGTTGTTTTTTTTTTTTTTACTGAGCTCACAATGAGAAGACTGCAGAAATGAGCGGTATCTTCTAGTCAACAAATTCTTCATAAAGACTATTAGACACTATATACATCCCAGAAAAATCCTTTTCAACAAACATACCCATGTGGAGTTTGCTAAACTCTCCTAAGACTTTAAAGACCCACTCCGATGAAAATCATGTTTTTCTAGGTGTTAACATGTTCTTGTGGCATTTTTCTGATGCTAGAGGACATATCTTGAGAAAATGAAGCTCAAAGTTGTATTTCTGCATTCTAATGGCTGTGAATCAGTAGCAGATGTTAAAATACCGGCTAAAATAGACTGGAGTTGTTACGTAGTAACTCCACTGGGCGGGGCCACAAGCTCCTACTCCGCTCTGCCCCGCCCGCTCAGGTTCTGAGGAATAGAGAAGACGATGGCGGATCAACACCTGTGTGCTGTAGTGGGTTGCAATACATTGCTGAATAAAACAGCCCCTTTCTTTAAATCTACTGCCTTTTGCTGTTACTGCTTGGTACTACTAGATGTCTACTACAAAAAAATCTGAGAAAAAGGTTTGAAACCCGACACCACCTGTCAGCCCGCCCAGCTGCTGAGCGAGGAGAGAAAAGTGACAGCAGCGGTTGCAGGATAGAGACGGCTAGAGAGACAGATAGCGATTTTATAACCAAAAACAAAATGCCCAGATGACTTTACCGTGCCAACGGCTCCACCCACAACGCAGATGCGAATTGCTAATGAGCTACTGCAGCTCTGCTGAAGCGAAGTCCCATAAAACGGCACAGGTTTAGTGATTTTGTCTAAAAACGGCATAATAATAATTTAAAGACGACTGAGAATGTTTAAAAAACAGCTCAAAATATGATCGGAGTGGGACTTTAACAGAAACCATTTTTGTTTTACTCCAGGTCTTTAACAGAAATGCATATCTGTAAAAGCATCTGATACCTACTGTTAAGCATAGTGGAGAATCTGTGATGCTATGGGTCTGTTTAACTTCCAAAGCCTATTGAAACCTTGTTAGAGCATGGCATCATGAAACTTTTAAATTCTGCAGGGCCTTTTTCCATAAAAAATAAAAATTAGATGTCAGTCTAAAACGGATGTAAAGAGAAATATTTAGATTCCTCTCTCTGTTCGCTCCAGCCTTGTGAAATGTTATATGGAAAGACAAGGTGCTGACCTGGTTGCAAAAGAGGATTGTACACCGCATTAATAGCATGTGTGGCATCTGAGATTTTGTAAAATTACAACTATTTCCTAAAGTGGGATTAAAAAAAGTTTTTTTTTTTTTTTTACTGAGTAATTGTGTTAAAATAAAAAGTTTTAATTTTCAAATTTGTTGTTGTGGGATTATGCTACTAGCTTTCAAGATCTTTCTATTTTACAATTTTTTACCAGAAATGCCTACAAGTGCTGTGCAATTGATCAAAAAGTTTGCCAAAGAAGGCCAAAAACACATGGCCTTTTTAAAGAGAAAAGATAGTATCTGAATTTAAAAAAGGTGAAATAATGCGGGAATAGTAACATTATTTTCAACATAATAAAATTTTGCGTATTTTAATCACATTTGTAAAACACCGTCTTTTAGGAGTTTTAGAAATGTGTGTGTATATATATATATATATATATATATATATATATATATATATATATATATATATATATATATATATATATATATATATATATATATATATATATATATATAAGGAAAACTGTCATTGCAGCTGTTGTGGTAGTGAAAATAAGGATGCTATGGAGGTGTCTAACACCCGAAGACATATTTAGCCTCACTGTATTGACATCAGTTCTTCTTCATGAAATGAAGACAACTTAATTATAGCTCATTTTTTCACTTATGATCTTTTTTATTTCACACTGTGCTATTTTATATATATATATATATATATATATATATATATATATATATATATATATATATATATATATATATATATATATAATTGCTCCAGAGCTGCACTTTGGATATCCCTGCTCTAGAAATTATAAAACTGATGCTTAAGTATTGCTTGCCAAGCTAGATGAATATGGAAGCAAGTTATCTTTCAAACAAGATTTACATTTAGTTTTTATTAAAAATGTTTAACGTATTTCTCAGAAGTTGATAAAAGTGTGACAGCAGCCTGAAAAAATGTTTTAATTTTTCTCATTTGAAAAATAGCATCTCAAAAAATATTTATACCCTTTTTCAATAGTCATTAAATAAAGCTTTATTGTCGCTACTGTAAACAAATCACTGAGCAGGTTTTTACATGTTAAAGCTTTACACTCCACAGATTCAAATTGTCCTTTTTATGACTAAACATCCAAACCGTATGCTCATGCTAGTGAAGTTTATAGTTTTATATATGGGCTACTTTTCTAAAGCTAAGCTTCTTAGTTACCCTCACCTGCCCTCCCACTTGCTGCTGTGACGGGTCTCTGCCACAATGCTTCTAATAATACCTGGGCTGATGGATGCTATGGTTACTGCTACTTGGAGGAGGAAAACTGTCATTGCAGCTGTTGTGGTAGTGAAAATAATACTCTCAATACTCTTTTGCCTGACTTGAATGGCATGTTCTCTGCTGCTTGCCACTTGGGTCAGAGTAATGTACCTCTATAACATATCATGTTTATACCATTCTAGGTATTAATGACTTTGAAAAACATAAAATATAATCAAACGGGAATTTTGAGGGCTGTCAAAGGTGTGGCACTGGTGATTTGCTATAAAATGAGCAACAAATGTCTCTGCAGGTGGAGGCCTTGACCCACCAGAACAGAGCCACAACTGTGCACGCTGTTCGAGATTCAGAACTGGCCAAGTTACCAGAGGGGGCGTTGAACTCCATCAAGAGGAGGTTCCCACAGGTACTCTTGATCTAGAGCATGGGTGTCCAATTCAGGCCTCAAGGGCCGGTCTCTAGCCAGTTTTAGATGTGTCTCTGCTCCAACACAGCTGATTCAAATGGTCCAACTACCTCCTCAGCATGTCAAAGTTCTGAAGAGCCCTGCTTATGAGCCATCATTTGATTCAGGTGTGCTGAACCAGGGAAAGAACTAAAACATGCAGGAGACCGGCCCTTGAGGACCGGAATTGGGCACCCCTGATCTAGAGCATGGGTGTCCAATTCCGGGCCTCAAGGGTCGGTCTCCAGTCAGTTTTAGATGTGTTTCTGCTCCAACACCGATTCAAATGGTCCAACTACCTCCTCAGCATGTCAAAGTTCTGCAGAGGCCTACTAATGAGCCATCATTTGATTGAAGTGTGCTGAACCAGGGAAAAAACTAAAACATGCAGGAGACCGGCCCTTGAGGACTGGAATTGGAGACCCCTGGTGTAGTTCTTGTGCAAGTTCAGTTAAAAACTAAAAGATGGATAAATATAGAAAGAGAAGTGCTCTCCTAAGTAAGCTACTTTTGAGGCAAAATATAGTTCTGCACTTGCTCATACACAGACTGTTGCAAAACGAAGCTGGTTATAAAATGTTTGAATCTCGTAGGTGGTCACGAGGCTGATCCATTTGCTCGGTCAGAAGATTCTTCAGCAGGTCAATGTTCCTCTTTCAGGTGTGTGCTTGGTCTATAGTGTTGCTTTTCTATGTTGTTGCAGTACACCAATGGTGATGCTGACTGCTTTTATTCTCATCAAATAACTTGTACCATTGAGGGACACGTTTACAACCATATGATGTGTGTTCAGCTCGTAGCTTGGCACTCCACACTCCAGGAAGCAAGTTGGATGCTGGGAATCAAGCCTCCAACCTCTCAACGGTAACAGTTCTCCCTGTATCCGAAGAGGTGCCTTTGACGACCTTCACCCTGGAACTGCAGCATGCACTCCTTGCTATAGGTAAACAAAAGGTCACATTGACATGATGTGTACTGTATATTTTATTCTCATGTCCTTCCATTTAAGCATCCTTCTGAAGTATTACAAATTGATTAGAAGGCATTCTGGTTGATAAGTGGAAACAAAACCTAAAAGAGGAAGTTGTCTTGGATAGTAGAGCTTCCACGTCAGCAGCTTTATGTTTTTTGTCTGTAGTGTTGAAATGTTCCTATGTGAAAAGTTAACACAAAACAGTTGGCCAAAAAAACAGGTGGCCACTTCACTAAAGAGATTTTCAAGATGCATAGCTGAGACATAGAAACATGATTGGCTAAGATTACTCATAATGGACTCTGTTAATGACTTCAAACTGCTTAAACTGGTTTGATCAGTGGCCGAGCCTGTCAGGACAAGTCTGTTCTGGTCACTCAATGCTTTGTATTCAACTGGCAAATTTAACTTTTTCTTTCAAGTTTCACTTTGCGACAGTGAGCTTTTAAACCTTATAAAAAAAATACATGAAATTAGCTCACACATAGAATGGATCTCAAAATTGTAAAATGAAAAACTTGTACAAAGTGTGCAGCAAATTCTTAAGCTAAAAGTTTGTTAAAGCATTCAGGCTTTTTAAATGTACACTTGCCATCTATTATAGGATAGTATAGATTAAAGAAGTTTTGTAAGACGCTATGGCTGTATATTGCCAAGTTGAGAAGCATGCTGAACAAGGTCATTCAAAAAGTGATTCAACAAAGTGTTTGTCTTAAATGGGGTCTGTAGACTTTTGGGATCCACTTTAAAAGTGGCTTTGAGAAGACATCAGTTAAGTAAATGTCATCTGATCTCGTGCAGGACCAACTCTTCTGCTGACAAGTGACATTATAAAGCAGAGGCTTGGAGCTGCAGCACTGGATAGGTATGTTTTTGTGAAAGCTAAAGTTTATGTGAGCGGTTCAATTTTACATTTGTTATACCTTATGCTTTCCCAGAGCATAGGTTAGATGGAAGTGTTGTTTTTTTTAAAGTATTTCCTTTCACACCAATGTTACTCTTTCGATTATGTTTAAGCTTGTTTTTAAAAATGGATCTGCTGTATGCTTTATTCCCCTCTCTTTGTCTTTAGTGTCCATGAATACCGTCTTTCTAGCTGGTTGGGCCAACAAGAAGACATCCATCGCATAGTCCTGTATCAGACTGATTACACATTGACCCCGTGGACTCAGCGGTGCATCCGTCAGGCTGACTGCATCATTATTGTGGGTCTTGGGGAGCAAGACCCTGCTGTTGGGGAGGTGAGATGGAAAGAGTTGGCTGCAAATGGAGACAAGATAGAGGTCATAGTGGTACATGTAAAAGGGTGTTCAATAGCTGTTGTTTGTATCTGTAGTTATGTATACAAGTCATGTAAATTACTATATATATATATATGTGTGTGTGTGTGTGCATGTATAGCTATACTTGTGAGGACCAACCTTTGACAGCCCACCACCCTTGTGAGGACATTTTGCCTGGTCCCCACAATGTTTAACTAGCTATTAAACTCTACTAGTTAGGTTTAGAGGTATGGTGTGAATTAGGTTAAGGTTAGGGTTAGGCATGTATCAGTAATGGTTAGGTTTAGGGAAAGTGTTTGGGTTAGGCATAGTAAAATCAATGGAAGTCAACACAAGGATAGTAAGACGTGCGTGTGTGTGTGTGTGTGTATATATATATATGTGTGTATATATATGTGGGTTCGATTCCAGCTTCCACCTGCTACATGTCGTTGTGTCCTTGGGCAAGACACTTCACCTACCTTGCCTACTGGTGTTGGCCAGAAGGGCCGATGGCGCAATATGGCAGCATCGCTTCTGTCAGTTTGCCCCAGGGCAGCTGTGGCTATAATCATAGCTTGCTTCCACCAGTGTGTGAATGTGAGAGTGAATGAATAATGGAGGTGTAAAGCGCTTTGAGAGTCTTGAAAAGCGCTATATAAATGCAAGACATTATTATTATTATTAGAATATTGTGTAGAAATGGTAACTAATTCTGTCAACATGATTTGAACTTTAGAATGAGTACAAATATCTAACTTTCTTTTTGCAAGCTGAGCACCAAAGAACACAGCTGTTTTGAGTGCAGATGTTTGTTATTACGGTAGTTTTTATTTCTGCCTAAGTGGTCAATGCACTTTTAGTTTTTTGTAAAAGCTTGACTTAATGTTTTATTTATTTTGCCTGTGATTTAATATTTTAAAGTTGTAGTGACACGTTTTGTAAAAGTACATAAGCTTCAGCATATAGAACAGGACGTGTTTTTTCCAACACAGTGTTTGTTTACGAACCTCATGGTGTCAGCTTTTGAAAATTGCTGAGCTTTTTATATACAGGTCCTTCTCAAAAAATTAGCATATTGTGATAAAGTTAATTCTTTTCCATAATGTAATGATAAAAATTAAACTTTCATATATTTTAGATTCATTGCACACCAACTGAAATATTTCAGGTCTTTTATTGTTTTAAAACTGATGATTTTGGCATACAGCTCATGAAAACTCAAAATTCCTATCTCAAAAAATTAGCATATCATGAAAAGGTTCTCTAAATGAGCTATTAACCTAATCATCTGAATCAACTAATTAACTCTAAAACCCTCAGGAATCTTTTGCAGGTGTTTAAAAACTCCCAGCCTGGTTCATTACTCAAAACCGCAATCATGGGTAAGACTGCCGACCTGACTGCTGCCCAGAAGGCCATCATTGACATCCTCAAGCAAGAGGGTAAGACACAGAAAGAAATTTCTGAACGAATAGGCTGTTCCCAGAGTGCTGTATCAAGGCACCTCAGTGGGAAATCTGTGGGAAGGAAAAACTGTGGCAGAAAACGCTGCACAACGAGAAGAGGTGACCGGACCCTGAGGAAGATTGTGGAGAAGGACCGATTCCAGACCTTGGGGGACCTGCGGAAGCAGTGGACTGAGTCTGGAGTAGAAACCTCCAGAGCCACCGTGCACAGGTGTGTGCAGGAAATGGGCTACAGGTGCCGCATTCCCCAGGTCAAGACACTTTTGAACCAGAAACAGCGGCAGAAGTGCCTGACCTGGGCTACAGAGAAGCAGCACTGGACTGTTGCTCAGTGGTCCAAAGTACTTTTTTCGGATGAAAGCAAATTTTGCATGTCATTCGGAAATCAAGGTGCCAGAGTCTGGAGGAAGACTGGGGAGAAGGAAATGCCAAAATGCCTGAAGTCCAGTGTCAAGTACCCACAGTCAGTGATGGTCTGGGGTGCCATGTCAGCTGCTGGTGTTGGTCCACTGTGTTTTATCAAGGGCAGGGTCAATGCAGCTAGCTATCAGGAGATTTTGGAGCACTTCATGCTTCCATCTGCTGAAAAGCTTTATGGAGATGAAGATTTCATTTTTCAGCATGACCTGGCACCTGCTCACGGTGCCAAAACCACTGGTAAATGGTTTAATGACCATGGTATTACTGTGCTCAATTGGCCTGCCAACTCTCCTGACCTGAACCCCATAGAGAATCTGTGGGATATTGTGAAGAGGAAGTTGAGAGACGCAAGACCCAACACTCTGGATGAGCTTAAGGCCGCTATCGAAGCATCCTGGGCCTCCATAACACCTCAGCAGTGCCACAGGCTGATTGCCTCCATGCCACGCCGCATTGAAGCAGTCATTTCTGCAAAAGGATTCCCGACCAAGTATTAAGTGCATAACTGAACATAATTATTTGAAGGTTGACTTTTTTTGTATTAAAAACACTTTTCTTTTATTGGTGGGATGAAATATGCAAATTTTTTGAGATAGGAATTTTGGGTTTTCATGAGCTGTATGCCAAAATCATCAGTTTTAAAACAATAAAAGACCTGAAATATTTCAGTTAGTGTGCAATGAATCTAAAATATATGAAAGTTTAATTTTTATCATTACATAATGGAAAAGAATGAACTTTATCACAATATGCTAATTTTTTGAGAAGGACCTGTAATGAAATCTGAATATAACCATCAGCTCTACCATCGATGACGTCCACTTCTTAACATTATACAGCTGAATCAGATTGCAACCCTCATGTTTAACCACTATAATGGCTGGATTGGCTCAGTGTGACTTGTATCTATCCCTTTAGCATACCTGGGGATCTGAGCAAAGAATGAATGGATGCTGTATAAGAGAGTCCAGGTCTAAAGCACATGTAGTGGTAATGAAAGAAAAGTCATCTCCTCTAAAGTGGAGCGGAAAAAGGAATGTGCCCTTGTTGACCAGGAAATGGAAAAGGAAATTGAAAGATGGATTAATATTTACCCAAATTCAGAGTGAGTCATACCTTTGGCTTGATTTTTATCTTTGAAGGAGAAATCATATTCTGATCTTAACACTATCTTCAGCAGAGGCAGAAAGGGGTTATTTACTAATAATCTTATCAGGTCATTCATTATCTTATGTTCTTTAATCAGAATGTTCAAGTTACGGAGGTGATTAGATAAAGAAAAAAAGGCATGTGGGGTATCATGCTCTATTAATTTGCAGTGCCCTTTTCTTTTTGTTCTTACTGCTCAGCTATCCCAGTTATGAACTGTAACACTACAACGCTCATTGATCCTTTTTACATTTTGTCATTTTAGAATCACAAAGTTCACTGTATTGTGTTGGAATTCTATGTTAAATGCCAACACAAAGTGCTGCATAGTCGCGACTTCGAAGGAAAAATTTGTGTTTTTAAACAATTTTGTTAAATAAAAATCTGAAAATGTTTGAGGAATGTCTTGAATATGTCTTTAAAAATAGCCTAAGCTCAGTCAGATTGGATGGAGAGCATCCGTGAAATTATGTTTTAAAGTCTTGCCCACATTCTCAATTACATTTAGGTCAGGACTTTGACTAAGCCATTGTAACTCATGAATATGCTTTGATCTAAACAGTTACACTGTAGATCTGGTTGTGTGTGTAGAATTGTCATACTGCTGTAAAGTGGAAGTCTCAACTCTTCTGAGATCTGTAACAAGTTTTCTTCATTTCAACACTACTGACATTTAGCTCCATCATCTCATCAACTATGTTCTTAGCTCTCTCTTGCTTTTTTCTTAGTTACTTTATATACCCAGCCTCTGGAGTTACTGTATTAGACCGGATTTATTTTTGGATTACTTTTGAAAGACTGTGGGATAACAAAATGCCATTTTGCTCAGCTGAGGACTTTGACTAACTTCTCCAGAGAATGGATGCTATGGAAATGAAGAGTTGTCATCTCAAATTGAATTTGAAAGTAAACACTGGATATGGAAATGAGACTACTTTACAGATGATTGCTGACGATGAGAAAGAACCTGGCAACACTGTTTCAATCAAGCTTTGGTGCAACGGTCTCAGCAATAAGCCACGGCACAACACTACTCCTTTAGCCAAAGCAAGGTGCTGAACTGGAAGGAAACCGCCCACTCTACAGCGCAGCAACAACCCCATTCTGACGAAGAAAGAACATAAGAAATTTCAACCCAAAACAAGAGACAGTACTCCAACTATGAATAATATTACTACTGGAATCCCGCTTAAAAACAGATTTGCAATCCTCTGTTCCCCAAAGGACAACCCAGCCCCAAGCACCAGCCAAGGTCGCCCGGAGAAACCCAGCCCCATGAAGCGGACACTCAAGATAACACAAAAGAAATCTCACACCAAAAGTTGTAAAAAACAACACAAACAAGAACAAGCAGAGACATGCAGTGTTCATCCCAGCATTCTCCAACGTCATCACCAAATGACTCTCCCTTTAAAACTTTCTCCTACTGTTTGAATGGTCAAATTAGAATTGGAACCCAGTTAACACAAAGACTTGGACTACACGAGGCCTCTGGAACTGATAGTAGATCTAGTTCTCTGCCACCACTGGTAATAACAGACATCTGATATAGAAGGGAACCAGACATTAACTCTTGACCCATTGTTTCCCTGTATGCATCTGGCCACCCTGAAAGTAGTTTTCCAGTTATAAGCAGGAAAACTCATAAAATTAAAAGCAAATGCTGTCGTATTAAACCAAATCCAAAATTGGCAATCTGTCAACATCAAACTATTCAAACTAGCTCTATTAAACATTAGGTTTGTTAAGCATTTGTCTGGAAAGTTGTTTCTAATTAATGACTTTATCACTGGGCACAATCTACAAGCTCTATTTTTATCGGAAACCTCGTTAGACGTAAATAATGAAACGCCTACGTTGATAGTCAACTCCTCCAAATTACAATTTTCTAAGCGTGAGCACGACACAAAGATGAGGTGGAGGCGTAGCCACAATTTTTCATAACTCAAACTTTTTTTTAAAAGTACTCCAGGGCATATTTGACTCTTATTTTCTAAGTTTATAATAGGAAACTTTTTAACTGATTGGAATGTTTGTATAAATGCATTGAAATTACTTCTTAAGTGCCTTGAGATGACATCTGTTGTGAATTGGCGCTATATAAATAAACTGAATTGAAATTGAATTGAATTATGCAAACCAATGTATTTATGTACACAGGACACACTCTGGACTTAATCATCAGCAAATGTTTAAATATTTCTAACATCACAGTAAGTGATGCTGTGCTATCTGATATTTTCTGTGTTATCTTTGAAAGCACCATCTCTTCTAAACTATCTAGCCACAGTGCGCTCGTTAAAAAAACATTTTCTTGGGGACAGTTCAATTAAAACCTTTTAAGTTAATTTACTCTCCCACCTCACCTCCATCCCTTTTATCCTCCAACTAAAACTTAGTAAACAAGCTGCTACAACCTGGACAACATGTTAATACATGACTGGCCAGAACTGCAGGCCAGTCTCTAATCTTCCATTCATCAGTAAGATTATTGAGAAAGCAGTTTCCAACCGTTTTGAAAGTTTTTATTCTGGTTTCCGTGCGCACCACAGCGTGCTCAAGTCACAAGGTGCTCAAGTCAGACTGTCCTGATTAAAGTGTTCAATGACATCCACATAAATACAGACTGTGGTAAAACCATAGTGCTGGTATACTATTAAAATGACTGGAGAGGTGGCTCAGACTCTCTGGTACAGTACTTGGCTGGTTTGAGTCTTACCTTAAGAACAGGAACTTCTTTGTGTCAGTCAATTGGCAATTCTTCATCAGAACGGACATAAATCACATTTTGGGTGCCCCAGGGCTCCATTCAGGGACCCCTCCTGTTTAATATCTACATGCTCCCACTAGCGAAGATTATAACAACCAATAAGATTAGTTATCATAACTATGCAGATAATACCAATGAAGCTTTAAAAGAACAGATGTATTTACACAAAAATGCATTTAGATACAGGTTAGAACCTATTTACTAATTGGTTGCATTGAACTCTATTTGGGGGTTTTAGGGGGAAAAAGGGGGCTAAAAAACACATTTCAAAAAGAAATGGGGAACCATGTTCTATGCAGCTCCATCAAGTAAATACACTGAAGTTTGTAGTTATAATGTAAAATGTGAAAACCGCTACTGCTTTTGTAAGTTGATGTGTTCATATTAGACCTGAATATCTATTGGGAATCTTTTATAAAATAGCTTTTCATTTCATCTGTTCCTTCTGTGCCCATTTTACTTAATGGAGGATTTCAAAGACCAGCATGAGAGGCAGGCAACAAAAAGTCATGGCTCAAGTCAGATTAGAAGATTAGAAAAGTCAGTCATCAAAATGTGAATTTGCGTGCACAGGTTATCACTGGATGCTGAAGTTTCTTTCGTTAGGCCAAAGTGATCCGAAGGATCCCTTTTTTTTTTTTCTAAGTTAGCTTTTATTAGTAGAAATGCTGCTGTTTGTGCCTATTTACATCTGACGTCCCTCCTTGTTCTGTATATGTTTTCAGAACTTTTTTTACCAAGTGGTCGAAGTATTCATCGTTCCATCTGTACCAGAATCACATAGCAAAGCGTGTCAAATGTAAAATGTTCTGAAACATTTGCTCTATGCCTCTCTTCCCCCAGCTGGAGCGTATGTTAGAAGGAAGTGCAGTGCGTGCCCAGAAGCAGCTGGTGTTGTTGCACCGAGAAGATGGTCCTCCTCCCCAAGGAACGGTGAACTGGCTGAACATGCGAAGCTGGATCTCCAGGCACCTCCACCTCTCCTGTCCCAGAAGGGTCTTCTCTAAAAGAAGCCTTCCCAAGCTGGTGGGAATATTTCATCTTTCAAAGCACCTTACGTAGTCCAATTTGGCTCAGCTGCACTTCTTCAGCGTTCTCAGAGCCTACATTATTATACTCATCCATTCACATTTTCCTCTTTCATTCATGCTCTTACCTTTCATTACTTTGCTTTTTTTTCAGTTGGAGCTGTACCAGCGTGTGTTTGAAAAGCCTGCAGACCGCCACTCTGACTTCTCCCGTCTGGCTCGGATTCTAACGGGTAATGCTATCGCACTTGTCCTCGGAGGAGGAGGGGCCAGGTAAACTTATGCCTCAACCAGTCTTGTTACACAGACACGTGGCAGTCAATGTCATATTTAATCTTCTCTGTCTCCTAATCAGGGGATGCTCCCAAGTGGGGATCATGAGAGCGCTCTGTGAGGCCGGTATCCCAGTGGACCTGATCGGTGGGACTTCGATTGGAGCCCTGATGGGGGCTCTGTATGCAGAGGACCGCAACCTGAGCCGCATGAGGATTCGAGCCAGAGAATGGGCAATGGTGAGACTAATCTACATGAGTCATGCTTCAGCCGTCATACAGTAGAGTAGAGGTTGACACCACGGATTGTATTGTGTAAGTGCTGGTTGTCCTGCAGGTTTTATGTGTCCTTGTTCCAACACAGCTGATTTAAATAACTAAATTAACTCATCAACATATCTTGAAGTTCTCCAGAGGCCTAGTAATGAACCAGTCATTTAATTCAGGTGTTTTGATCCAGGGTGACATCTAAAACATGTAGGACAACGTCCCTTGAGGGTCGATTTTGGACACCGCTGCTCTAGATCATCCACAGTCCCTGGATTCTCTTTTAGCTCAGTTTGTCTTCAGCTTGCCCCACACCTTATTTATAAAGTTTAGGTCAGGGGATTAAGATTGCCATGGATTAAGGGTGAACCATGACTTTGTTGTTCACAATCATCTTTGTTTGACAGCGGTCCCACCTGAAAGTTTTTTGTTTTCCTCAATATCTTCAGTTCAAGATTATGGGTTATTTTATGTAAAAGATGGATTTATACGATGGGTTTTTGACACATAGGGGTTCCAAAAAAATGTCCATGTCTGTATGTCCCATTTGCAATTTAGGGGCGATTATACATATAGAACAATGGTATTTGACATCAACTGGAGTTTTGTGTTCTTCTTTTCGTGCATTAACTAGCCTTATTTACTCCGTTACCTGCATCCTGCTCACTGTTTATAGCATATTATTTTTTATACAAAGCAGCTGAGGCACAGCAGTCAAGTGATTATTCCACTGCCCTAAAGAAACATGTTCATATTTAAACTAATTTGTAGTTTTGATTGTTGTTTTTGTTTTTTTATCAGTACATCAAAAACATTAATGGTTTAGGGTAAATGTTTTAGGAACTTTTGTCTGATTATCAGCTGCTGCGGGGAGATGTTATTCAATGCTCTTAAACATTTTAAATCTTTGCTGGAGGTGTCCAATTCATAATTTTCAACCCTTTTGTTCAGGTAATAACTGATATATTTGAACTGAGGTGGATAATTTCCTCAATTCAGGTCTTCTTCAGGGTGGACACCATAAATCATGGTATGCAGATTAACTAATTGATGTGAAATGGTGTTTTTGTACATGAAGCGGAGTATCGTTTTCACTTTCTGCAAATGCGAAGTAAAAATCTTCCTCTTTTTAAAATAGCGTTTTTAATTTTTATTTTTATTTTTTACATTTCATCAATTACTAGATACAGTGGACTGCAGACAAGGTTGTAAATAGTTTTTCTTCCTGACCTGTATTATATGGTTTCTCATCTAGATCTGTGTTTCGCTCAAGTGCAGTTTTTTTTCCATCTCGAATTTTAAAAATCACATGAATTAAAAGATGGTTTGTAATTAAGTATTTGTGTACGTGTGTGTGTGTGTGTGTGTATATATATATAGTAATCCAGGCAATCTTTTAAACAAATACTGTCATTGCTTAATGGAAATATGTCTTTTACTCTGCCAAAAGGAAATGACCTCAACATTTAGGAAGGTGTTGGATTTCACATATCCTGTGTCCTCCATGTTTACGGGTGCTGGCTTCAACTCGAGCATCAGCAATGTGTTTCAAAGCAAACAGATTGAGGTGAGCTAAATAAAAACAGTAACAGTTAATAAAAAAGGAAGCCTTGGAGTGGCAGTTCAGCAGATAAATATGCTCCCCCCATATGCTGTATTTTTCTGTGCTAATTATTAATTTTTTATCTAATATTTTGTAAATGCAGGACCTTTGGATCCCATATTTCAATATTACGACTGATATCAGTGCTTCAGCCATGAGAGTACACACTGATGGTATGTCACTCTTACCTACGGTTGCAATTTTTAAAATTTTTGTATGTCCTCTTCAGTGTGCATGGTGACTAGATAAACAAGGATCTTTGGCAAGTCTTGTTTGTCACAGTTTTATTAGTTGTTCTTGAAAAGGTTTTTCAAGTATTTCTCTAATTGCAGATTTGAGGAAGTGTAGGGAAGTAGCTGCTTACTTTAAGCATTTTATAACTTAAACATATCAGATGACATTTGCCTGGATTACTAATTATAATTTCCAAAGTACTCTGTACTGTAAGTGTATCTATACGTATTTTCCAAGTATAAATACAAAAATAGTTGTATTTCTTTTATAGAAATTGTTGCTTATAATTGTCGAACCAGTAATTTTGTAAAAAATTATTTTCTTATCTTGGAGTGTTTTATTACTTGAATAGGTATGCTCAAATACACTTTTTTTCTTTCACTGATTACTTTATTTTGAGGCTTTTTACACAACTTCACTAGGAGAGTTGATAAAGGTAGAGGGCCCTGTTTTCTGTTTAAGGATCTCTGTGGCGGTACGTTCGAGCCAGCATGTCTTTATCAGGATATCTGCCTCCTCTCTGTGACCCCAAAGATGGACACCTGCTGATGGATGGAGGGTACATCAACAACCTGCCTGGTAGGTTAAACTTACCCTTTCAATACGCATATTGCAACTGTTCCTTCTGTATCTCAATATATGCAGTTGTGGGGATTTTTATATATGTGTTATGTTCCTCTACATGCGTTACTTTTTTTCTCTTGGGTTACCTTCGATTTTCCCAGCTGATGTGGCGCGCTCCATGGGGGCCAAGGTGGTGATAGCTATTGACGTGGGCAGCCGGGATGAAACCAACCTCACTAATTACGGCGATTCGCTCTCAGGCTGGTGGGTGCTATGGAAACGCCTCAACCCCCTGGCAGAGAAAGTGAAGGTGATGAATTGATTATCGAATAAAAACCCAACAAACTGTGGGAGGAGGTTTCCAATAAATAAACCAAATCTATGAATAACAATGAGAATATTTGTGGAGGTACTTTTTTTGTTTGATCCTTATGTTGATTTTAACAGGTGCTGAACATGGCAGAGATTCAGACCCGGCTGGCTTATGTATGCTGCGTGAGGCACCTGGAATCTGTTAAAAGCAGTGACTACTGCGAGTATATCAGGCCCCCAATCGACAGATATCGGACCCTGGAGTTTGGAAAGTTTGATGAGATAGCTGTAAGTTTGAGACACCCGTGGCTTTTTGTTCTGTCTATCCCTAAAACGGTTATAGATTCTAAATTCACATTTCTTTTTATCTTAAGATTGGCTGATCTATTCTTTCAAATCTGTGAATATTTATGGGTTGTAGGAAGTGGGCTACCAGCATGGCAAGACCGTGTTTGATGTGTGGAGGCGGAGTGGCGTAGTGGAGAAGATGATGAAAGACAGGCACCAAGAGGAGAACCACAACACTCAATGCAAAAGCAATGTAAGCAGGAGAAAGTGATGAATATAGGTAACAAACTTGAAATGTGTGAAAAATTAGTTCTCATTTGGAGCCCTGGAACTTAAATTTCTATACCAAAAGAAGTTAGCAACATTTTTACTTTTAGTTTTTGGAACAAAACTAATGTAATTAAGTAGTGGGCTGTCAAAATTAACATGTTAATGCAGGTCAATTAATTTGTAGAAAAAACTCGATTAATAAAAAAAAAAATAATTAACACATGCACAGAATGTCCCGCCATGTTAATCTTGCAATTCAGCCCGCGCTGCGTTCAGTGCTCCTCATGTAAACAGCTTGGCAGACATGAACTGCATTACCGCGTCCACAGGATGACCCACCCTGTTTATTGGTGCAACACTGCAGCTGCAATAAAACCACAAATAATAACAGTGGGAACTGAAGTTATGTAAAGGTGTGGTTCCACACCATTTTGCTCATGTTGATAATCAATTAATCCCTCTATTACTCAGAAGACTACAACTCAATTCAAAAATGCTTTATTGATCCCAGAGGGAGAGTAAGTGTTGTAGCTGATACTATTTAATTCTTGAAGGAGTTGTTGTAGATCCTAATGGATCAGGATCTCCTGTAGTAGTCTGTGTTGGAGGGAAACTACTGAAGCCTCTGACTGAAGACACTGTTGGTGAAGAGGATGTTTAGGGTTGTCCAATATTAATAAGAAAGGGTCGGTTTTACATTCAGAAAATGTTAACCAGTTAGTTTGCCTTAGCAACTGGCTAGAATTTAAATAGGTTAAAAGGGCCACGTGTAAATGTGATGTTGGAATTCAAAACTAAAGTTCCATGTATCTCTCCTGTATTTCCTTAAAAAAAAAAGAGCAACTGCATCCGGTTTTGTCCTTTTTATTTACATCGAAAATTGTAGTTTTTCAGTCATATTTAGGAATGTTATTTAATTGCTATTAATTGTGATTCATTCACAGCTACCCTGTGATTGATTAGATTAAAATTTGTAATCGTTTGACAGCCCCAATTATAACATTCTGTACGAGTGAAAAGACAGTTCATAAAAAAAATTTTAATAGTTGACTTTTTGTAATAATCACAAATAAGTCCTCAAACGCACTGCATTGTTAGTTTATTCAGTATAAAAATTGATAAATCGTGATGTCAAAAAATCAGAAAGTCAACAGTTCAAAATTTAAATGAGTTGTTCCTTGTTAGGTCAAGTGTTGCACTGATTAGGTCAGTGGCTGCCAAATTGGGGGGCATGCCCCCTAGTGGGAGCGCTGTACAAATGGATTAGATAAATGCTAGGACATTGCTAACCTAATGGACAGGTTTTTGACGAGGCTCCCACATAAACGCAAAGCAGAACATAAAACAACACCAAACATGCATCTAAACGAACTTCCTTCCAAGCCAAAGAATAGAAAATATGACGAAGCATATCTTGCCTTTGCTTTTGTTACATCAAACACCTGCAATTGTTTAACTGAATAAAAAAAAAATTTTGAACCAAGTGGCAAAGAGTAAAAGGCTTCACATAATCATAGAGGTTTTAATACTTGACTATGGACGATTTCGACAATGACTGATAACAGCAGCTAGCACATTATCAGTTATTCCTGTGTCCAGTAATACGAGGTCGCGCTAGATATTTTTGCGGTGTGAATTTTTTACATTTATAACATATTCAATAGTTGTTTTTTCATTTTAAATAATATTCAAGCTGAACTGAGAACTACATATAAACACTGAATTTAAACGATTGCACTTAAAATGCGAACAGTTCACCTGTGCTTTGAATGCACAGTCTCACATCCTTCTCCCGGTCTGCATGGAACTGAAATCCTCAATTGTGCTTAATGAATGACTCCAGTTGGATTGCTGCAGAGGTTGTTGTTATGAGGTTTCTGGATTTTTGCCTCAGACAGATGACTTCTCATTGGAGTTTAGATCTTCTGGAGGCTGAATCCATAGTCTCCAGTGCTGCCACACTAGAGACTACAAAAACCCCTCAAATACGGAAAATATTTGGCTAATACCATTGCCAGGCGCATTTGTGACATGTCCTTTAACATTTAGCAACTTTGAAGGGCTCTGCACAGACAGGGCACAGAGGGCTGCATCAAGTGCGTCTCCCCCCATATGCGGGGTCTAAACAGCCGAGTCCAGAGCTAAATGATGTAATGTGCAATGTCTTCTGCACAGTCAACTACTTTAAAACATGACCTGTCAAAGGATTTTTGTGGTACTGTGCCACTTGGAAGATAAAGTCACATCACAGCAGGCTCACACCAGGTACTGAAAAGTATGATGATTGAATGCCTCAGTTTTGTAAAACAACCCTTTACATTAGTTCTTTTGCAGTTCTTTTGTTTTTTAAAGCACTTGTGCACAGAGATTATTTAAAAATTAAAACATTGAAAAGCAATGAAAGCAATGTTGGATACTGATGCTCAGTAACAAAAGGAAGGTATACTTATAATGATTACACTGAAAGGTATGGGAGGGCGTGAACATTTTCTTATAAACCAAAGGGGGGCCAGTAGAAATGGTTCGGTAACCACTGTACCAGGTAATGTCGACGTGATGTCTCAAAGAGTGAAACAGCTTATACTTAAAAAAAAAAAAAGTCCTTAAGATATTCAACCCTACAACTGTATATTCTTAAGAGTTAAAAAATATTAAATTGGTATCTTTAGCAGCACCTTAGAAATATGGAATCTTATCCACTATCTCAAATTCTTTTAAAATGAAATTGAAGAAACAGTTTTCTCTATAATACTAAAAGAAATGCTTTCAAATCCCCTGCCTTCCATTAAGTTATAAGGTCACACATTTATTTCTAACATTCATATCAATTCATTCAAATTTGTTTGCCAAAAAGCTTTGGGCTGGTCACTACACAGTCACATTGACTTAGCATATTTAAGACCAAGCAAAGAGCTGAATGAACTAGAAAGCATCTTTGTCCACAGAATAACGCCTATTTCTTAATGGGGAAGCACATTTGAAAGAAAAACATTTGAAAGAAGTTCTGAATTTTTCTTAAAGCATCTGGAAATGTGTTAGATTAGGACAGAAATCGTTCAAGAAAACCACTATGTCTGCATTACATTGCCCTAATTGTCACACTAAAGAAGCTTTTGTGTGATTTAAGTACTTTAAAAAAAATTTGGACCAGCCTACACTGACCAGAGTTTTTAGCTTAAATTATGTAATATTAAATGTTGTTTAAAAATGCTTTGCTGAAGCAGTAGGTCACAAACATCACCAGAAAATCATTTTAATAGATATAAGGAAATAATCAACGACCCGGGGCAAAATTTACACCTGACCTTGTCTTATTTAAGATTTGCGCTTTACTGAAGTTGCTCTAATGCCAAAAAATGAAGGATTATCCTTAAAAGTCGAATGAATCCCTCTGTAGACCTTTTACAACATTTAGGAAAGGCCACAGGTTTACAAAACAAAATAAGAGGAGAATGATGAAGATAAGTGACAAGTTTACTTCAAAGTGCTGCTGTAACATGTAGAATGAAAGAAATGAGGGCAGAATTGATCATGTAAAATACTCAGCAAAAACAAAACAGCAGAAAACATATGCATCTTGTTTAAAAATGAAGGAATGAAAGAATGACACTATTGTTAGGGTTTCAAATTTGGACAGTGATGCTGTCTTCTGACCAACTCCTATTTTTATTCTTTAACAAAACAGCCTTCCCACACAGACATTTAATGATGTCTTGCTATTTTCAGATAGTCTTGTAGGGTGTATCTCAAGAGAAATGATGTTGCTGAACAAAGTTCAAGACAAATAAAAAATTTTTGCTAAAGAAAGAAAACATGGAGATTTGATTAAAATCTTAAGATCCTATTTTTAAATTCTTAATTTTTAAAAAGCATGACCAATATTCTAACTTTTAGTTTGATCTTTGATGGAATTTTAAGGAAGGAAGTTAAACAAACGCATTTCAAGTCATACATTTAAAGAGATTTCAAGAGATTCCTTGTCATTGACATGCTTTCTATATGGTTTTGAGGAATAGCACTGCTCTAGTGAGTTGGTCTGATTTCTACATGTTCCTACGTACAATATTTTTAGTAAGAATTTAACTGGGGTTTTTTCCAACTGTTTTAATAATTGTCTTTTTTACAGCTTTTGGGTTTTTCAGCTCAAACTCACACATGCAGTGGAAACCAGAAGTTTACATACACCAAATAAAAAGACACATTTTTTTTCTCACTGTCTGAAGTTAAATCAGACCAACCCTCCCTTATTTTAGGTCGGTTAAAATTTCCACAATTATTTTTATTTGCTAAAAACCACAATAATTAAACAATATGTCAGATGTAGGCTATTTATTAATGTCTTCAACATCAGAAGTTTACATGCGGAATGATTACTATCTCTTTAAAAAAGAAACTTGCAAGTGCACCGAACAAGACCATGAATCCAGATGAGCTGCTGAAGAGCTTCATGTAGCAAATGTAGCAAAAAAAATATTCAAACTGTACTTATGTTTTTCTCTCCCTTCTCGCCAAGACATGATTGCAGGAGCTTATTCCGGGCTCAATTGGATTTATGTACCACTTTTAGGCTGCATAGACAGATGGAGCCTGCAGACAGAATAAAAAGATGAGGGATTACAGTTCTTGTTAACAACAGATGCAGTCATTCTATGCGCGTTATCTTAAATGAGCATCTCTGTTCCTCACTTACTAAATTCATAGCTATGTTTCTGTTCATTTTATCTACAGGGAGCTGACTTGTTTTATCTGCCAGTTTTGGGGGTGAGATCCTTACTTCTGTTGCATCCAGTAGAGACATTTGTATCTATTAAGCATTTCCTTATTGAACCCCTTTGGTTGGAGTTATTACTTAAAGTCATACATTATTTTGGTCAGGGGGGCTTTGAGTGACAGGTGAGAGGCCTGAGCTCAAAACAAAATGAAAGTGCATTGTCATCAGGTTGTCGGTAAAATGTATCCCATGCATGTCCCTTTAGATTGACTGTTAAATGAGAGCTTTAGGCCTAGAACATCCAGGACAAAAAAAATAATAATAAAAATTCTTACTATTTATGAGCTGAATTTGTGTCTTTCAGGTGGTGACATGTCCCAATGCTTCTTTCACTGACCTTGCTGAAATTGTGTCCCGTATCGAGCCTGTCAAGCCTGCGGTGGTGGATGGTAAAACTCCTGACACATAATTCAGCACTGCCACTATCAGCAACACATCATGATTCTTCTAAAAATGTGTTGACATGCTGTCTTGGAGATGGATTTTTAACATCTCTGCACTTCGGGGTTTTTTTTTCTGTCATCTGATATGTTTAGCTTAGAAAACAAATTAATCTCTGCATTCTAATTACATTAGAACTGGTTGTGCACAGACAAGGGTTTTTGTTGTTTATTAATGACAAAGTAAACACAGAAGAAATAGCATTTCTATCAAAATACAAAAAAAAAACTATCTAAAACAGCTGGTAAGTTCTTCTCTTTAGAAAGCCTTGCTTACTTCTCTTTATTCTCAATATGTCTAGTTTTCAACATTTTAAATAGGTTCCTTATCTTGTCCTCACTTCACATATTCCATCTTCTTCACCCACAACCTGCTTCTTTTCACTCTGTCCTCCACTGTTTCCCCTCATCAGAAGAGTCAGACTATCAGACTGACTATGAAGAGGAGGCATTGGAGAGTGCCCTTTCTGACATGGAGATGTACAGTAACTACGGGGAGCACACGGAAGGGGAGGAGACAGCTGACACGGTGTGAATTTCTAGTAAAAACACTGGAGGGTCCCTTTTTCTAATCTCAGTATTTTACCTATGTTTAAAAACATGCTTCCCATGTTAAACTGTTTATTTGAAAATTATTTAAAATTCACTTCTTATTACCCTGCATACTCATTGTTTCAGCTGATTGCAGTGTTTTATCATGTTTGTAAAAGTGGATCTTTTAAAACCTCAGCCCTCAGGAAAGGATTGATATAATGTCTAATCTATTTTAGAAATCTAAGTCTTCATAATATGTAAAACTGTCCTCTGCTATACCTTTGGTCGGCTTAGGTGGCAATAATATACAAAGTGTGCCATAAAATTAAATTGGAATATTTGGAATTTAATCAAAACACAACTTGTATGGTTTAATATCCTCAAATTATTTTAAGATTCCCAAGAGTCACCTTGAAATTTTCTTGTATGTTAATTTAGCTTTCAAAAAAATGGGCCTTTAGAATTTTTCAGAAGAGCTAGAAGAGATTAGTGGAGGAGTAATTGATTAATTCACCGGAGCTGATCATTCATAGCAGATAGATGCCACCCATAACCCCCCCCCCCCCACATTCTGACCAACATTGTTAGGTGCTACATTATGGAGCAGTGCAGTTGTTGGGTGAAACATAGCAGTAGGGAATGGAAGCAGCTAAAAGTCTCACTTTGCCCTCATTAAGATTTAACTATGTTAGTTATTTTGCTATGCCATTCAAGATGTTTTTTTCTAGCTCCAGATATGATGGGTATTACCCTTTCAACTTTTAAAGCTAGGAATTGTACAAAGATCTGAAGATTTTGATGTTTTTCAAGTTGTTTGGAAAACCCTTTAGGCCACATAAAGCGGAAAAAATGGCTTATTGAAATGAACAGCACAGGAGGAGAAATTCATCAATCTATTCAAACAATCACTTTTGTTCTGTACGATATTTTTAACCCTGCTTTGTATCGGGTCTCTGATTTTTCAGGATGAGGAACAGGAGGAGAGCAGATTCACCAGTGACCAGCCTGCAACTGTCTCCTCCAGTCCACAGGAGCAGCTGAAAACACCTACAAATCCATTCCAAACAAGCCAATAAACACCTAAAATATGGAGGCCATCTGCCTTCTGAACAATACCCAAACAGGTCATCAGAATTAATCCCGTCTTTCTTTGCCTAATCTCTCATATTGAGATAGTTGATTTGAACTTCTTAAAGCTTTATGTGAATCACAGCTGTTTAATGGAAGATGAAAAGAAAAGTAGTGAGACTATTTCCATGAAATACTCATCTCTAAGGCAATGTTGGGGGAAAATGTTGATTCTGTCATGATTGACTCCATGGGTTTAGCACATTTAATGAGATTTAAAGTAGTCTGTAATCAGTTAGCCACTATCATGTATTTTTGTCTGCATTCCAGCTGTTACAGTAATTTATTTAGAGAAAGTGCCCCTCTCTGTGGCAATACTCAGAAACATAAACCTCAAATAAATTAAGAAAAAAAGAGAAATCAAGGAGAAATTGTAAGAAAATACATTTCTGCCTAATTCTGCCCTTACATTTTTGAAAGTATAAATGTTGTTCAATATTTGAAAATAAAACATCTAACCCTCTGTCCAGAGTATGATAGGGCATCTGTTTTTTTGTCTTTTAGGAGGTCTAAAACATAAGAAACAGTGCTAAATGGAACCAAAACATTGGAGCTCTACAAGTTTTTTTTAGTTAGCTTCCTTCAGTTGTGTTTTGATGGGCACAGTTTATTGTAGATGACATTTTCAAACTTGAACCAAAATGCATCAAACTACTTGCATGGATGGATAAAATGTGAGTTGACCAAGTAAAGTAATACATGTTTAGATAATAAAACACACTAGCTCAGGCGACTTTACGGGACAGTTATTTATGGTTTTATAATTTAACTGCCACTGTGTGTTAAGTTAAATATAATGATCATTCCTACATTCACACTCAATTCTGATTATTGTATAAAGATGTTAAGGAGTTGAAATAAACTTAAAATCGTTTCTTGTTAAGACAGAGTTGCTGTTGTTGGAAAGAGGAAAATAACCACTGCTTAAAATTAAAAGTTGTTGCTTTGTTTCGTCACATTGTTATCCCTTCACCATGAGGGGAAAAGTGCAAAAACTTTCAGACAGCAGAGCAGAGACATGTCACCTGGGACTTACCTGACTTAACACATATAGTGTTGATTTATACATGTAACCATTGATTGGGTCACCTGAAAAACTCAAGAGCACAAAACTTCCATGATTTTTTTTTGTCTAAAAAGATTCAAAATTGTTGCCAATATGCACTCCAGATCTATGGACACAAGCTTGTGGTGCAAAATGTTAATATGAAAATTTAAAAACAAGAACCTCTGCCTTAATATTTATGTATATTTTTTTTCCTGATATGTGTAACAAAGGGGACATAAATTGCTAGCAAGTAGCACTAACTTACAAATGCAGTACTGTTAGGTGAAGGCTATCGGCACAGTTCTGTTATACCCGACGTGCCAGGGACAAGCAGGGAATTAATGATTGCGGTCCACTTCAAAGCACAAGTTTCTCTGTTGGCTGCTGAGACGGCCTCCCCCGTTTTGTTTTCTGCCTTGAATCTATCAGACACAGACTGAGCAGCAGACACTGTGACTTTGAAGCTCATCTTGTCTGCAGACAGGCTTTTATAATCTCTTTTTTTTTTTTTTTTTTTTTTTTTTTTGCACAAATGATTTGTCATATTTGTTAGGCTCCGTCCCTACAATACTTTGGATGTATTTAAATATTTATTTAAATACACAGGTAATGGGCCATGCAACCATGAACAATAATCCCAATATTCCAGAACTAAGCTAATATCAGACAACCAATCAAACTCTAAGACGTGTGCATTCCAAGTATTATGATTTATTTTACTACGTGATGCTGTACACCACCCTGTAACACTCTCTGTAGGTGTGATCCTTAATACTGGTTAACAAGTGCCTGCAGCATTATGTGGACAGTGGGAGAAACCCTGTTAGAAACACTATGGATGTGTTGTGAATATGTGAACAAAATAGGGAAAAATTTTGTTTACCAATGAGATGATGGGGTTTGCTTTTTTCTTTGAAGCCTTGCACAATGACTTGTTTGGCAGGATCGATGTTTCACTTCTTTATTAAATGGGTCATTGTAATGAATCAGCTGCTGATGTAATGTATGGAGCCCTGTCATGAAGATGAACATAAAACGCCTTAGATGACCTATATGAGGAAAATTATTCATCGTGCACTTCTTTTACTCTCATGTTGATAATGATATTGTATGAAAATGTTTACTAATAAGCCCACAGCATATTGTCTAAATATTGTTTTTGTTTTATCAGTTGTAACTAATAAACCAGTTTGTCTTTTTCTCTTTCATAAGTCAGGTTTCCTTTTTTTTTCAATTTAATGTGGTAGAATTGTGTTTTAACAGTTTTAGCTGATCAGTGGCTTTAACGATGAATGTCTAACGGATTCCAAATGTCTAGCAGCACCTGATCAGTAACTTCTATGGCTCACTAAAATTTGCCCAAATGCAGATTTGGGTTCTTCCAAAAGTGTCCATATGCAGGGTTCTATGGTCTTTTGTTCCTAGTTGAATTTTTATAGTTTAAATTCTCTATTAATTTTATAAATCATTTTTCTATAGGGATCAGGCTTTACATATGAAACCTGAAATTCGGGGACTGTAAAATATGTTTGCCCAGGAAATAACTGATAGAGGCGTTTATAGACGAGCAGTTCGATGGAAGGAGTAATGGTTGAATTGATGGACTGAAACTTTATTGGAATGATTGAAGGATAGACAAATAGATGATTTAACAGGCATATGAATGGAACGATGAAAGGATAGATAAATGGACTGAAAAATGGGCAAATAGACTGATGGATAGGTGAATTGCTTATGGGATAAATGGTTTGAAAAATGGATTGATGGATAGATCTTGGACTTGGTCACAGAATGGAAGGATGAATAGATTTAAAAAAAAAATTGGTGAAGAATAGATGGATTAGTGGATGAAAGGGTGAATATATGACTAGACAGGGAAATAAATGTATAGGTGAATGGATAGAAATGGATGGGTAGAACGCTGGATTAGGAAATATAGGAGATAATGAATGGATGGATCGAAATGTGAAAAGATTGAAAGACAATTTTTACACAGTGGAATAGAAGCATTGGTCTCAAAATCCAAACACTTTTTCATAACCGTTACTTCTTTTTCCTCCTTTTTCCAAATCTGGAAAACACTCAAATTCCATCATTTTCCAGAGTGCTTAGGAACCCTTATAGAGCCGGAAGACTTTGTTGGCACATTTAGTTGATTTTACCATAATATCTAAGCAAATATCTAGGGGGAAAATGTTAGTACTCAAATTACTAATAATACTCCCTTGAAAGGTATATCACAGTCTTTGCTGGTGCCTTTTATAACTGTAGCTATGCATTAAGGAAGGGGAATGAGTTTGTTTAGTTATTTGCATCTCTGAGTCTTAGTGAAACACCCTGGGGACATGTTGTTGGTGGAAACATAAGCTTTGTTTTATGCTGGATTGTTTATTGCACTTATACAAAAAAAAATGGATCCCACATTCCTGTTTGATTAATCTCTCCTTAGTGATGGGTTCTTTAACGAGCTCTTTCATATCCCTACTCTCCCTCGGGAAGGCAGACTTGCAACCACTAATTAATGACTGGAAGGGGAGGAATTTAGGTCACAATAGGACCTCGAAGAGGAGAGCAGAGTAAGTTGTACTTGTCTGGATCGATACATCACTGGGAAGGAAAGTGGAGGGCAGAAAATGGGGTGAAAGAGTACAGGCTTCTTGGAAATTAGAGTCCTGACAGAAAAGTCAAGGTTGACAGTGAACAAGAGGAGCCACAGAGCTGGCAGACTGACCCCATCTGGACATAATTGTGACAAGCTACAAGACATTAGGATAACTTTTATGGAAAAAGCAAAAAGAAGTTTCTGACCTTCAGCAGATGGACACTTTTATTTATAGTTGGCCAGAATTCCACATACAATACAATACATTATATCATGTATGGCGCTCTTCTCTACTCCCCTCCTCCCTTTGGGGTTCCATTCACCTCTCCTTCTGTCTGTAGTTTATTGGGAAAATGGGGACAAAAAGGAATTTAACAGGTAAGTGGGTCACAGTTTGTTACTGTGGTAAAAGTGCCTCTGTGATGTACAAAAAGAGTGTCCTTACAGGGTACCTCTCTTCATAAAACAAATCATTTGAAGGGATTCAGGACATTCTAAATTAAATTAGTGATTTTACATAAAACATGAAAGTCCTATCATGAAGGACAGAGCCAAACTATAGCCACCACCTACACAACTGAGCCCGTATCCACTTTATATGAGAAGCAGAGTTGCTTCCAAAGTCTGGTATTTAATTTGTCAGAAAGACTTTTTTACCAGCATTTTGATTCATGCCCTACATTTAATTCAGAACAATGTGTTTAAATGCTTTAAAACAGTACAGTAAATTATGCACACATACTTCTCAGCAGTGTCATTCACACTTATTGACACCCCTGGTTAGTATGTGTAGAAAGCCAGAAAAAATTACATAATCTTTTATTAAAATCCGGCCTTTAATTTGTTTTTTCAGTAGTTCCACAATTTGTATCATTCCTTAAAAGCCCTACAAAATAAATGTTTTATTTATCTCTTACTTTTTTAAGTTCACCAGCATTTCTAGGGGCTTTTGATACAGTGGGGCAAAAAAAAGTATTTGGCAGCCACTGATTGTGCAAGTTGTCCCACTTAAAAAGATGAGAGAGGTCTGTAATTTTCTTCATAGGTACACTTCAACTGTAAGAGACCAAATGTAAATAAAAAAAACCCATCCAGGATGCCACATTGTTGATGCCACTGTAAGTCACTTGAAACCAGTTGGGCAATATTCAAATATCTTAAATCTTATGAATAATCTGGACAACATATTAATGTAGAACTACAGGCCAATTTTTAAACTTCCATTCATCAGTAAAATTATTTTACAAAGCTGTGTAAATAGCTTCTGAACAATGACCAAATGCTTTTATGTTTTTCAGTCTGGTTTTCGTGCTCACCACAGCACTGAAACTGCCCTCGTCTTCAATGACATTCACATAAATACAGACTGTGGTAGAACCACAGTGCTCGTTCTTATGGACCTCAGTGCAGCATTTGACACTGTTGATTATGATATATTATTGAAACGACTGGAGAGCTGGGTCGGACTCTGGTACAGTACTCTCTGGGGCCAATACGGAGACATTAATGCATACTTTTGTCACCAGTAGGATTGAATACTGTAATACCCCGCTTTCTAGTCTTCCCAAAAAGAGTATCTCAGGTTTACAACTTCTACAAAATTCAGCAGCACGTGTCCTGACGAAGACCAGGAGGCGGGAGCACATTACACCGGTCTTAAAATCACTGCATTGGCTCCCCGTATGTTTTAGGATCGATTTTAAGGTTCTTTTAATGGGTTTTAAGTGTCTTAATGGTCTTGGGCCTTCTTATCTTTCAGAACGACTTTTACCTTATGAACCTTCGCGGTCTCTGCGCTGCTCTGGCAGCCGTCTCCTTGTCACCCCAAAGGTCAGGACAAACACTCATGGTGAGGCATCTTTTCATTATTATGCCCCTTACCTCTGGAACAGGCAGCCGGAGGACCTCAGGGCCGTAGAGAACATTCATGTTTTTAAGACCAGGCTCAAGACTCACCTGTTTAGCCTTGCTTTTAACTGATTATTATTTATAAGTATCTGCTTGATTGCTCTGAATGTTTTACTTGATCAAACTTGATCAATGTTTTATACTAAATAATTCTAAATTTTATCAGTGTTAAAATTTAATCAGTGTTTTACTATATAAACTCATACTTATTTACTCTTTATTTTAATATTTTTAAATGATGTGATGAATGAATATATTTTATCACTGTTTTACTATCTAATCTTATCACATTTATTTACTGTTTATCTTTAGATTTTAAAGAGGCTATATGCAACTTTTTCCCCAAAATAAACGCAACAATAGTCTTTTTATTTGACCATTTATGACTCAAACATCTCCTGATGATCATACTGACACCTTGTCAGCTCACAGTGGGTGCACCTATAAGCCTTTATCCAATTTTTTCTATTTTTCTGTCGGGTCTGATTTTCCTGCGCTGTCTGCGGATGTGACGTCAAGCGCGTTCATGTTAAATGTTTCAGATCACTCTGCCACCACCGCTAGTCAGCACTCGCAAGCAGTTAAATGGATTGTACGAATACACAGAAGAGACCCAGGACAACTTTGACACCAACAGTAACTCCACATAAGACTAAGAAAGTTAAACCCCTGACAAGTGCCCGAAAAAGATAGAAGATTGAGAGTGACCGGCGCACGAGCGCGCGCTGCGAGAGTGAGCAGAAAGGAAGAGCAGTTCCGTTTTTGGCCACATGGGGTCAGTCGCGAGTTTAAATTTCAGAAAATTGCATATAGCCCCTTTAATTTGTTATCTAAATCCCCGTTCCAGTGTTTCCTCTGTGGGAGCCCTCTGCCCCGGGAGCGTTGGTCGGCCGCAGCCGCCCACAGTAGGTGGAGGTGGGGGTCTTGGCCTTGCCTCCACTGGGCGCCCTGTGTCGGTGCCTCGGTTGCTGCTGTTGATCTACCGCTGCCGGTGCAGATGGCTCGTCTGATGGCGTTTCATTGCATGTATCATCTGCACTCGTCCCAATGTCCTCTTTTACTGTTGCTTTTAACTGTGTGTGTGCATGGGAGTTGGGTTGGGGGGAGGGATGTAACCATGCTTTTAAATCTGTGGGGGAGGGATGGGAATGTAGTTTATGTGGGGTCATTTTAATCTGTAAAACACTTTGTGATGCAATGTTGTATGAAAAGCGGTTTATAAATGAAGTTTGATTTGATTTGATTTGATACTGTACTTGACTGGTTTGAGTCTTACCTAAATAACAGGGACTTCTTTGTTTCAATAGGAAACTTTTCATCAGAACAAACAGAACTCACATGTGGGGGGCCCCAGGGCTCCATCCTGGGGCCCCTCTTATTTAATATCTACATGCTCCCACTAGCCCAGATCACAACAACCAATAACATTAACTACCATAACTATGCAGATGATACTCAGCTCTACATCACAATGTCACCAGGTGACTTTGAACCCATCCAAACCCTAAGTAAATGCATCGAGCAAATCAGTGGATGGATGTGCCATAACTTTCCCCAGCTGAACAGAAACAAAACAAAACAAATTACTTTTGGACCTAAAAAGGAATGATCAACAGTCAGCACACAGCTTCAATTAATACAGCAAGAAACTACTGATCAGGCCTGAAACCTAGGTGTAGTAATAGACTCAGACCTGAACTTCCAGAGTCACAAAAAGGAAATAACAAGGTCAGCCTTCTGTCAGCTGTAGAAAATTTCTAGGAATAAAGGACTGATGTCGCAACAGGACCTTGAAAAACTCATCCATGCGTTTTTCTTTAGTCGGATTCCAGAGACAGAGCCAGAAATCCCTATAACAATGCTGTGACTTGCCTGAAAGTTTCAACAGCGATAGTGGAAGCTTAAGATTTCTGCTCCTGATTTTATTTGATAAATGTAATATTTATAACACTTCAGCTGTGCCTGCATATTTAAATAAGGGAAAGGAAATAATCCCCTTTAGACCCAACAATGTCCCCAGCAGGAAAAACAATAACTTTACATCTCGCCGGAAACCTCAATTACAATAATGGTCTAAGATCTGGCGGCTTCTATAAAAATTGCCTGTGCCAAATCTCATTATCAGTCATGAAACTACATGGAGATAGATTCTCCATGGACATTTTAAAGATTTGATCAGTAACATTGTGATTGTATTAGTGACAGATACAGGAGTGAGTGGAAAGGTGCAATCAGTGCGAATAATTTTTATGTCCTTTCCTGTTACAAATGACAAGAAACAAAAGCTGAAGTTGGATATATGCCATAAGAAATGCAGCATGTTGATCACTCAGCATGGTGAATCAGCTCACCATCGGTGAGATAAACATTTGGGACAGCTGAGGTGTTTTTCCACTAGGGTATTTTTTTGCCTTGATATTGCATTCAAAGACAGAGAGACAACCTTGAGATCATGGATTGAATTGCAGAAGCACAAAAGAAAATAATGAATAAAAAAAGGAGTGCTGAAGCTAACTAAAACTGACATCTTTTGTACAACCTCTTCTGAAGTCAAAACAGTCAAGCAAAATATTTTTTATAGACCGGAGAGTTTAAAAAAATATATTTCCTGTAAGGTTTGGCTGAGCTGAAGTTTTGTTTACAAAATGTTTGCATGCTCTGCTCCGTCCAGGGCATGTTGCCATGCTCCCAGATCCAGCAATTAACACACAGGCAAGACTGCAGAACATCTGGCTGTGACTTTCAGGGGATAAGAAATGCTTTGACATCTGTCCTGCTGCGAAAGCTTCCCATTACAACATCAATGCATAAAGGGGGATGTCCTTACTGAATAGTCTTTTCTCTTTCATAATCTTGCAAATATAATTGCATTGTATGTCACATTTTGACACTGTCTGCCACTTCATAGGCAAGTAGACCCCTATTCATTTGACTCAGTGGAACTAAAGCATGCAAATGTACTGAATCTCACTTGATCAAGATGCTTATCGCTTCTGCAGACAGAAGACAGTATACACAAAAAGAAGTAAACCATACAGTCATTTCAATAAAAAACTCTGTGCTGCTGTTGCTTTGGTGATTGATTTCCTGTCATATTGTATTTCACAAAAGTTTAAACCATGAGCAACGCCAACAAGTAGTAAACATCTGGAACATTTGATCACTTCCCTTTCTCTAAACTTCTCCATACTCACATCTTTCTCTCTCTGCCATTGGAGTGTTTTTTAAAAAGTATGATAGCTGCATATACTGAAATATTCCTACATTATTTGCAAAGTTTAATTTACTTTTTGTCACTAGTTTGTGTTTAAAGCAGGAAATCTAAAAGAAATCGAATAGATTTTTTCCCCCCTAATTGATAAATTCGCTTTTTCTGGCGTGTTAAATATACCAATCGAGCTGGAAGGTGCCAATTTTTGGACCTGGGGCTTCAACTTGGTCAGCCCACTATCAGTCCACACTAATGATAAGCTTGCTTCACTGTGGACAGGAGCGCTGGTGTTTCAACATTATCCATTTCATAGCCTTGAGTCTCAGTGGTTCCTGTTGTCCAAGAGAGACAGTTTGGGTTTGATGATTGAAAAATGGACACAATAGGACAATGATAAATGGCCTACTTGTATAGCCCTTTATTATTATTATTAAAGGACAATGAACCCAAACCCACATCTGTAATGGCTAAAGCTTTCTAACTTAAAGGTTTTGGAGTGACCTTTAAGCTATGTCGTGGTAGGAATCAAACCAATTTAGAATGAGCTCTATCAATTCTGCCAAGGCTGGAGGTCAAATATCGACCTAGAATCCCACCACAACTTCATTAAAGGCCACACAATGTGTTTTCTTCTCTGCAGCTTGCCAAGAGACATTTATCCAAATAGTTGTGGGAATTATTTGTATTTTATGGAATTTTTACCCTGTGTAGGGAAAACAAACAATACAAACTTTTTGCTGCCGGTTCTTTTTTTAAATTTTTGAAGTTGTTAATCAATGTTCACAGATAAATGAACGCATCATTAAAAGAACAAAATTAGCATGAAATGCAATTAAAGAACGGTGGAGTGTAAACCTCTGAACTGAACTGTACATAAGACTTGTCAACACTTAGACAAACATTAAAGGTTCAGTATCAGTTCTACGTTGTGATGAAATGCAAAAAAGAAGAAAAAAAATGATGGAGTTTATGGAAAATAACATGACCAGTGAGTAGAGTTTGTAAAACGGAGTTTGTAAAAACTCAGTAGGCTAAGGCTTAGATATGTAGCTGCAGATTAGCATGTGGGAGGGCCTCTTCATGTCTTGGTGTGTATTGTGTGATACTTTAACAGGTCTGCAGAATCAGAGGTAAGCATGAAAACAAAGATGGAGCCACAGCTGCTGCCTGATACAACATACGGTCTGTGCTGATTCTCTCAGTTTTCTGCCAAGCTCATGATAACATCGCACTAACGCTGCTGATCTGAAGCACGAGGTGAGAACCTCAGTGTCCAAGCACGTCACCAAGGTTCACAGGTTCTAAAAAGAAGAATATATTTTCCCGAGATACAAACATTTAATTTGAATTATCTCTCCCTAAGAAAAGTACTCCCACATTCTTTATTTAGCTCAGTGTATTGACGTAAGTCATGTCTTTGTTTTGCATTAGACATCACTTTAGGTTTAAAAAAAGGATCTAAAATAGACATGATGACTAGTGCAGTTGCACACATGGGTAGAGGAACACCTGCACAAGCTTTGAGGCATTCTCTTTGAACTCTTGGAAAGCTTGGATTGCTGTCCAAAGGCTTTAAAATAATGTGTTTGAATCATTTCCCCCTTGATTTAAAAACAGGTGAGACTCTGCTGGAACAAATATGATCCCAAAGCATTCAGTCTGCTGTTTTTGGGCATTTTTTGGGTTCTACTCAGTCTGATGTGTCATTGTTTTTTGAGCAGATATGAGCTTTCATAATCACCACTTACACTAATCAACACTCCCAAGATAACTTGAGGGTTACTATGAACAATCCTTTGAGGTATATATGCAGACTTCACCTAAGAGCCAACAGATAAAAATGATTTCATCTAATAGTTTTCAATTCAGTTTATTTATATAGCGCCAATTCACAACAGATGTCATCTCAAGGCACTTAACAAGAAGTCATTTCAATACATTTATACAAACATTCCAATCAGTTAAAAAGTTTCTTATTTAAGGAATGCCAGCAGATTGCGTCAGTCATTGGCGTGAGGTTGGGCCCCGTTGATGCAGACTTTCCAACCACAGCAATCCTTCAGCAATCCCTCATACTGAGCAAGCATGTAGCGACGGCTGAGAGGAAAAACTCCCCTTTAACAGGAAGAAACCTCCAGCAGAACCAGGCTCAGTAGGAGCGGCCATCTGCCACGATCGTCTGGGGGTTTGAGAAGACAGAGCAGAAACACAGAAGGAACAGAAGATCTGATATAAGAGAACTTTCTATGTTACAGAAAGAAAAAAGTTAATAACAGGACACAGTGGATGTTCAGTTACTGGGAGGATCATCCCAGTCGATGCCCCTCGTCCAACAGGGCATTGCAGCCAATCAGGATACCAGACCAGGTATATCTTCTATGGAGAGAAAAACACTGAGAGAAAACAAATTTAACAGTCAAAATAACAGAATGTACTGTAATACAACTGGAGAGTCGTAGGAGAAAAGGAAGTAGCAGAGTGAAGAAAATTGGTAAGTCTGTCCTCCAGCAGTCTAAGCCTATAGCAGCATAACTACAGAGATAGCTCAGGATGATCTAAGACACTCTAACTATAAGCTTTATCAAAAAGGAAAGTTTTAAGCCTGGCCTTAAAAGTAAACAGAGTGTCTGCCTCACGGACTAAAGCTGGGAGCTGGTTCCACAGGAGAGGAGCCTGATAATTAAAAGATCTGCCTCCCATTTTACTTTTAGAAATCCTAGGAACTACAAGTAAACCTGCAGTCTGAGAGCGAAGGGCTCTGTTAGGAACATAAGGAACAATTAGATCTCTGATGTATGATGGAGCTTGATTATTAAGGGCTTTGTATGTAAGAAGAAGGATCTTAAATTCTATTCTGGATTGAACAGGGAGCCAATGAAGGGAAGCTAAAAAAGGAGAAATGTGATCTCTCTTTTTAATATTCATCAGAACTCTTGCTGCTGCATTTTGGATCAACTGAAGGCTTTTAATGGCATTTTGTGGACTACCTGATAGTAAAGAATTACAGTAGTCCAGCCTTGAGGTAACAAATGCATGGACTAGTTTCTCAGCATCACTCCTGGACAGAATGTTTCTAATTTTAGCAATATTCCGGAGGTGAAAGAAAGAAATCCTAGAAACCTGTTTAATATGGGATTTAAATGTCAAGTCTCGGTCAAAAATAACGCCGAGGTTCTTTACGTTATTACTGGGGGCCAATTTAATGCCATCCAGATGAAGTGATTGACTAATCAGTTTCTGTTTAAGAACTTCTGGTCCAAAGACAGCAACTTCTGTTTTGTCAGAATTTAAAAGCAAAAAATTTAGGGTCATCCATGTTTTTATGTCTTCCAGACATGCCTGTAATCTACCTAACTGACTGGGTTCATCAGGATTTATGGATAAATATAGTTGTGTATCATCTACATAGCTGTGGAAATTTATCCCATGCTGTCTAATGATTCTACCAATTGGGAGCATATATATGGTGAACAGAATTGGTCCAAGCACAGAACCCTGTGGAGTAACCCTTGAGAGTGAAGAAGATTTATCATTTAGATGAAAAAACTGGAATCTATCAGACAAATATGATTTAAACCAGCCTAGTGCTGTTCCTTTGATCCCTGCAACATGTTCAAGCCTTTCTAAGAGAATATTATGATCGACTGTGTCAAAAGCAGCACTGAGATCTAACAAAACCAGAACAGACACCAGTCCATTATCTGAGGCCATGAGAATATCATTAGTAACCTTCACCAGTGCTGTTTCAGTGCTATGATGAGCTCTAAAACCTGACTGAAACTCTTCAAACAGCTCGTTACTGTTTAGATGCTCACAGACTTGATTAGCAACAATTTTCTCAAGGACTTTGGATAAGAAAGGAAGGTTAGATATAGGTCTGTAATTCACTAAGTCATCTTGATCAAGGGAAGGTTTCTTGAGTAAAGGTTTAATTACAGCTATTTTAAATTCCTGTGGTACGTATCCGTTTACTAAGGATAGATTCATCATATCCAAAATGGGGCCAGGAACCAAATGGAACACTTCTTTAAATAATTTGGTTGGAATTGGGTCCAACATACAAGTTGAAGGTTTAGATGAGGCTAATATTTTTGATAATTCCGAAAGCTCGACTGAATCAAAACAGCCTAAGCACAAATGAGGTTCTACAGTTCTTTCCGATACTGCCTCATTTACTGAGGAAGAAGTAATCGTGTTTGGGAGGATGCCAATGATTTTATTTTTAATAGAATTAATTTTATTTATGAAGAATCCCATAAAATCATCACTACTAAGAGCTGGGGGAATAGTTGGCTCAACAGAGCTATGACTCTGTGTAAGTTTGGCAACTGTACTAAAAAGAAACCTAGGATTGTTTTTATTCGCCTCTATTAATGATGAAAAATATGCTGTTCTAGCTTGTCGAAAGGTCTTTTTATACAGCAGTAGACTGTTATTCCAGGTCTAATAGGAATCCTCTAGGTGTGTAGAGCGCCAATTTCTCTCCAACTTCCTAGTATTCTGCTTTAAAGTACGCAACTCTGCGTTGAACCAAGGAGTCAGCCTCCTATGGCTAGCCACTTTCTTTTTTAAGGGGGCTACACTATCTAATGCCAAACGCAATGAGGACGTAACGCTGTGAACCAGATCATCAATTTCTGAAGGGTTAGAGATAGAATTGCTGCCATCCACTGTGTTACCCTGAGACACTAAGGAAAGTAAGAATGGAACAGATTCTTTAAAAATTGTTACAGCATTGTCTGATAAAGCTCTACTATAATGAAATTTTCTTTCAGATTTAAGATGGTCAGTTAAAGTAAATTCAAAAGTTATTAAGAAGTGGTCAGACAGGACCGGGTTATGTGGGTGGACTGTTATTTCCTCACACTCAATACCATATGTCAGTACAAGGTCCAAAGTGTGTTTACCCGAGTGGGTCGATCCCTGTACTTTTTGAGTAAAGCCAATTGAGTCTAAAATAGCATTAAAGGCTGCATTTAGGCTATCACTTTCAGTATCCACATGAATATTAAAGTCACCCACTATAATAACCCTATCAGTATTTAATACTAAATCAGATAAAAAATGTGAGATCTGATCCAAGAATTGAGAGTAAGGTCCTGGTGGACGATACAAAACCACAAACAAAAATGGTCTTAATGTTTTGCAACTTGGATGAGGAAAATTAAGGGTTAGATGTTCAAAAGAACTGTAGCTATCAATTGGTCTGGGACTAATTAGTAAATCAGAACGAAAAATGGTTGCAACTCCTCCTCCTCGCCCAGTATTTCTAGGAATGTGAAAATTTAAATGACTGGAAGGAGTTGACTCATTTATACTGACATAATCCTCCTGCTGCAACCAGGTTTCTGTGAGACAAAGGAAATCAATGTGATTATCACAAATCAAGTCATTTACTAACAAAGTCTTTGAGGAGAGAGATCTTATGTTTAATAAACCACATTTAATAGATTTATGTTTCTGTTCAGTCAAAGTTGTATTTATTTTTATGAGATTTCCATAATTTGCTTTTGTTGGCTTAACTTTTAATCCATTTAATTTTGGCCGTGGGCAAGACACTGTTTCTATAGGGTAATGGGTGGGTAACAGTACAGAAGCAGCAGAGAGGTGGGTTAAACTACGACTCTGCTTCCTGGTCTGGACCCTGGGTTGTCAGTGTTTTGGAGGACTAATAAATTCGGCCATATTCCTAGAAAGAAGAGCTGCTCCATCCAAAGTGGGATGGGTGCCGTCTCTCCGGATCAGACCAGGTTTTCCCCAAAAAGTTCTCCAGTTATCAATGTAGCACACATCGTTTGCAGGACACCACCCAGACAACCATTGATGGAATGACAGCATGCGGCTAAACATGTCGTCACTGGTCCGATCAGGCAGGTGACCAGAAAAGATTACCGAGTCTGACATTGTTTTAGCAAACTTACACACTGAAGCAACACTCATTTTAGTGACCTCCGATTGGCGTAACCGGGTGTCATTACCGCCAGCGTGAATAACAGTCTTACTGCATTTACGCTTATCTTTAGCCAGCAGTTTCAGGTAGGATTTGATGTCGCCCGTTCTGGCCCCTGGCAAACATTTGACTATGGTCAATGGTGTCTCTAATGCCACGTTTCTGACTATGGAGCTGCCAATTACCAGGGTCGGCTTCTCAGCGGGTGTGTCGCTGAGCGGGGAAAATCGGTTAGAAACGCGGACCGGTTGGTGGTGGCCCAGGGGCTGGGTCCTAGAACTATGCTTCCTACGTACCGTCATCCAGCCGGCCTGAGGTCCCGGCTGCGCGGGCTCTACCGGAGGACAGCTAGGGGGTTCTATCCTTGTTGGCTCCGCGCTGGCTAATGGGCTTCGGCTACCTGCTGGTTTTTCCAACAGCGCGGAGCCGTGCTTCTAATTCTGATACCCTCGCCTCCAAAGCTACAAAAATATTACATTTATTACAGTTACTATTATCACTAAAGGAGGCAGGAAGGTAACTAAACATCTGACAGAGAGAGGAAGAGAGAAGGGAAGAGTTAGAGACAGGAGAAAGAAGAGTAGCCATAGCCGCAATGAAGCTAAGCTAACTGAGCTAGCGAGACCTTACCACCCCAAGAAAAGCTGTGTGAAACACAAGGAGTTCCCAAAACGTAAAGTACACCACCACAAAACGTGTGTTTTAGTGTGCTTGTGTGTTAAAATAACTTAGAAAGGCCTCAGCACAGAGAAAATAAGATCAATTCAAGAGAGTCTGAACACCAAACAGTTTACAGGGAGCGCAACAGTGACAACAGGAAATGACGCAATACGGCTTACCCCAAGTCCTCTGTTAAGGAATGTTCTCAACTGATTAAAATTATCTAAATGCGACCCTCCCAAATTTCCTAAAGAAAGGAGATTTAATCATTAATTAGCTTCTTCAGGAAACACTGGGTCATTGTTTCTAAATGATGGGAGATTATTCTTCCCCATAATTATAGACAGGACTCAAAAAAGTGTATTAGGGCAGTTGTTAATTTCATTTCTTCCTTTTTAATTAACATATACAGGTACAGCTTTAGCCTGCAAGACCTTTTTAGCCCACCTGAGCTATTTATCTGCAATATTTGCATTGGTTGTGGCAATTTACATTTTCTTGTTAGTATTTATAAAATGAAAGACGACAATAGTCTAGTCCACAGTCTCTATTTAAGGTTCTTAATAAATCATCTGACTCATAAATAAAAGCAGTTAATCTTTGTACAGTGCTTTGAGGATGTCTTTGCTCCCTTGCTCACTGTCAAACTTGAAAGTTTTTGATCATCAAAGAATGTTTAATATCGCACAAATGTAACCTGATTAAATGCAAAAAAGCTGATTTTGGTTTTTTTATTTTATTAAAAGAAAAAAACTTGTCCTACCAATCCCCTACACACACACACACACACTCACATATTTCTTGTGTCTTTATTTTTTATTCCAGCTCATTTATCACCAGGTTAAGAGGACAAGAGTGGGACAATTAAAGGTGGAGATTTTCTCAGGTCAAAGTTGTCAAAACATCCATCCAGTATCTATACCATCTATCCTATGCAGGGTTGAGGGGGGGCTGGTGGGCATCTCCAATAATCATCGGGAAGAGGCAGGGTACACCCTAGACAGGTTGCCAGCCCATCACAGGACAACATAGAGACACACAGGACAAGCAACCATACACGCACACTCATACCTAAGGGCAATTTAGACCAATTAACTGAACAGTCATGTTTTTGGACTGTGGGGGAAAGCCAGAGTACCTGGAGGGAACCCAAGCATGCACAGGGAGAACATGCAAACTCCATGCAGAAATACCCTTTGGCTGGGATTCAAACCCAGGACCTCCTTGCTGCAAGGCAACAGTGCTACCAACTGCTCCTGTGCAGACCCTGTCAACCTCCTTCAGCAAAAACCAATGAGTTTTGTCCCTTTCTCAAACTTTCCCCCTTGTGATTTGAAAGACATTGTGTCCTCTTTATTTTTAACAGGGATTGTTTGATTATGGGTGAACCTGCTGTATGTGGGAGTGACCTCTGTGGAGCACAGAGCTCATAATGGAGTCCGTCCAACACCGTGTGAGACCCCACAAGTCACTGAAGCTCCAATCCACAGAAGAGAAGTGGAAAGCACACTCAATTGGTTCAAACAACCTTTCTGACAAATAAAAGGAATAACTGAGAATTTATGCTACTAAATGCTCAAATAATATTAAATAAAAAACATGCTCCTAATAATTCAGATTTACCTCATAACAGAAAATGGACATATTTTAATCACGTTGAATTACATACCAATATGTATTTTGGGCTCAGGAGAATCAGAGCAGTACAAATCAATTTGTTTTATGAGGGAAAAACACAGAAGTTGCTAGAGGCAATATGAAGGATACCCAGTCTTTAAGAGATATAATTTCCAAGCACACATTTACATTTGGGGACCACATTAATTGTCTGTACAGGCTTGATGTATAGTGGCTTAAAGTGGGAATACTATTGGCCCTAAAGGCATTTAGTAGTTTATACTGATTTTCTGAAAACCTTTTTGATGATGCACAGCTGGTTTGACTGGCAGATGTTTGCTTAGGAAACCCAAGTAGGTCTTACAGTAGGAGCCCATTTTGATCCTATAGCCCCATCAGTTCTGAGTAGATCCATATGGGGCCAATACAAATGTTTTCTCATCTTGACCCTTTGAGTATCTGAAAAGGACCAACTTAAATCAATTTATTTGTTGTTTTGTATCCTCTCCGTTTCAACAAAGGTATGCATGAAACCAACTCCTAATGGACAACATGTCAAACCTTGAAGCAGATGCGCTACAGCGTTAGAAAACCACACTGGGTCTTCAGCTAAGAACAGAAAGCTGATGTTACAGTTCACACAGATTCACCAAAATTGGAAAATGTAAGAAAATCGCTGCCCGGTTCTAATGAGTTCATTTCAGCTCCAACATTCAGAGGCTGAGAAAAGCATGGATAATTGTGGTTTAATGATGTAGTGTTTTTTTAACAAACTTTGGGCCCCTTGATAACAATTGGGCAATTATTTAAAAGCAACAACAAACCTCAGTACTATTCTTGACCATGTCTATCCCTTTATCACCACAGTGTACCCATCTTTTGAAGGCTACTTCTACCAGGATAAAAACAGATAATCTCAAACTGCTTTCTTAATCATCACGAGTTCCCTCTAAACCAGGTCACCAGATCTCAATCCAATAGAGGACCTTTGGGATAATAAATGTGAAGCAAATCTAGACTAAAATTTTGGAGGAATGCTTCTGATACAGTGTTGAATCTTTGCCATAGAGAATTAAAGCAGTTCTGAAGAGAAAAGGTGTTCCAACCCAGTACTAGCCTGGTGTACCTAAGGTGAAATATGCATGAATATATATTATTTCTCCTTTTGTTAAAAATATTTAAAATAAAGTGTTGGTGATGGCGACAAGGTAGGTAACACATTTTGCTTCCTGATTTGTGACAATTAACACACTTGTGATTTTCCTGAATGGAATGTTGTCGGGTCTTTCCCATTTTGAAGAATGGCTAACAAAAACGGCCCTCTGTGACATGTCATATTTATAAACCAGGGAAACAGGAAGGCATGGATTGCTAATAAAAAGCTCTAGAACACTGAATAATTAAAAGAGTAAAGCATAAACTGAGAAAAAGTATATTTATTGTTTTACAATAATTGATGGAGAACATTAATTGTGGCATACTTATTTTGTTAAAAACAAATATATCTTAACATGGGCCATTTTCTTTCTACATAAAACAAAATTACCCAATTTAACTATATTTTTGTAAGTTAGTGTAAGATTATGCAACAGTGATAAAAGATTAATTTATTGTATTGCTTTTGACAGATGACTGTGGAAGCGCTGTGTCTGTGACAGAAAAAAAAGCTGCTGCACAGGACAAACAGATGCTGTCTGGCAGTTAGGCTCCATCATGTAATTCACTGTGCCAAAATTGGCCCTCTTGCACAGGACACATGGTTTTCTAATAGTTCTGACTCCCACAAACAGAGTTTACACAGTAAGGAGCAATGTGAAGGTAAGCAGGAAAAGCACAATGCTTTAACAATCACGGTGTCTCTCCTTCAAATATGCTATTAGCTAAAGGGTATATTTGTCTGGATAAACAGAGACTAGTGAGCTTAAATAATTCATCATTCAGCCTCTGGGAGGACAACCAATGCTGCCTGCAGCTTTTCATTCACATGAATTTTAATACCCAAGCTGCCAAGCTTTATTCATTCTGGGAGAAGCTTAAATGACACCAGTGAACTCCAGCGGAACCACTCAACCCAAACACTCATCTGCTAAATCTGCAGCAAGGACAGGGCAGTAAATTATAAAGGGGAGGATTTTAGCACCGCTTGTTGGTCCGATCTAAATCATGTAACAGAGGAGATCTCACAGACACCAGCTCCTGTTGCACAGTGACCGCAGCATAAAATTAGCTTTTAATTTTAAAAAAAGTCTTCAACTTGGCCCATAAAGTTGCAGGGGAAGGGTTTCCAATCGACCAATAGACTCTTTAATTCATTTAAGTTGTAAGGTTGAGCCTCCAGTAATCTAGCACATCCCACAAATGTTCTATTGGATTGAGATGTGGGGACCGATTCAACTCCTGAAACTCGTTATGCTCCTCAAACCATTTTTTCTTTGTGACAGAGTTCATTTTCCTTTTGAAAGGCACCACGGCCATCCAATAATGTTGCTTCCAACCTGACTGGTCAGCATCTAAGCAGCCCCACAAGCAACAAACTGTGATGTACTTTGGATTCTTATACATTTCTATTTTTTCCACCTGGACAACTGATATGGTTCCCCACCCAGGTTGCCCTTCTGTTGAGGGTGGAGCCCAAACCAACCCCAACTTCCCCACATGTTCTTAAATGCATATGGAATAAAAACAACTTTATTAGGTGGTACCTTCAAATAGACATTTTTAATGTCCCTATAAAATTAGTGTTACGTTGGTTAGAGCAGAATAGCAAAGTACACACAGTTTTAGAGATTTGTAAAACCTTGTTGAAACAATAAATTAAACCTGTACAGAACTATTGTTATTGATTTGTAAAACCTTTATTATATTTCCCAAGGCATACATCCTGTATGCATCCCAAAGGATTTATACTTCTTGGCCAGACCCACAACATGATCATACCCACAATCCCCCTTAGCTTAGTCGTTTTCTATGCGGAGGAGCTGCAGCTCTAGCATAGGATGATGGAGGCCCTAACACTACCTTTGAAGCTCAGTGCAGCCATTCCAATGAAGGAAGCTTATTTCAAATGGTTGCAACCGAGATCTTAGTGTTTCCATCAAGATCCATTTTTCATGAGCATATTGATGATGAGGGGTAGAATGTGGACAAATCATTAAATCAAGGGATTTTGTTTTTAGCTCAGACTGGACCAGCATCTGCCTTACAGCAGATAAGGGCCACAAAATATCTACATATATGTCCAGTGTGCCTCACATATGGTTGTGAATTGCTCCAGTGTCTGCTGAAGGTCATGGCATGAAGAAACAGAAAAAATAAATAGGGAACATATTAGGTATAGATGAGAAAATGGGTTAAATAGTTTTGGAGACCGCTGTAGTGTTATTTAAACAGTACTCATCAGGTGTTGAATTTGATCTTGTCTGCAGGAACTGAAAACTTAATGTAATATGTGCGCGTTGTTTTAGTCATATTTAATGACAACATAGTAAAGCTGTTTATTGGGTCTTGGATGGTTTCCCAGATTCTATGATGCAAATGACCAAATATATACCAGTTTGGCTCATAAATTCCTGTTCTATTCAGAAGCTTATTTTATAAGCTAAGGAAATTGTTGTCATGATCCAAATGTGTTTGGACATTAGTTTTCTCTATGTTTCTGTTTTGATCATTTTCTTGTTGCTTATTTACTTAGATCTTGTCATTTTAGTTTATGCCATTGGGCTAGTTTGTTTATTCATCAGTCTTTCCCCTCTGTCGTTATGCCTGCTTTTTCTTAAGTTGGTATTCATTTGAATCCCTGTGGCTTCAGTTCCATGTGTTTCTGTTTGGTTTATCTTCACTTTCCCTCAGCCTGTCAGCATACTCCCCTTCCCAGCTGTTTCCCATCTGCTAATTTTCCCTCTGCCTGCTCTCTCTCTCAGCTGCCTCTGCTTTACCTCTGATTAGCACCTTTGTCATTCTGCACTCTCCCCTCAGTATTTAGGCTCCTGGATCGTCAGCACTTGTTGCTGGTTCGTCTGTCAATTTTCCTTTGTTGCCCATCTTTCCTCTGTGACCTCCAGCACTCTTTTTGTAAGTTTCCTTTGTTTATTTTTTCATGTAAATCATTTTCATTCGAAAGATCTCCGCACTTGGGTCCTCCTTACCCTCAAACATGACACTTGTAACCCGAGGAAATGGCTTGTCAATGCAGGAAAGGAAATTTAGGATGTCTGAACTACCATCATGAACATACACTGAACAAAAATACAAACGCAACACTTGTGTTTTTGCTCCAATTTTTCATGAACTGAATTTAAAGATCTTAAACATTTTCTATATACACAAAAGACCCATTACTCTCAAATATTCACATGTTCACAAATCTAAGGTGACTAAGTGAACACTTCTCCTTTGCCAAGATAATCAAGCATATCAAGGTGCTGATTAGACAGCGTGAATATTGCACAGGTGTGCCTTAGACTGGCCACAATGAAAAAGCTACTCTGAAATGTGCCGTTTGATCACACAGCACAATGCCAAGAATGTTGATACAAGAATGTCTACCAGAGCTGTTTTGCTCTTGAAATCTATGTTCATTTCTCTACCATAAGCCATCTCCAAAGGAGTTTCAGAGAATCTGGCAGTACATACAATCGGCCTCACAACCGCAGACCTCATGTAGCCACACAAGCTCAGGATCTCCCAAGGGGCAAACTCCGCCAGCCAAATGTGATGCCAATCCAAAAGTGACAAAAGTTGCAGTTCCCCCCTCAGAAAGGAGCAAGTTCCCATTGACTCCCATGTTAAAAATGCCAACTTCACAGCAAACTTACAGCCTGGTTCAAAAAACAATTTTAGGTTTAATAGCTCAAGTTTACTGTCATGACAACTCTGAGCGGGGTGAATCTTTTTATCATTCATCCGTTTAGATGTAAATTTAGCTTGAATTTATGACTAATAAGGGGGGTGTCCTTTTGATTGACAGGTCTAAGGCCATTTCTTTTCTCTGAACTTGACCATCAGTTGCATCCGCAATGCTTAGGGAAGGCAAGGCAATTTTATTTGTATTGACCCTTTGCATGTGACGTAGCGCTTTTTGGCCCGCGCCATGACGGACGGTGGAAGTATAGTACATGAACAGCTAGTTTGCGGCAAACGGCATGTTGGAGAACATTTTCTTGTTATTCGCATTGTTGTCATGATAAACAATGGTCATATCTTGCTGTGCGGTGGGCTGCACTAACAGGCAAGGGTATAAAGCTAATGTAGCATTTTACCGTATGCCTGGAGATGAAAACAGAAGACAGCTATGGCAGTGAACATTTTTTGCACGGTAAGATTCTTGTTTTCTTGGTAATTTATTTTATTTTTAGAACATCTACAGTCATTTATGACACCCTGACTAAGCTGACATTACTAACGGTTTAGTCAGTTAGGGTTCCCAACCGTCCCGTTAAAAACGGAATCATCCCGTATTCAAAAATCACGTTATAACAGCATATTCTATCTAAATGTAACACACATGTAAAACTATTACAACATTATAATAAATATTAATGTCTTACTTTTGCCATTATGAGGCACCTTTCCTTGATAACATAGTGGTACAGGTCGTGTGGAGAGAAGTCAGGCAGGCGTGACGATTTACGGTAGTTAAGTCCGTGAATACGCCAGGAGGAAAAAGGTACGAGTCAGTGTGTAACCCCGCTATCTTCAGCTTCTCCAAATACCGCTCTTTGTGTAGACCTACAAGGTGACTGAGCTCAACTGACAACTGCATGACATCTTTATGACAAGAAGTAGTCATAACTGAAGTTAGAAAAACTAAAACTTAACACAGTCTCTTTTTCGATTTTACCGCTTGTTTACTTATATTTTGTCCCTAGCGTATGTTTACTTCTGCCGTCCGTCATGGCGACGACACGTGATCAGGTGACGTACGTGCAAAGGGTCAATAGCACACTTTCAACAACAAGGTAATTCAAGGTGCTTTACAAGATGCTGTTGCAGTAATCAATCCAACTAAAGATAAACGCATGGATGAGTTTTTCGTGTTTGGATGTTAATCGTGCACTTATTGGACAAAGGCAAGGCAAGGCAATTTTATTTGAATAGCACATTTTCAACAGCAGGGCAATTCAAGGTGCTTTACATGATTTGGTGATTTAAAAAACAAAAAAAACAATGGAAATTAAAAGTAAAAGAAACACACATTACACATGATACACAATAAAGCAAGAGAAAGATCAACAACAAAAAAAGCAAGAGAGCATGAACACATTTCATACATATGACATCAAGCATTTACCCGAAGGCAATTCTAAACAGATGGGTTTTTAGTCTCGATTTAAAGCAGTTCAGAGTTTCAACAGCTCTGCACTCGTCAGGAAGTCTGTTCCAGATAAGGGGAGCATAGAAACTGAAAGCTGCTTCTCCATGTTTAGTTCTGAGTCTAGGGATGTTTAGTAGGCTAGAGTTGGAGGACCTGAGTGATCTTGGTGGTTGGTACCATGACAACAGGTCTTCAACATATTTTGGTGCTAAGCCATGTAATGATTTATAAACTAGTAGGAGTATTTTGAAGTCTATTCTCTGAGCTATAGGGAGCCAGTGTAAGGACTTTAGAACTGGGGTGATGTGCTCTACTTTCCTGGTTCTAGTGAGGACGCGAGCGGCAGCGTTCTGGATCAGCTGCAGCTGTCTGATTGACTTTTTAGGCAGACCTGTGAAGATGCTGTTGCAGTAATCCATCCAACTAAAGATAAACGCATGGATGAGTTTTTCTAGGTCGTGTTGCAACATCAGTCGTTTAATCCTAGAGATGTTCTTCAGGTGATAGAACGCTGACCTTGTTATTGCCTTTATGTGACCCTGGAGGTTCAGGTCTGAGTCCATTACTACACCTAGATTTTGGGCCTGATCAGTAGTTTCTAGCTGTATTAATTTAAGCTGTGTGCTGACTCTTCATTGTTCCTCCTTGGGTCCAAAAATAATCACTTCAGTTTTGTTTCTATTCAGCTGGAGAAAGTTATGGCACATCCATCCATGTATTTGGTCAATGCATTGATTTAGGGTTTGAATGGGTTCAGAGTCACCTGGTGACATTGTAATGTAGAGCTGAGTGTCATCCGCGTAGTTATGGTAGCTAATGTTATTGGTTGCTATAATCTTGCCTAGTGGGAGCATGTAGATATTAAATAGGAGGGGCCCCAGGATTGAGCCCTGGGGCACCCCACATGTGATTTCTGTTCGTTCTGATGAAAAGTTTCCTATTGAAACATAGAAGTCCCTGTTCTTTAGGTAAGATTCGAACCAGCCAAGTAGTGTACCAGAGAGTCCGACCCAGCTCTTCAGTCGTTCCAATAAAATATCATGATCAACAGTGTCAAATGCTGCACTGAGGTCCAACAGAACCAGCACTGTGGTTCTTCCACATTCTGTATCAAGCCAAAAATGGCTTGCTGTGGTATTGATTAAACAAACAGACCATCCAAGAAGTCTCTGCTCCATTTTTTTTGGGTAAGAAAAAATATATTTCTGTTGTGCATATAAGATAATGCTGCTTGGTTAAAAATGGGTTGAAATTATCACATTTCTTCTTCACTTTACATATTGATTATTAAAACTTGTTTTAATTAACATTCACATAGTTTTAGTGAAAGTTATGGACCAACAAGCCTTCGTGGTTTTATTTGATAAAATTATTGAAGCTGCCTAGAAGGCAGAGGGGTATTAGTCACTCAACAGTGGTTTTCTGGCTACAAGAGCCCGCCAACCTCCATTAGCTTCGGTTTGCTTCAGGTTAGCTCAGTTAGCTCGTAGCTACATCGGCTCAGAGTTTGATGAGTGGCAATCATCCGCCCCCACTCTCACAGCCCCACTCTCAGCACCATCTCTTTGTACATTTTTTGTAGTTTCAATGTGGGATGAGATGAGTGACGTGGCCAAGCAGGCGGTGGTGTTCCAGTTGGCTTCAATTCAGCTCTTCAGAAACGAAACGGGTGACATCCCAGAGGCTTCGTCCATCCTATATATACAGTCTATGGGACCTCCACATCCAGCATGCTCGCCTCCATGATTGTTTGAGACCAGTCACCCGGACAGCTGGTCTCAAACCAACAATTGGTTTGCATAACCAAAGATTTTCTGCACAAACTGTCAGAAAACTTCTCAGGGAAGCTCAACTGCATGCTCGTCATCCTCATCGGGGTCTGGACCTGACTCCACCTCGTTGTCGTAGCCGACTTGAGTGGGCAAATGCTCACATTTGATGGCATAAGGCATGTTGGAGAGAAGTCTGTTCATGGATGAATCTCCGTTTTCACTGTTGAGGGCAGATGGCAGATGTCTGGCGTCGAGTGGGTGAGCAGTTTTCTGACGTCAACGTTGCGGATCGAGTGGCCCATGGTGGGAGTGGAGTTATGGTATGGGTAGACGTATGTTATTGACAACGAACACAGGTGTATTTTACCGATGCTATTTTGAATGCACAGAGATAGCGTGGTGAGATCCTGAGGCCCATTGTTGTGCAATTCATCCACGACCATCACCTCATGTTGCAACATGATAATGCACGGCTGTTGCAAGGATCTGTACATTATTCCTGGAAGCTGAAAACATCCCAGTTCTTGCATGGCCAGCATACTCACCGGACATGTCACTCATTGAGCATGTTTAGGATGGTCTGGACTGGCGTATACGACAGCATGTTACAGTTCCTGTCAGGGGCGGCACCAGGATTTTTTCTCAGGTGTAGCTTAATAGTTGCTTAGTGACTGTAGGGTGTTGCAAATGCATTTTCATGTAAAAGACCACCCTTAGCAAAAAGTAGTATACTTGAAGTTTATTTACTCAAGTATACATCTTCGGACTAAATTGGATAATTTTTAAGTTTATTGAAGTATACTTTTGAACTGAACTTTTGAACTGTATTAACATTGTAATTTGATGTCCCAAAGCAAACACATATGCACTATGGTCATGGAGGGTGGTGCTTACTCACCAATTAATGTCAGAGCAGAATATTGTTGTTGTGGTTTACGGCAAAAGCATCGATGATCTCCTGCTCATCAAATGCTCTTGCACGTTCTGCATTGATAGACAACAAAGCCAGGTTGCTGTTTCTTGAGTCCCCGCTTTTGCCCCTCATGTATGTTTTGACACGTCATAAACATGAAAAGCTGCATTCACAGGTTGCAGATGTGACAGGCAGCGTGAATGAAATACACAAAAGTCTATGCAGATCAATAAATGCATCCTTGTATGGACGGAGAAGGGAGAAAAACTCTTGTGTGGTGCTCACAGTTTGTCCCTTCTGCCTTTTCTGGTCAAGCATCCGTCGCACTTGGTGCAGTTCTGCAGAAAGGTTGTCTTTGGTTACTCCATAATGCTGAGCCATGGGTTGTAGGATATCCATTTGAAGAAATGACTGGTGTTTTGGATATAAAGCAGATGTGCCTTGCAGAACCCCACAAGCTGCAGGTGAAAACAGTCTTTTCAGTTCATTTACAAGTCTATCGATGACAGGGTAGTAGCAGTTCTGTTGAATGGCATCGGGAGAGTTGAGGGCTGAACGCCTTCCAATTTGAGTGTCAACTACGAAGCCTTCTAAGTTTTCTGCAGTTTGCACATGTCGTCTTTCTGGTCTCATCTCTGATAAAGACAGGGGTTGAGATTTCTCCCAAATGTCACTCCAGAACTTTTCATTTCTTTTTTTCAGAGAGGGATGCAGTTGTGGACTCAACAAGGTCTACAGCAGATGCTAGTTGCAGATCTGGGGACTGGAGGTGATCAGACAAGAATTTGGTGGTGCAAAACAGATCTTCAAATAGAGCAAGTTGCACAACAAACTGAAAGTCGATCAGTGCTTTTACTGTTCTTGCTTCTGTCTTCCTTCGGGCATTTGGCTGCTGCATCACATCATCAAGTGATGCACAGATTGCTGGCAGAGTTTTCTGAATGGCTAATAGTGCAGGATACTGGAAAGCCCATCTAGTTTCTGACAACTTTTTTAATTCAAACGGCTTATCTGCAACTTGTAGCTCCTTTTGTTTCATAATGAAAATACTATGCACTTCAGAGCCAGAAAAAAAATTATGCAGCATCTGCACAATTTCAAAGAATTCTCCAGCTGGTCCCACATTATTTACACAGTCCAGTAATCCCAGATTTAGACGGTGAGCATGGCAATGGACATAAAGAGCTTGTGGGACCTCCTGTCTAAATTTTTCCTGGACACCATTATTACACCCGGACATGACAGCCGCGCCGTCATAACACTGGCCGATGCACATGTTGTGATCAATGTTGCATGTACTAAGAGTCTGTTTGATGGTTGTCAGAAGTGAGGTGGCATCTAGGCCATCAGCTGGTGTAAAGTGAAGGAACTCTTCCCGTATGTCATCATTATGCAAGTACCACACAGCCACAGACACCTGCTCCTTCTTAATCACATCTTTGGTTTCATCAACTATCAGTGCGAATACCCCAGCTTCTTGTACTTCCCCGCTTATTTGTTCCCTGACCATATTTGCCATGATATCAATCAGCTCATCTTTTATGTCATGATGAGTGTACTTCGCATATTTGGGATTATTGGCAATTTTGTTTTCAACAGTTTTGTCAAACTTCCCAATGATATGTAAAAGTTCAATAAAATTGCCTCTGTTAGATGTTTCAGTTTTCCTGTGTCCTCTCTGTGCAATGGTCTGACATGAAGTATAACGTAAACCTTCCACAACTGCACGCATACATTCCCGGTTTTCACATACCGTTTTTGAATGTCCCTCGCTGAGTGCATTGTTTATTTTTGAGCCACTCTCTTTTCTCAGCTTACATTCAGTCCATGCATCCATTGCATATTTATGGCCTGCACTGGCATTGTGTGTGTGGAATAACTTTGTAGCTTTAACCCATGTGCTGAATCCATCCTGGGTAAACACGGTCTCTTTCCGAAATAAGCAGCCAGCGTGAGCAAAATGTCTTCATGCAAAGCAAAACAAACAGTCCTTGGTGACAGAGTACTCCAGCCAGCTATGCTGCTTGTACCAAACGCAGTTGAAAGACCACATTTGTATGCCACACTTCTTAGCCCGGTATTTTGCTAGTAGCCTACGGGGTGACGTTGTCCTTCAAGAGGGGTCTGGCTGATGTCAGATGAATCGGTGAGAGTCGTTGTTTTTCCACTGCAGCCTGAGATGAAAAAAAGCGGTTACTGGTGCATCTAATCTCACAGTGCGGGCACCTGTCCTTTACCGTGCCCATCCAGTTCATCCTCGCAGTGCTTCGAGTGGACCTGCTGATCCTCACTGCTGCTACAATCTTTGGTGTGGTCTATTTCGAGGTTGAACGTAGCTGGGTCATCTGTCTCCATTGGTATTTGCAGTCTTTTTGGTGGAACTATAAGATATTTTTCCAATTTAGCACCAGGCTGGTTTGCAACAGCTATCTGCTAGCAACACAAATCTCACTGCTGCACAACTAAACACATGAGATAAAATCAAGTGTGGCAATAGGCCCCTCCTCCGGACCGGTGAGGTTTAGCATCAGCACATCTTATTTTATACCTCAAATCAACAAAATTGTCCTCCAAAACTACAATTGAAAATAACAACAATATTCATTAAATGTAATTATTTTATATAACAATTGTTACAACATAACTGGGATTGCTAAGCAGTTGCTTAGCCAAATATTGCTGTTGCTATAGCAACCCCAACCTATCTATTGGTGCCACACCTGGTTCCTGTGAATATTCAGCAATTTCGCACAGTCATTGAAGAGGAGTGGACCAACATCTCCCAAGCCACAATCAACAATCTGATCAACTCTATGCGACGGAGATGTGTTCCACTCCATGAGCTAAATGGTGGCCACACCAGATACTGACTAGTTTTCTGACCCCCAGTAAAGCAAAACTGCACATTTCAGAGTGGTAAGTCTTTGTCATTTTTTGTCACCAGACTAATGCCTTTAGAACTGGCAAGAGATATTTTTGCTGTTAAATGCTACAAAGTGCATACTTTGTGTTTTCTGAAGTGAAGGTAACTTAATTTCCATTTAAAAGTCATACATGAGAAAAATCCCTGCTATATTCTGGTGACAAAGCATTTAGAGCTTTTCTGGTTTTAAATATTAAAACCAAATCCTCCGTTATAAATTTAAAAAAATACTAACACTTTTTCATGCACTTTTTTGCTTGGGAGTTATGCAAAACCAATCATATCAGTTTTCATTTTACATCAGTATATACAGCACCTTCCATAATTAAGGTTGTTTACAACTATAAAAGAAGTGCTTTAGAATAAATGTGTGGACTACTGTTCACAAACAACTAACTTTCATTTCTCCTGTCATCATAGCAATTTATGACTTCAAGGATCAACTGTCTTTTTATTTAATCATGTCAGAATTTACAAAGCAACACATGTCTCAAATCACTTAGTTTCTCTGTACATGGATACCTGCAGTGCCACAGACCCTCCTGTGCTTTTTCCATTACACATTTTATCTCCCTTTTATCTCCGTTTCCTCTCTACTCTTTCATGTCTTCAAACCTCCTCCTCTTGCCATCAGTTCTCCCTCTCTCCTCCTGGTGACTCTTAAAAGAGTCAGACCACTGTTTCTCAGCCAACCAGAGAGCACTGCCAGCTATTAGACAAAGTAGTGGAAATATGTCATCGGGGAAACGATCTTAAAACTGATGCAGAAAGACGAGAAGGTTGGAAAAGAGGAGAAATGGGGGAGTGCTGCCGTATGAAGGAGAATCAAGGTGGGGATAGAGATGATTGTCACGTACAGAGAAGGCTTTTCTACCTTGCATTTACACACACACATAAACTGTGGCTGAATCGTAAGAGCTGACACAAATACCATTAGTCTCAGCGGTGATTCTGGAGCAGTAATGAGATTGGAGGACTGCCCCGTTAGCTCACCCTTTATAACACCATAAATCCACCTGTTAACACGATAGAGGGCACGCTAACATGACAACTCATTTCCTGCCATGTCTGGTAAAGAGTGACTCACCTCTCCCTGTTATTTTTTAGCCATAGTAAAATGCAAGTGAATTACACTTTACTCAAATTTTTCGATTTTACTGCTTTTTTGTGATCCCCTTTACATTTTGCACATAAAGCTGGACCAATAAACTATACTCTGTAGCTACTGGACACTTGCAACATGACTGTTTAAAAATAAGTACAATCATTGAAAGTAAATTAATTTCTCAACACTAATATGATTTTAGACACAAAAAAATAAAGAAATGATATATTTAGTTTAGGTAGATTTAGTATGTATTGAAAAATCCCATGCTACAATAAATAAATGAACAAAGACGTCCACCCCTGCTCTCTATTGAATTCATATCTGGAGCTTGAAGTGGCAATGGAGGAAGGTAAATTTTGTGTTTGGCAAACCTTTTCTGTGTTAATTTGGCCAAACATTTTGAATCATTATCCTTCTAAAAGACCAATTGATTTACCATTTCCAGTTTTCAAGCAGAAACCATCACTATTATACCATTGTGTTTTATTTTTTATTAACAAGCTCATGATGTCACACAGTTTAACAAGGTTCCCACAGCCATTGGAAGAGAAACAGACCCACAGCATCACAGATCCTCCACAGGGACATGAGGCATTTATTTTTTTATTCATAGATTCCTCCTTTGTTTCAAGCCAGATTCCCTTGGAGTGTTTTTGCTGAAAATCCCAATTTTAATCTCATTTGATCAAAACCCACAGCTCCAGTTAGTCCCAGTAGTATTTTCTTTCAAAATTCACATTTTTGACAGGAGGATAAAATAGGCCACCAATTGGCATGTACTATAGATAACATCTAATGGCTGTTGAAGCTGTCTAATGGCAAAGGATTACGCACTTTGCTGCAGTGCCAATAAGCATGGAGGGACATGTATAACAGAACAAAGAACAATTAAGTAATATCTAATAGGATCATAAAAATACTAAGTCTAAAATAAATAAATGGAGAAAAGAAAAAAAGGGTAGGAGCACAATAAAATACAAGTCTTCTAGACTAAGAAAGTATCCACAATAGCTATCAAGCAAGAAGGTATTATTGCTGCTCCGTTATAGTCAGGTGTTTGCTTCCAAAAAACCGTCTCTCCCCCCTCTCCTCATTTTAATTGGAGTTTAATCTTTCACAAAGATGACTTTTTAAAAAAGCAATTAAAGATGATAATTCTTCTAAAAAAATTGTACATAATATTGAATGTGTAGATAAGCTATTTGACTTTGCATCTGACATTCTTGTCCATAGCCTCGTCTCCTCCCGTTCAGATTATTGTAATTCACTTCTCATTGGCCTCCCTCACAAATCCCTCCGTAAACTTCAACTAGACCAAAATTCTGCTTTCCGTATCATCACCCGAACCCCCTCCATCCATCATATCACTCCTGTCCTCCAGCAGCTCCACTGGCTCCCTATTCAGTTCCGTATCCAGTTCAAAGTCCTATTGCTGACATTCAAAGCCATCCATAACCTCTCCCCCCTTTATCTATCTGACTTCCTCCATGTTCCCACTCCATCCCGCTCTCTCAGATCTCATTCCACTTTACACCTGCCGGTCCCACCTGCCCGTCTCACCACAATGGGGAGCAGAGCATTCAGCCGCTCTGCTCACCCCCTCTGGAACGCCCTTCCACCACATCTCCGAAATATGGACTCATTCCCTCATTTCAAAACTGGACTCAAAAATCTGTTCAAACAAGCTTATTCACTGTAACATCCACTTATTTATGATTTTAATCTATTTTAATTGTTTCTTGCATTGTTTATTTTTGATTGTTTTATGTGCTTAACTTTATGTATGTTTGAACGGTGACCTTGCGTGTCAGAAAGGCGCCTTTTAAATAAAATGTATTATTATTATTATTGACATCACTCTAGAACTGCTCAATGTACTAATAATGTTGATTGTTTGTACTACATTTTATGTGTAATATTTTTTTCTGTTTTGTGATATTGTAAGTGTGTTTTGTATGTGGACCCCAGAAAGAATAGTTATTGCTGTGGTGATAACTACTGGGGATCCTGAATAAATGAATAAATTGGAGTTTAGTCTACTTCCTGTTTGATATTAGGTCGACTTTGTTGTGATTCACAACAAGCCTTTGCAAACTGCAAACCTTCCTGAAATGCAATTCAAACCAGTGGGGAGCACTGATAGCAACTGAGATTATTTTTGCAAATAAATATCTAAAGCATTAGATCACTTAATTCTTACAATCTACAAGCTGGGGGAACTTGATTAGAGATGTTGAATATTTCGCAAACAGTTTATGTAAATCTGAGGCACCTGCCTGAAACAGCAAAAATAACTAAGAGACATTTATAACTGTTTGAAAGATTCTATTTATTGGGAAAAAGTTCCTTGTTTATCTAAAATGAGCAGTGAGCACACTGAGTCACACATACACTAGTCAACTCAATTGGGAAATACGGTACAGTTTAAGTGTTAAATGCTTCTCTTGTCAGTCAGTGCTGCACAGAGGGATTCGACTGTTTGACCTTATAGCTGGAAGAGTTTGTCTCCGGCTCTTCTCTGCACGGCCGTCAAAAAGAGAGCCAGCTTTTGTTCAGAGGCGAGCAGATGACAGAGCTGACAGTAATAGCTGGCTTTGTAGAGCAAAAGGCTGTCCTCATCACTGTCAAGAACAACCGGAACTGCTCTAAGAGAGACTTGCTGAAGCAGCTCAGTGTACGCAGACAGGAGGGAATTGAAATCTGACACCATGAATGGAGCCACGGAACATTTTGAGATGACAAATTAGGGCAGAAATATACCTAAGTGTGAGCTTCTTAAGGCCTAAGCAGCCCTGTGTTTTTTTTTTTTTTTTAAATGTCCTGGATCTCAGGACAGAAACATTATTTAAAGAAAAGATCTAAAAACAACATTTATATATAGCAAGAACAACCCTTCTCCCACAAGATCTGCAAAAGCACGAGTTCGTAAAATAATACAAGAATATATCCTAAAAGTTTACTAGGTTTGAATAAGCTGCCCTGCAAACATTTCCCCCTGTAGTTACCCTAATGGCTGGGCTGAATTTGAACTGCTCACACTAAGCCTTACAGGGTCAGCAGTTACAAAACATGATATGGCCGTATTCTGACATTGGTTCACAATTTCCACCTGCACTTGAACTTAGACTGTCTACAGTAGACCCACTTAGACCCTGCAATATGGGGCCTATAGACTGTATGCCCCGTTATCCAGGTTCACAGAAACAGGCTGCCACTCTGGTCCTGTCTGGCCTCCACATTGTTATGCTTACACAAACCATACATTTCCTGCCAGAACCAGCCTACAGACATTGATTGCCCACTCTGCCCCGCTTTGTGGACTGCACATGCACTGAATGCTGGTATTGCACTTGGAACCCAACATGTAAGGCACACATGTGTCCTAAATTTCATGCTAGTACTTGGGCTCAGATATGTGGACTTCCCACCATGGTCCTAAATAAACCCAACAATGCAAGCCCTACATGTCCCTTTGGTGGCCTTTGGTGGACAGCACTTACCCAACATTATAGCCTGATTACCTATTGGGACCCCTCAATGTAAAGCCAACAAATATAATTCATTTTGAGTTTCCACATGGACACACAGATGTGGACAGCACATGGTGGTCCCAGTTGCCTACTTGATTCTTTACCTTTATCCCCTCCTTCTGGCTCTTTATGAATCCTTTCTTGTTGGGTATAAGTGTAATGACTATAAATTAGGAATTTGATATTGTAATGCAACATTTCAGTATTATAGAAATCTAAGATTACATCTGTTAAAAAATTAGTAGATCATTTGTAATGTCTGCAGTAGAACTCAGAGAAAAAAAGATTTCAGCATTAGTGTGGAAAAAAAGAGATGGAAGTTGCATAACAGCTGGGTTGAGCTAATCTGCAGGGTGCTGCTTGATTCTTGTTACTCCTTTTGTTGCAGCCTTCCTCGTCATGCAAGTGAATTAGGAGCTTTAATCCTCCACATCATCTCCGGGATTTCGCAGCTCATTTGTCGCAGCCGGCTGAATGTCACAGGGGCGTGGGCAGTGGACGTGACCGTGGGACTCCCGTTAGGAGAGTGACAATTACCATCCCGCTGCCTTTGCCAAGCAGAGAACGGATGTGAAACAGAGCACTGGCGGATGACTCACTTAAACAGTGAGCCTAGTTTGGCTTCACTCTAATGAAGCTACCATCCACTGGTGATGAATAACAAGGGCTGCCCCGAGGAGAGAGAGGAGGGTCCCATGTGCGATGCAGATTTGCCTTTTAGACCAGGACTCGACTCCCTGTTATCCAGATACTTTGTCTCCTTTTGTTTTCTTTGTCTTGTTTCATTTGTTAGTTTCATTACCCCCACTCAGTTCTATCTTTGAGGTTCTTGTCCTTCATCTTCTCACTTTCTATCCTCCATTTCAAACAATACGTTCCCTCCATTTTTGTTTTTTCTCCTTGGACTCATTGAGGGTCAGCCATGTTTTTCTCAGACTGTGCCAAATGCTCTGTCTAGGTCATCCATGACATTAGTATTCACAGCAGTCATTTTGCTCAGTAGTTCTCCTTCCTTGTGGAGAGTACCATAAAAAAGCTGCACTTTGAAATCTATGAACAGAGAAATCATTCTCTGCACCAGTAAGCTTTATGTGACCTTATTTTCTCCATTTATTGATGGCAAAATCTGCTGGAACAGCTCAGTGACAGACTTATTTGATGGGACAGGGTGAACTAGCTTTATTACTCAAAACACCTTCTAGCAAAAACAGAAACTTGACAGCTCCGCTGATGTGGGAGAAGTTCCTTCATTAAATACATTAGGAAATTTCAGTCAATTCTCAAAAGGTTACAGTATTCTAACATCCAACCTTTTCAAGCTTTAACATATGCTAATAGTTAAATTAGGGTTGAAGTAACCTGAGCTGCAGAAAATAGATGCAACCAATGTCTCACTCATCTGAACCATTTTCCTTGTGGTTATTTTAAACCACAGTGGGACAAAAAAGTATTTGGCATCCACCGATTGTGAAAGTTGTCCCACTTAAAAAGAGAGAAATGTGTAATTTTCATAATAGGTACACTTCAACTGTGAGACAGAATGTAAAGAAATTCCAGGAAATCATATTGAAGGGTTTAAAAAAATATATTTGTATAATGGTGCAGAAAATAAGTATTTGGTCAATAACAAAAGGTCACTTCAAACCTTTGTAATGTAATCTTGTTTGGCAATGATAGAGGTCAAATGTTTCCTGTAGGTCTTCACCTGGTTTGCAGACACTGTAGCTGGTATTTTGGCCCATTCTTCCATGCAGATCTTCTCTAGAGCGTGATGTTTTGGGGCTGTCGTTGGGCAACACAATACTTTAATCTCCCTCCACAGCCTGTCTATTAGATTGAGGTATGGAGACAGGTTAGGCCACTCCAGAACCTTGAAATTCTTTTTAAGTAGCCACTCCTTCGTTACCCAGGCGGTGTGTTTGGGATCATTATCATGCTGGAAGATCCAGCCATGTTTCATCTTCAATGCTCTCACTGATGGAAGGAGGTTTTTGCCTAAAATCTCATGATGCATGACCCCATTCATCCTTTCCTTAAGACAGATCAGTCGTGCTGTCCCCTTTGCAGAAAACCAGCCCCAAAGCATGATGTTTCCACCCCCATGTTTCATGGTGGGTATGGTGTTCTTGAGATGCAACCCCCTCTATACATGGCGAGTGGAGTTTATACTAAAAAGTTCTATTTTGGTTTCCTCCGACCACATGACGTTCAACCCAATCCTCCTCTGGATCATCCAGATGGTCTCTGAAAAACTTTAAATGGGCCTGGACATGTACTGGCTTAGGCATGGAGACTGTAGGATTTTAATTCATTAGGACGTAGTGTGTTACTAATAGTTACCTTTGTTACTGTCGTCCCAGCTGTCTTCAGGTCATTGACCAGTTCCTCCATTTGGTTCTGGGATGTTTCCCAGCCGCTCTCAAGATCATGTGTGCCCCACATGGTGAGATCTTGTATGGAGCCCCAGGTCGAGGGAGATTGTCATTGATCTTGTATTTATTCCATGTTCTATTAATTGCTCCAACAGTTGACCTCTTTTTACCTATTGTAGATTGGCTCATCCCAGTCTTGTGAAGGTTTACAATCTTGTACCTGGTGTCCTTAGCCATGGTGGAGGTTGGAGTCTGACTGTTTGAAGGTGTGGACAGGTGTCTTTTATACAGATAAGGAGTTCAAAGAGGTGCCTTTAATACAAGTAACTAGTGGAGGAAAGAAGAGCTTCATAAAAAAGTAACAGATTTGTGAGGCCCAGAATTCTTGCTTGATTGTACGTGCTAAATACTCATTCTCTGTACTACTATACAAATAAATTGTTTGAAATTTGATTTTCTGGATTTTTCTTTTACATTCTGTCTCTCACAGATGGAGTGTACCTATGATGAAAGTTACAGACCTCTCTCATCTTTTTAAGTGGGACAACTTGCACAATCAGTGGCTGTCAAATACTGTTTTGCCCCACTATAACTCTAAAGTTAAATCAGAGAAATAATACATCCAACTGAAGAACCTCAATGATTTAAAAGGTAAGAAAAAAGTTATTCTTACATCCACCAGGTAACCGTTTCAGTCTGTATCTAAACTCAACTCCCAATACCTGTTGATGCAGTGCTTTCCCTTTTACAAAGCAGCACAGATCAAATTAAAGTAACTGACTTCTACAGGGATGCAATTGTAGGGTCGTGGGTTCATTTTCAGCTTCCTCCTGTCATATGTCAATATCCCCCTGGGCAAGGCACTTGAACCTAAGTTGCCTACCGAGCTCTGTATCAGTGTATGAATGTGTGGGTGTTTGTGAGTGCCAAATGTGGCTCCAGTGTAAAGTGCTTTGAGTGGTCAGTATGACAACAGCTAAGAAAAGTGCTATATAAGTTTAGTCCATTTACCATTTAATCCACTTCAACGAGTTAAAAAGTCATTTCTAAGGCTTTTGGAGTCCAGCAAACCACTGAGAAAGCCACTATTCACACACGGAGAAAACATGGAAAAGTACGACTAGCCATTTGTTGTCCTTCTGTCCATCCACCCATTGTCTTCCATTTATCGGGTCACGGGTACAGCAGCTTAAGCAGAAAGACCCAGACTTCCCTCTCCCCAGCCACTTGAGCCAGCTCCTCAGGGGGAATCCCTAGGAGTTCCAAGGCCACCTGAGAAACATAGTCCCTCCAGCGTGTCCTGGGTCTTCCTCTGGGTTTTCTCCCAAAGAATGAGTCCGGCATGAAAAAAAAAAAAAAAGATTTTAAATCCATATTGCCCAACCCTGACCCTTAATTTTTCCGAAACAGTTATATAATGTCAGATAATTAGTTCAACTTTTGAAAATAAATCTTTAAATCAAAATTAAGTACTAATATAGTACTAGGGAATGTTAAATCTCAACAAAAATAGTAATTTGTTTTATATCGTGATATACATATCGATATCAACTGATATGAAACATATAATTGTGATACAATTTGTTTTTCATAACGCCCAGCCCTACACTCTACCGTTTTCCGGCTCAAGACCATGGCCTCAGATTTGGAGGTGCTGATTTCCATCCCTGCTGCTTCACACTGGGCTAACCAGCACTTGAAAATTATTCCAAGAGAGCAAAAACAACTTCTTCAGGTTATCAGAAAAGAACTCAGAAAAAACAACTAAAGAACTGAAGGCGTCACTTGCCTCAGTTAGAGGTAATGTTCATGATTCAACAATAGGGAAAAGACTGGGAAAAATTGCATGGATGGAAGAGTTTTAGGTTTAAAAGCTCTACTGACCAAAAGAAATGCAAAGGCAAAGGCCTAACTGACATCTACAAAACATCTTGATGATCCTCAAGACTTCTAGGAAACCATTCTGTGAACCAATGCTACTAAAGTGGCACTTTTTTCAAAGGTGTGCATTCCATACAATCTAGAATAAAATGAACTCAGAATCTCAGTAAAATAATGGTGGTGTGGGGAAAGTCTGGTGCCGCTTCAGAGTCATTGGACTAGAGGAGGGGTACACCCTATGGAGAATTTCAACAATGACTGACAACAGCAGCCAGCACATTACTAGTTATTCCTCTGTCCAGTAATACTAGAGGCCGCGCTAGATATTTTTGCTGAAAAAAAAAAAGAAGAAAATCAATAATCAGATTTTACAGGTCGAATTTTAAAATAACACATTCAATGTTGTTGTTTTTTTTCATTTTAAATACTATTTAGTCCGAACAAGCTGAACTAAGAACTACATATAAACACTGAATTTAAATGATTACACTTAAAACGAACAATTCACCTGTGGCTTGAAAGCACAGTCTCACATCCTCCTCCCGGTCTGCATGGAATTGAAATCCTCACTTGTGCTTAATCAAATGACTCCTGTGGGATTGCTGCAGAGGTTACTGTCATGAGATTTTGGATTTTTGCCTCATACAGATGACTTCACATGGGAGTTTAGATATTGTTCTGTAGACTGAATCCGCACTCTGCTGCCCTACTGGAGACCTAATAAAAACGCTCAAATACTGAAAATAGTTGGCTAATTCCATTAGCAGGTGCATTTGTGACTTGTCCTTTAACATGTAGCAACTTTGAAGGGTTCTGCACAGACAGGGCGCAGAGGGCTGCATCAAGCGTGTCTCATGCAGGGTCCAAACAGCCTAGTCTAGAGCAAAATGATGTAATGAGGGACGTCGACAAAGTCAACTACTTTAAAACATTATCTGTCAAAGGATTTTTGTGGTACTGTACGAGGAAATGGGCTCCGACCAGACAACAGTTCTGTGTGGCAGCAAGTCCTGATGGCTGTCAGAGGGGGAGGTGCTGTCCAGGGTCTTTGAACTGCGAGAGGATTTCTGCATCTTTTTGAAGGAAGAGTGCAGCGATCGTCCCCACACATTTTCCTGTAACAAGTTCTTTATTAAACTTGCATACAGTGAATTTCCCCCCCTAAAGCCAATGTTCAATTATTCAAATTCCTTGATGCAGGGCACAGACACACACCTCCACCTGGCAGATAAAGTAAGATCACAGCAGGCTCACACCAGGTACTGAAAAGTATAATGATTGAAGACCTCAGTTTTGCAAAACATGCCTTTACATTAGGCATTTCTAGCCTTTTGCAGTTCTTCACTTTTTTAAAGCACTTGTGCACAGAGATGATTGAAAAATGTAATCGAAAAATAATGAAAGCAATGTTGGATACTGATGCTCAGTAACAAAAAGAAGGCATACTTAAAATGATTACACTGGAAGGTATGGGGGGCGTGAGCATTTTCTTATAAACCAAAAGGGGGTCCCAGTATAAATAGTTTGGGAACCACTGATTTAATCTAACACTAATGCTGTTGGACTGTGGAAGGAAGCTGGAGTATCTGGTGAGAACCTAGAACCTTTTTTTGCTGTAAGGCAAAAATGCTAAACCATGCTTCCCCATGCAGCCCCAGCTGCTAACCCATCTTTAGCAATACCAACATCAATAAAAACTCCAGATACCTGAGACCGGAATTGTTTTTTGGTTAATAATATGCCCATATATGCCTAATGTCACTACCCCATACCATACCTAAATTTTAATCTATTGCGTGTGCTATGTTCAAGTCAACAATCTCTACTACATTTAACTCCACTTGACAGCAAAAACAAAAAATAATCATTTGTTTGTCATATAATATTGAAAAAGGCAATAAGGGGTTAAAATCAATTGAGATACTGTTGCCTTAAAAAGACTGGTCATACTGAATTCAAAATGTTCTCCAAAGAGTGGAACAAAATTGCTACACTGCAATGTAAATTTATTGTACCAGTTATTGGGAACACTTGATGGCTGTTATTGCCACTAAGGGTGGGAGCAATTATTATTCCAAATAGGGCCCGGTTGGTTTTGACAACATTTTCCAATTTACCAATAATAAATGAGTTTGTCATTTAAAAACTGTGGTTAGGTTTTTTTCTCGTATTAAAATTTTTCATGATGTGAAACATTAGAGTATGACAACATAGGCCATAAAATATTATTTTATTGTAGAGCATGTGTACTGTTGTTAGCAATACAGTACAATACACAATAGACTCATTTCATTGCATTTTACCACAAGTCATTTTTCCTAGGAATATAAATATTGTGTATTGTTTTGTTTTTTCAAGATGTATTTTTATTGCTAAATGATTCTCCTACAATTGTTTATGTTCCCAGACTGTTATGTAATCATTTTTAAACAAATACAATTTCTGACTTATTGAAAGAAGGAACTTAAACCTGAATACAAAATTAGGCAAATGATGCAAAGCCAAAATAGGTAATAAAAAAAGACAAAAAAATGCTCAGTAGCTCCACTTTGCATTATTTCATCTACTTTTGAGCTCAGATGTCAGTGACAATCACCTGCAACAGTTGCAAACGTACCAAACACCCTCTACCTCAAATTCAAAATATTCAGCCACGGTCATTTTAATATGAACAATTTGTCAGAGGCCACATTACCATAATTCCCTATTACCGATTTGGACAGATCAAACAGCTCATTTAACCTGCTGCTGGTAGTGTCTGTTCTGTTTAGCACAGATTGTGGACGAGTAGACGTAAAGAACAAATCAGGGTGTTGACCACAGCTCTTTGATGGGGATCTGCTTGTTTGTCAGTTTATGCAAAGCGTCCCTGATTTTACTAGTGTTCATTGTTCATGTATAGGATAATAATGTGTGCCTTTTTAATGTTTAAACAGTCGTGTTGTTGTAAGACTGATTTAGGGAGTGCATATAATAAGGGGATAGATGTTTCCTGACTGTGGCTTTGGGCTTTATTTGTCACTGTAGCATTAGGTGAGCAGCAGACAATTGGCTAGAAAGTGAGTATTTCATTAGGAAATAGCAACTGTTGTCAAAACTGTTTCCGTTGAGTTAATTAAGCTGCTGCCAGTCAGTCCATGCAGAGATCAGAAATGTATCATCCCACTTGATTACACCCTAGCTAAACTTGACGCACAAACATACAGAAACACATGTTCTCTGCTCTCTGACACACAATCCATCATGCACCTATGAAAACTTCTCCTCTTCCAGCAGTGTGCTTCATTTCTGTGCCTTGCTGTCTGGCATTTTATCGCTGACATCCATCTCCTCTCGCTCCCTGCTGTGTCAGGTTAGCAGTTTCCTCAGGTACATGGAGACATGCAGCTTCTGACAATCCTGCTTTGAATAGACTGGGAAAATATTTTAGAAAATTTCCTTACACAGAGAAACTGTCTTCTATTTTAGAATTTATCCATTAAAATGCATTTTAGTAGGGATTAAAATGCTATATCCTAATTATCTACTTAATGTCTTTAATTTATTCTATTTTGACCAACATGTTTGGAAGAATTCACAACACGTCATCTCAAAGCACTGTATAAAGTCATTTTAGTTGAATCATACATTAATTCCTATATATATATATATATATATATATATATATATATATATATATATATAAATAAAAAACTCAAACAGTGCATTAAGTTCAGTTCATTACTTAAATTAATGTAAAGTTTTCTAAGGAAATCAAACAGATTGCATTGAGTCCTTCACTTGTAGTAATCCAACATACTGAGCATGCCTATAGTGGCAGTGGAGAGGAAAACCTCCCCACACACTAAAAACTGCTGGGTAAAAAATAACCCAATTTGGGCTGTTTTATACCTCAACTACATATATTGTTCAGTAATCAATCCAAATGCTTGGTCAAATTAACCAATATGCCCAAATAATTCTAACACATTACAGTACAACCTATAAGACAGAAAATACCAACCATCAATATCTATAAAACTGTCACAAAATGCATGCTAGATTTGGTCATGTAAAGCATACACTATGCAATAAACACTTAAACAATACTGAAATCTTTACAAGGCGCCGCCTTGAATTTTTTTTTTATATAAATGTAAACAATATAAAATGTTTCAGATCAATTCATTCAGGTCAAGAACTGGAACAGATAAAATCAATGTAATTAAAACATTCAGTGTAAAACAACTAACAACAGTTAAAAGGTCTAGTGTCCATTTTTCCAATGCCTATTTGCAAGCAAGTATACTAGTTTGAAGAAACTTAACCAGTTTAGACTCCACTCCTGGCATTTCATAGATGGCACTTTGTAGGAATTTGCACACAGGGTCACACTGCTTCGAGTATTCAATGTCTGAAATAAAAAATGCCTTGAAGCACGCATCAATGGCCTGAAGAAGTGCGTCGTGTTCTAAAGCATGACCAGCAATGATGACAAAGGCCTGATATACATGCTGATCATCATTTCCCAATGTCAGGACGTAGGGGTATGGTCTTGATGCCTTGGCCTCATGAAGGTATTCCACCATGTTTGTTTCAGGCTAAAAACTAAGAAAGAAAGAATGAAAAAGAGCAAGTGAGAGAGTAGTGAGTAAGGAACAAATGTCTACCAACTAGTATAGTAGAATTAAAAAAATAAAATAAAATACATTGTGAGGACCATTTTCTTAAAATATTGTTTTAAGATAAAGTCTAGTTAGGTTTACAATTTGGAAAAGATTCAGTGCATCTTTAATTTTGTCTGGATGGTTATGGCATATAGCTCACATTATGGAAAACAATTTAAAAAAGCATTCAGACCTGAACTGACCTATGAAGCCATAAATCAATCACATTCTTTGTAGATTTAGAAGACTTCAACCTTCTACAGCAAGGCCTGAATCGATTAAAACACAAAAGCGTTAACCTTCTTATAAATATGTTAATTTCTGCATCAGTGCGGTGTGGTAACGAGGCGATCAGTCAGTGGCACTGCAGACATGTTTTAAAAGCCTAGGATGCTTTGATAGTCACCAACACGTAAGCTTGTACATAGCTTGACAATAGTCGGAAACCCTAATTATAGAATAACAAACCTGGATATGCATGTGTGTGTGTGTGTGTTTGAGCACATTCGTGAGCCCAGGACTAACAGGTATATATTAATGAAAAGAAAAAAGTTCCCCTTTAGATGTACTGGAATACTTACAGGCTTATGGTCGATGAAGGCCAAGTTGCATTCTTCAATGGTGTGGCGAACCATTTTTGAACTCCGGCCACGGCCAAGTTTGTAAGTGGTTGGAGGAAGCAGGGCTGGCAGCTGCCTCAGGGCGAGTTCGCCAATGCCATCTGTAGAAGATATAGATGTGAATACGATGTGGAATGGCATACCTGTGATTTTGTCGTTCAGTATCCAACTAACATAGAACCTCTGCTAACAGTTATGTGCAGCCAATTCCTGCCCTGCAGCTGGTTAGATTGTAGTTTCATTAATCCCACTTTTCGAGGTCCAGAAGCTGGCAGATATCTATAGGCGGGGCTCTCTGAGGAAGGGGTGTGCCCACAGGTTCTTTTTAGGGGAATACTACCTGAGAGGAAGAGGAGGAACCCAGAAGCACCTGGGAGTGTGCAGTAAGTGTGCCAAAGCCACAAAGAGACTGTCACTGCGGAGTAGGCTCTTGCCATGAGTGGGACTGTCTGCTGACAGCCTTTGAGAAATAACTATTTTAACCTCAAACCTGAACAGAGTAGGAGAAGAGACAGGGAACGGCATGGAAGAAGACCTGGTGAGGCCGCAGTAGGCTGCTACATACAGTGGAAACCTCTCTGTGTCGACATAACTTTTTTTGTGTAGACTAACGCATTAGCACTGCCGCTAATTATCAATCTAAGCGGCAGAAAACAACTGAACATGATGTAATATACAGTGGTATAACTTTCACCTCACTATCAGCGCGATGTCCCAGCGGTTCAATGCTCTCATTGGTGTGTCTACATAAACCCCCCACCCCAATTAGATTTTTTTTATTATATATTTGCACGACTGACGTGAATGCTATTTTCCGAGGTCAAAATGGCGAATTTAGCAGAAAAGCAACTGATTTGCATGTATAGTTGTTAGTCACTAAAATATGGATGCTTTGCTTCATCAAATAATTAAGTTAAATAATTACCTGTATGAGAGCCCTTGCAAGAGTGCCATCATCTGGTGTTTGAGCCGGTGTCTGTGCCGTGCTCCGCGACCTGCTGGTTGATCTCAGCCTCTTTCTGACGTTCCGCAGCCTTTCCTCCAGTTTTTCTGTAGGTCTGTCTGTCCTCAGAAGACAAAATCAAGTTATTGTTCCCGCTGTTAAGGTTAAATTGAAAATCCAATTGGATAGTGACCTAAATCATATAGAATTGGTCTAAGAATCATGACACCCAAAATAAATATCGCAATGACCTTTTACAAAAAACGCTCACGCTGCCACTGCTTGAGTCTTTCAAACAGGGAAATGACTGAACCAAATCTGATGTCAGGTCCTTTTTGGTCTCTGTCGTAGGACTGTAAAATAGAAAAAAAACACATCACATAGCTAAAAAACAATCCTCCCTCTCTCATTATATAATGTGTGTGATAAATTGCATACATGTAAATTTGAGCTAACTTTACATCACTATAAAAATCACTCGCATATGTTTTTGTTCACAAGAATATTGGCGGCTCATGCAGTCTGAACATGTAAACAGCTTAACAACCCAAGATCAGTCTGCTCCCATTATACGCTGCTGTGGCAATACAGGCAAAGGCCGGACTACTGTATAACAGGAGACATTTAAAAGAAAAATATTCAGATTCATTATTTTAGATATGAAACATTAGGAACTTATATCCCCAGGTTAAATTCGGCATTGTCATTAAACTGGAGAATTACCTGGCTAGCTAACAAGCTAGCCTTTTGCAAACATGCACGTTCAGACGGCTACCAGACATCTCATTAGAAAAGAGCTGCTATATGTACACAGTCCCGCCGGCTTCTCCCACCCGGGAAAGATGCTAAGTACGGCTAGAAAAAAGCATGATCCGTGACATAACAGGTGACGGCAGTACCTTGCGTCTCTCTCCTAGAGGAGTGAGCTGCTTTAAAACCGCACCACTTTGTTCATGCGTCGCCTTTCTCTGAGCGATATGATGCTCGCTATATCGGAGAAGTGTGCCGAAAATATCAGTACTTACATCGCCATGACAGTGTGAAGAAATTGGCTCATTACTCCAGCCTCGAGTTGTAGCTGCTGCGTCATCCCCCGCGCCTATTTTATTAGACGCAACTTTACTTGTTCATATGTGAAGTACAGAAGTGCCGCGGGATTTTTGACAAATATGTACAAAATAAGCAGCAGAACAGCAGTTTACAAAAGCCACAGATAAGCTGCGTGCACCGTTTGTAAAAGGCTCGTGATGAGGCTAAATGACTAGCTACGTTGTTAGCCAAACCAACCAACTAGCCTCTACAATATAAAGATACCACTTTCATAGATAACGCAGCACAGACGTGATGGGAGTTAGATAAAGTGTACACAAACCTTTTATGGTTGGTTTGCTTCGACAGGAGGATGTTTTTTTTTGCCCCAGCTCAGATCACAGCCAAGATGGAGCCTGGAGTGTGGATTCGTGGTGGAGGACAACTGCTGATGTAATGACGTTCAAACAAAACACAACAACCCAGGTGCTGGGTCAACCAAGGAATGTTGGGTTGATCGATTTTAACCCAGCTCATGGGTTGCACAAAAATAACCAAAATCCCATATAAATAACCCATAATGGGTCAACCATTTCATAACCCAGCGGTTGGGTAGATGAAATAACCCAGCAGTTTTAAGAGAGCATTAACAGTAAGAAACCTCCTGCAGAATCTGGCTCAGTGTGAGTGGCCATCTGCCACGACTGACTATGGGTTTGAGAAAACAGAGCAGATACACAAAGAGAAATAGAAGAACTGATGTAGGAGTACTTTCTATGTTAAAGAAAAACAAAAAGTGGACAGCAGGAAAGAGAGAATGTTTAGTTGCTGGCAGCAGTCTCTCACCCGATGCCTCCCTCCAAGAAGGTGTCACAGCTAAACATAATGCCAGACCAGATGTAGCTTCAGATGTCCTCCAGCACCCTGAGCCTATAGAAGCATAACTACAGAAATAGCTCAGAATAACCCAGCCTGTTTGAATGAGACATGAGAGGCAGAGTCAGGGCTAATGTGTTCCAAGCCCGAAAGCTTGTTTAGTTGCTTTCCCTAGCTGTGCTGGTAAGGATGGTGCTTTTCAATCAGGGTTTATCCATCATTATAAAACTCTTCCTGCAATTATAGATACATGTTGTTAGTTTTAAAGTTGTGAGATGGCAACAGCTACTCAGTCATGCTGTACGAGTATTTATAGTTTACAGCATTAGACCTGGATTTACTTACCATCCTATCTGGAGATGTCATTTGTGCCTGTTAACCTGTTTGTTTCTCAGTTATGCTGATATTTTAGTCTAATGGCCTGAATGAGAACATCCATCAGCGATTTTGTTTTGTATTTTCGGGCACTATCGCACTGGCAGCAGCTTTGACATTGAATGAGTAAATCCATCTTTAATATACAGTTTATGAACTGAAGCCTGGGTAAGGCTCAGGCTGATGGAAACTGCATTAGTTAGGGCTTGGGCAAATCATACTTTCAATGATGGGACTGACAATATCTTTAAAGGTCTTTCCAAGGGAGATGAAGAATGGCTTAACCCAAAGCCATAGGTTTTTCAAAAAGATCTTGCCACCATTTGTCCACACTATGTTTTTGCCACTGAGTTTCCGTGCATTACAAAATTCTACATAGGCCTCAAACTTTTTTTTATACTTTTAGTAATGTTTGAACTTTAAGAAATTGTGTTACAATTTTATTAGAGAAGTGGAATTTAGAATATGATTTTTCACTGTTTACAAGAAAAAATCTGAAAAGTGTGGGATGTATGTGTATTCATTGAATCTAAAAAGATTCTTTATAGAAGAAACCCTTGCTTCAGTTTCAGCTGCAAGTTTTTTGGACATGTATCGGTCTAAAATATTTGGTGTTTTTTGTCTGAAAAAAGCTCTAGCTCAGTCAAGAAAAGACCCATTAAGTAAGACCAGCTTCTAACTCCTTGCAGAAGAAAAGCAGCCCTACAGCATGATGCTGCCACCACTATGGACTTTATGGTGGTGGTGGTGTGTAATAATTTTCCATCTGCTATAAAAATATATTAGCATTTCGAAACTAGAACATTATAGCAACAATCAAACATGGTGGCAGTGTGATGGTCTGGGGCTGCTTATCTTCTTCACAATCTGGATGACTTTTTGTAATTGATTGATCCATGAATTGTGCTTTCTACCAGAAAAAAACAGTAAGGAGAATTTCTGGCCATCGTTTTGTGGTCTCTGAAGAATATGTAGGTTTTGCAGCAGTAAAATGAACCAAAGCACATCAGCAAGACCTCATCAAAATGGCTTAAAAAGAACAAAAATGTTTTGGAGTGGCCTAGTCAAAGTCCTGACCTAAATCCAATTAAGATGTACTGTTACACTGCCAATAGCAGTTCTTTCATGTTCAAAGCTTCCATCATGACTGAATAAAACATTCTCCAAAGAAGAATGGACATAAATTCCTTCACAGGGAAGTAAAAGTTTCGTTATCAGGCAGTTGTTGCAACTATAGCTGGCACAAGCAGTTATTGGATTTAAGTGGGCAATTACCTTTTTACACAGATTGGTCAAGATAATTTTGTTCTATTCAAAAATTTAATTATCATTTGAACCCTGCATTTTGTAATTTAGAGGTTGTCTTAATCTGAAAATCTATTTTTTGATGATCTGAAACTGTGACAAAAAAGTAGAAAAAAAGAATAATGTAAGTACGTCTTGGACGTCTTTGCTCCGATCTCCTTCATGTCTGCATCGATTCCTGGGAGACGGATTGATGTCTTCTCACACCAACTATCGAACACTCTTATGGAGAAACCTTATATGCACCAGCATGCTAACACACACACATTGATGTGGGGTCTCTGGTGTTTAAGGATATATTCTTGGGCTGAGGTTATCATTACTAGAGCTTGATTAATCGGTACCATGAGTTTCTCTGTGACATTGTTGTTGTATTTTTATATCTATTTTTGTGTGATGTGGTTGTGTAATTCTTAGTTCACAATGTTTGGTTGGTTTTGTCGATGTTCCTTTTTCGTGTTTTGTTTTTCCCCCTCTCTCTTCCGTCCTGTGGGTATGGAGGCAGACTTCAATGTCTTCCTGTGTTTTCTTTGTTCCCCTTCCTCTCTTGTATTTTCAACTCACCCTCTCTCATGACATTCTGTTTCCTACCTCTCTTCTTTATCTTCCTTCTTTCTTCTCCTTAATTTTCCGTCTCCGTGTCCATAACATCAGGAAATAAAAACCCCAACAATTCATAATAAAGATTTTTCACACATAAATCAAGTGGAGTACTATAGCAAAAGCTGTACTGCTCCGCTTGTGAAAGTAAATCTGTTGGGCTTCTACTTGGTACTCAGACACCAATTCTGAGCTCCACACTGCCAAACAGGACACATAAAAAAAAAAAAAAAAAAAAAAAAAAAAAAACAATAATGTAAGTATGATTTGTTTGTTCAAAGCACTGTACTTTTGCAAGGCTGTATTTTAACAGATTAAAAAAAAATTAAATAAACAAATGAAAATACATTAAAAGCATACTTTTAAAAGGGAGATTGGTTGTATAAGGTTTTTCTTTGTCATAAACATTGTATTTCATCAATATCTAAGAGACAGAAAAACAGCATTAACCTAAGAGTTAAATAACAGCTCTGTGACTAAGATTATGACTCATAGCTCACTCTGTACTTTTACTGCTGTTAACGTCTCCACTCACTGAAAACTGTGTGTCATATGTTTTTCCAACTATTTCAACATAAAAAATAAATCATAATGTATCATGCAACAGATTCATGTAAGAAAAGTTTTTTTAAGAACTGAACTTTAAAGCTTCATGCAGCTATTCTCTCCACATGTCAGGAGTGTGTTACTTAATCAAGCAGTCAAATACAGCAAATGATCCTATAAATGAGCTTATAATGCACTATCAAAGTTAATTAACACTGGGCAGCGTAATCCGTTAACTCTCTACATAATTCCCATTAAATTAAATCTGAATACTTAAAAGAACCATAATTTCTAAGAGTTAAGTGTTATTAATAATGCCTTGGGTGGTTATCAGAATTCATAAATGTCTTAATTAAAGCCTTTCCAGCATTTAGTCTTAATCCATTTTTAAGATTACAGCATCCCACTACATCCCATCTATACATGCATAAATCATCCCTATCCCCCAAACAGTTAAAAGTGTCCCAGTACTGCATTCAGAAATGTCTCACTTTGTATCTCATGCACTTCACAATGGATGACAAAATCGAGATTCTGTGGTAAAATGGAACAAAATCTCCACTTTAGTTCTTGTTACCTCAATTTTACATAAAATCTGAATATTTGTTGAGAGGAAAAGAAAACTGTTGTCTCCACTGTTCATAAAGGAGAGGTATCGACTTGTCACACTCCAAAAAAAGATTTTCAAGAAAGTAAAAAAAGCCTTGTTTCTGGAAATGTTTTCTTATTTTTTGTCTAAAGAGAAAACATGTTTTTAACAAGCAAGTTTTGCACAAGAAAATTAAGCTTAGTCTAAGATTTCTTTCCCAGTTTTAAGAATTCTAGCCAAGGAACTTTTGCTCACCCCATTGGCAGATCTTTTTGCTCAAAACAAGAAAATTTGACCCTTTTTAAGAACATTTGGCTTATTTCAAGAAGTGCTGTTTTTGCAGTGCAGTCAGAACATAAACATACATGAAAGTAGCAAATGAGAGGAATTCTGAAAAGAACTGAGAATGAACATGTGATCAGTTGATTAAAGGTCAGATGTTATCAAAACTGTGTCAATGTCTTCCTCTTTGAAGTTTAAATGCAAAGTTTCACATGATTTGGAGTCCTAAATATCAGACCCACAGTTAGGCCCACAATTATTCATACCGCAAGCAGATTTTGATTTAAAATGATTTTTTATTCAACCAAGAAATTTGTTTCTGATTGGAAACATTCACCGCCCAATAATAATATAGCAATGCAAAAGAAGTAGTTTTTTGGAAAAAGTAATTTTTATTATCAAAAATTATTAACAGGCTTCTGAATAATCAATGGATTTTTGTCTTTATTTGCATTCCAGCAATAAAGCCTGTTTTTATAACTGCTGACCAACTCGTTCCTACTGGTATTTTGATGATTTATATTTGGTGTTGAGCTTCGTTTTTCTGAGGTTTGAAGGTCTTTTTTCCATCACCATAATCTTTAGCTACTTCTACAGATTGTCTATTACATTTGGCTGAGCAACTCCAAAACATTAGAAGTCAAAAGAAACATGTTGGTAAAATTAAAATATTACTTTATTCTGACAGGGTTAGGAATAATCTTGGTTTACCTTTGAAAAGAAAAAGAGGGAATGCACCTTAAGAGAGCCTTTGGTCTATCAACTTAGGCACCACTGAACGGCAACAATAAAACAGATAGCAGGATTCCTTACTTTGGTCCCAAATCAGGCTGTTGTGTTATCCCTCTTTAGGATTTGAATCTTTTAATGTTTTTTAATTGTCTTAATGGTCTTGGGCCTTCTCATCTTTCAGAACCGCTTTTACCATATGAACCTTCACGGTCTCTTCACTCCTCTGGCAGCCGTCTCTTTGTCATCCCAAAAGTCAGGACACACACTTATGGCGAGGGGTCTTTCCAGTACAATGGCCCTCACCTCTGGAAAAGGCTGCCGGAGGACCTCAGGACCGCAGAGAACGTTCATGTTTTTAAGAGCAGGCTCAAGACTCACCTTTTAAGCTGAGCTTTTAATTGATTATTTATTAATATCTTCTTAATTGCTCTGCATGTTTTACTTGATTAAATTGTATCTATTTTTTACACTAAATAATTCTAAGTTTTATTAGTGTTAAAATTTTATCCGTGTTTTACTATTTAATCTCATATTTATCTACTTTTTATTTTAATATTTTAACCGGTTATTTTAATCTTTCTTCCAGTGTTTCATCTGTGGGAGCCCTCTGCCTGGTGGTCGGGTGTGGCTGCCTGGGTGGTCTCCAGGTGGAGCTTGGGTGGAGGTTGAGGTCTCAGCCTTCCCTTCACTGGACGCCCTGGGTCGGTGCCTCGGCTGTTGCTGTCGATCTGCTGCTGTCGATGCAGATGGCTCCTGGATACGCCATTATCCGTCGATGCAAGGTCTCTCTGTAACCTACTCAAGGACGCACAGAGTAGAGCCCTATTTTCTAACTATCTGTCGAACGAAACGCAGAGCGCATGCCTGTAATTGGTCAGCTCAACATCAGCCCAAGATCACTTCATCAGAGTGCTGCTCTAATGACAATTCCAGCGCAGCGTCATAGTTACGTCACAAATCAAAATGGCGGATAGTGTCGGTGAAAACAAACCATCAGAAGGAGCAGTGGTTTTTTTCTCAGGAGAGTTTAGAGGCTTAAATAAGTAATGTCTTTCAATTACTATGAAAACTTGCATAAAAGTAAATATTGTTGCCCCAAGAATTAATTCTTTCATATCTAATTTCTGTATTTATTGCATTTTTAAATACAAAATAATAGCAGTAAAAGTAGTCCTGCACTGGTCCAATTTTACTAACCCGCACCTGTTCTGATATTAACAGTAATTCACATATCGGACTTGGACCTTGCCCTAAATCATCTTTACCCGTTATTATCAGCAGAGAGCGGACAAATAATAAAAAACGTAGCAAATGCAACTTTAATAATCTCAAACAGTTACCAAAAGTCCTACCCCCAGTAAATCATACAGTCACTCCATCTCCAACCACTATTAATATGGCACTTTTAAATGTTCGCTCTCTGCTGAATAAAACTTTTATAATAAATGACCTAATTTTAGATCATAATATACGTACATTGTTTATTTTTTAACAGAAACATGGCTGAGTGCAGATGCCCCTGTTGTTCTTGCAGAGGCCTCCCCACCAAATTTTAACTTCACTTATTCCACGAGGGGTTGCAAAAGGGGAGGCGGAACTGCTTTTATTAGTTCATCAACGCTTTCTGCCAAACCTGTTCTATTTGATAATTTTAGTACTTTTGAATATAATGCAACGGTTTTTAGCACTCCTCAGATTTTATGTCACAGTTTATAGGCCTCCTAAAAAGAGTGCACTTTTTATTCAAGAATTTTCAGAGTTTTTATCAATTTTGTACAACTCCTTTGAAAGGATCGTTTTAGCTGGTGATTTTAATCTACACATGGATAACCTTTTAGACCCCTTATCAACAGAATTTTTTAATATTTTGAATTATATGGATTTTAGTCAGCATGTCATGCAGCCAACTCACAACAGAGGACACACCCTGGACTTGGTCATCACGCATGGCCTGTCCACCCTTGTGTCCTCTGTTATTGACTTGGCTGTCTCTGACCATTACTGTCTGTTTTTTAACATCACCAGTTTTATCCAGCAGGAGACCTCTGTGAGAACTGTCAGGAAGCGCCATCTAACCCCTGAAGTGGCTGCAGGTTTTCTAGAAGTTTTCCAAAAGTTTCCTCCTACTCTCACCAGTGATTTTAACAGAAGACTTCAGTGTGCTCTTCACCTGCTGGCTCCACTTAGAGTGAAACGCTCACATTCAAAACTTGCAGCGCAATGGAGAAATAACAATCTTAAAAAACTAAAGAGGGACTGCAGGGCGGCAGAGAGAAAATGGAGAAAAAAATAAAACCACGATAAACCATCAATTATACACAGAACTTCTCAAATCCTATAATAATGCTGTAAGAAATTCAAGAAATGCTTACTTTGCAAAAATCATATCAGACAATAAAAATAATCCTAAAATTCTCTTTTCCACTATTGATAAAAATTTTAACTGTACTACTAATGCATTTCAGAAAACCCCCTCAAACAATCTTTGTGAGGAGTTCGCAGACCACTTCAGAGGGAAGGTAGACACCATCAGATGTAAGATTTTATCTTCTCAGAGTAACATGGTTTTAGACAAATCTGAATGTGTGTCTCTACCAGAGGAAACACTGGACAGTTTTGTCCTGGTAGAGGCTGAGACTCTTGATAAAGTTTTCTCCTCAGTGAGGCCCACCACATGTGTTTTGGACCCGATTCCCACTTCATTTTTCAAGACATTCTATGAATCTTTTAGGGATGAGATTTTAACCATGATGAATTGCTCCCTTCAGACGGGGGTCTTTCCTTCCGCCTTTAAAGGGGCAGTAGTGAGGCCCCTGCTGAAGAAGAGTAATTTAGATTTTAATGAATTTAATAATTTTAGACCAGTATCTAACTTACAATTTTTAAGCAAGGTTTTAGAAAAGCTTGTTTTAATTCAATTTAATGATTTTATTAATGAGCACAATTTCCTGGAGAAATTTCAGTCTGGTTTTAGGGTGAACCACAGCACAGAGACGGCCCTTCTGAAGATTTTAAATGATTTTAGAATAAATTATGACGCTCATAAGGTGACAGTGTTGGTTCTACTGGATCTAAGCGCTGCCTTTGATACAGTAGACCACACTATTCTTTTAACTCGTTTAAAACAGATCAGCCTCTCTGGTGATGTTCACAAATGGTTTACATCCTATCTCACAGACAGGACTTTTATGTTAAGTTTAGATACCTGCTCTTCTAGGGTCCACAGGATTACATGTGGTGTGCCCCAGGGTTCAATTTTAGGCCCTGTGCTTTTTAACCTTTATATGCTCCCTCTTGGCAGCGTCATCAGGAGACATGGAGTTAACTTTCACAGTCATGCTGATGATACACAGCTGTACATCTCCATGTCTCCCGACGACACACGGCCAATGGATGCACTTTTTAACTGCATTTTAGACATTAAATCCTGGATGGCAGAAAACTTTCTCCAGCTCAACCAGGACAAAACTGAAGTTTTAGTCATCGGTCCTGAGGCTCAGAGAGAGAAGCTTTTACCAAAACTACAATCACTGTCTTTTAATCCTTCTTTACAAGTGAAGAACCTGGGCGTGATTTTTGACTCTGAGCTGACTTTTATCCCTCACATTAAAAATATCACTAAAATAGGTTTTTATCACCTTAAGAAGATTGTCAGAGTCCGCCCCATTCTCTCTCGGGCCAACACGGAGACACTGATGCATGCTTTTATCACCAGTAGGATTGATTACTGTAATGCCCTGCTTTCTGGTCTTCCCAAAAAGAGTATATCAGGTTTACAACTCCTACTAAATTCAGCAGCACGTGTCCTGACGAAGACCGGGAGATGGGAACACATTACACCTGTCTTAGAATCACTGCATTGGCTCCCCGTGTGTGTTAGGATCGATTTTAAGGTTCTTTTAATGGTTTTTAAGTGTCTTAATGGTCTTGGGCCTTCTTATCTATCAGAGCTGCTTTTACCATATGAACCTTCGTGGTCTCTGCGCTCCTCTGGCAGCCGTCTACTTGCCATCCCAAAAGTCAGGACACACACTCATGGTGAGGCGTCTTTCCATTATTATGGCCCTCACCTCTGGAACAGGCTGCCTGAGGTCCTTAGGGCCGCAGAGAACATTCATGTTTTTAAAAGTAGGCTCAAGACTCACCTTTTTAACCTTTTTAGCCTAGCTTTTAATTAACTGATTACTATTTACTGCCTGTTATTTGCTTTTCATGCTTTTATTGATCAGTGTTTTACTACTTGGTCTTGTACTTATCTCGTTAATTTAATTTAATTTAATTTATTTATTTATTTACCTACCTATCGATCTATTTATTTATTTGTGTATTTTAACATCTTAGCCTGTTTTACACGGATAAAAAACAAAACAAACAAAAAACAAAACAAAAAACATAGACACATCGTTCCAATGTTTCCTCTATGGGAGCCCTCTGCCCTGGGAGCAGTGGTCGGCTGTAGCTGCCTGGGTGCTCTCCAGGGGGTGCTTGGGTGGAGGTCACGATTCCTGGCCTCCCCTCTTCTGGACGCCCTGGGTCGGTGCCTCGGCTGCTGCTGTTGACCCACTGTTGCTGGGGCAGATGGCTCCCTTGATGACATTTCCTTACCCAACCTGGCACATCTGTACTCGGCCCAGTGTCAATCCTACTTTCTATTTGAATCTCCTTTTAATGTTGCTCTTTAATGTGTTCGCACATGGGGATAGGATTGGGGGGGTGGGGGGGTAGTATAATTGTGATAAAATTTGTGGGGGGGGCGATTTTTATTCTGTAATGCACTTTGAATTGCATTTTTTGTATGAAAAGCGCTCTATAAATAAAGTTTATTATTATTATTATTATTATTATTATTATTATTATTATTCAGGGATGTGAATTGTAAACAGTCAAAATGATGAATGCACTTCAGATTTTTTTTGTCACTGTTGTCTGGAACAGTGAATGTTGCAGTGCTATTTATTTTAAGCAGAACTGTAGTGATGTTCCTGCGCACAGTGCACAGAACGACAAGGGAAATGCGTTTGTGTCTTTCTTCATTCATGTTTCATTCTTCTGGGGCGAACATATTATTAATTAACAAACCTACGCCCTTGGTGCTAGCCCATGGCTTTTGGTCACATCGTCAATTAATGACATTTATATTGACAATGGTTGAAGCTAAACGTATTAAGTATTCCGAAATCCAAAATAATGCTGATTTGATCAAGAGTCAAAACGATTCTTCTCACTTAAGTGTTCACCACATATGACTGCAGTCCTGCTTGGCCTCCATTCTGAACCGTCCGGTTTCACACTCTTGACCGGGTTAACCCACTTTTTCCATCGTACAGGGTCCGTCGTGGGTAAAGTAAAGAAAGAAAATGTCCGCTCCAGCAAATTATGATTGGAACAACCAACCGCACAACACCTTTTAGGCATGATTTGCAGAGGTTCATATGCAAATTGCTATCAAAAATGCTGGTTGTTTTACCGACAAGGCGCGTTTGCATTTTGGGTAATGTTGGAAATACCCGGATGTTCGGAATTGTCAATAGTTGATGTAATAAGTAGTCATTGCAGCTTTAGAGCACTGGATGCTTTGTATCGCAAGGCCAGTTCATCTAATATGGTCTTTTGGTGATTTTGAACAACAGGAGGTGTAGAGAACAACAAAACGGAGTGCTGTGTTTGTTTGTTTCCATGCGTTTTTTGAGTATTCTATGAGCTGAACTTCTAGTAAAAAGCTTTCCAGCTCAATTAAAAGTCGCTCTCTGTCGGCCATTGCTCCTTGAGTGGATGTGTGTTTACAAGCTGAAGTAAATAAACTTTCTTCAACCAGAGATGTCATTGCAATAATAGGCAGACCCGCCAGAAAAGGTCTGCCCCCCCTAATGTCCTGGTGGAGAATTGCTTTGCAACACTGACACCGACAGAGAAGTATACGCGGAAAATGTATCCGTCAAAAGCCTACGTCTGCGTGTGGGTGCAAACTTGCTGACGGAGAAGTATAATCCAGGCTTGAGGCTTCGGGATAAAACTGTTGAAACACTGGGTTTCATCTTTACTGCAGTATACGCGGAAAATTTATCCGTCAAAAGCCTACGTCTGCGTGTGGGTGCAAACTTGCTGACGGAGAAGTATAATCCAGGCTTGAGGCTTCGGGATAAAACTGTTGAAACACTGGGTTTCATCTTTACTGCAGGTGCAGGAAGACAAAAAAAATATAAAGCAAAACAAAACAAAAGCTTGCTGAAACTTTCGAAAACATTTGGTGGAAAAAACTGCATGGGAGAAAATGCTGTAATTGGATCTGAAGGTTGATTAAGGCTGTATGATATTTGGCATTAACTTCTTTAATGTTGCTGAGTGATTCTCTGTGCTGCAAGTCCATTACTCTCTGACTCTTAGACAAGTGCTCAACAAATAGGTGATCCATGCAGTGAATATGTAATCAGACTCTCATCAATCCACCAGAGGAAATTAGATAGTCGTGAAGAGAAAATAAGTTCCACTATGTCTTTCAAACCCTATTGCTTATGTTTCACATGAGAGACAGTCCAAAACATGACATAGTCTGTACCAGAACCAGGAACTTATTGTTACATTTAAAGTTTTAGACATATACTTTCATCTTCTAAAGAGAAAAGGGCAAGAATGTGTTCATTTCAAAAGCTCAGAGAGCTTTGAACTACCAAAATAAAAACTACTTGAATAATACTTGACAAGCATCTAAATGAACATCATAATCAATACATGTTCTGACTATAAAACGAGATTTCTGCTCAGTTTTGAAGTCATGGTGAGGCTCTTCTGCAAAGGTCTTGGCACGGGTAGTGAGATGGGCAAAAAAGTCCCATTTCTGAGGGCCTCTCTGCAGTATTTTGAATGCAATTCCTTTGTAGACCACAAAACACAGCCCTTTGGGATGCCAATAGGAATGGCCAATTTTAGCATGAGTCATTGTCTGCAAGTCTCAAATGTTTTACTGAACGCTGGTTAAGAAAACTCCGTATGAGTGATGAGTAGCCTACTGGAGTACTACCATGTTTGCACACACTAAACTGAAACTTGGGATAATACAGTGCTCACATAATGGATTGCAACCACTTAGTTATCACATCTGATGCACTGTTCACATTAACACTGTAATATTAAGCACACTATTTATTCGGCACAGATGCAAAAACTTGAGATTGACTGATTTGAGACTGGAGTTTAGATGTAGCCCCTTCAAACCGTCAGGCCACTTGTCGGACTGCTGCTGTAACCAACTCAAATATTGATCTGCTTTATAATCAATCAAATGGAGAGTGCGTTTCGGGGTCAGCAGAGACACTATTGGATGTGGATTTATGGCTGCTCAAGTTTTTTCCCCTCATTGTGCACATTTTATTGCCTCTTATTTGTGTTTTTTAGTACTTTTCCTCCCCAGTTTCTACACTAACAAATCCTTCAGGCATTGTTGATATTATAAATCGTAGTGCATGTGTTCCTGTTTTAGAAAAACCATGTTGTACATTTATGGTGGAAATCTCCCTCGTCTGCTCATAATGTTTGTTCCCATCACTTTTCTTGAAGCAGGATTTCTTTTCTGCAATTCATTTTCCAAACATTTATACCCCCTTCTGTTGTGCTCATCTACAGTCCACCCGCACACTCTTCCTCAGTCTAGTCAGAGCTGCCTGGAATTATTTACTGCCTAATGGCTTACAGCAGCTCACACCAGCCCAGCGGTGCTTCACTTTATTTATCGATTCTCATTCCTTTTGTCTTATTGTGTGTGGGTGTGTGACAATGACCATCTGCGTGTGCGCGCAGGACAAGGACGCACCACAAAGACAAAGAAGAAAAACCCCAGCAGCAACAACAAGGACGCCATGCACATTTGAGTTGCTGGAGAAATGACCTGTAGATTGCAAATTGATTGATCTGTTGTTTGAAGGCTAGTGGTTGATTCCACAGCTGCATATGCTTACATGTGTTTATGTGATGTATGTATGCATGTGCCATATATATTTGTGTGTAAACACCATCATGCCAAACATCCATCTGAAAGGAGACATTAAATGTCTTCAAAGTCTGTACTGCTAATGGGATTTTAGCCAACACACTTCTTTAAATTAGGGAAAAATCAATTTGTAGGCGCTGCTGTACAGGTTTTGTAGAGTTTATTAAACAGTGCATAGCACAGCTTTATGTAAATACACTGGTAGTCTCAATGTACAGTAGTATTGATTTCTGCAACTATTTTGTATTTTTATTGCTCAGAGGTTGTTTTTTTCTGATTTGAAGCATGAAGAACTTTATTTTCTTAATGGCACTGAGAAAATGAAGTTGTAGTTCAAGTTTCTTAGTGTCTTGTTCCTGGGTGACTGATGGAGCCAGAGATGGGAGATATTGTTTTGGGCCTGGTCTGCAGTGATGTTAGGCTTGCTCTGGTCTAGCATGGTGAAGAAAGAGCAAAAGTCTAACTTTTCAGGTATTTTTTTTTTACTCCTACCCTTACCTATGCTCTTCAGATATAGATCATGACTGATAGAATGAAATTGCGGATATGAGCCTCTTATGCTTGGAACGTGAATTCTTATTTGTATGTGAATTGTTCCTTTTCATTTGCTTCATCACTTGTCAGCCTCAACCAAACTGGGAATCTTACCGTAGGGCCTGAAATAGGTACCTGAGTAATTTTATTTGTTGTTCGTTTTTTTTACATCGTGTAATTGAATTGAGTTCTAATAATTTCCAAACTTGCACTAAAAACATAAAATGTCTCACACAAAATTAAGTAACTGATTACCCATAAAACCTTTACTGATATATTTTAAAATTTTAGGTTTTTTAGATTTTATGCTTGTTTAATTTTTTATGTTTATTTTTGTATTGTGCTTGAGCACATTATTATTATTATTATTATTACTATTATTATTATTATTATTATTATCTTCCACTTAATCCAGGGTGAGGCAGCAGTCAAGAAATAGTCCCATAAGCGTTTCCTGGGTCTTCCTCTGGACGTTCCCGGAACACCCCCACAAGGGAGGCTTCAAGGAGGCATCCTAACCAGATGCCCAATCTTTTCGATGTGGAGGTGCAGTGGCTCTACTCTGAGACCCTCCCCAGCTGATCGAACTTCTCACTGTATCTAAAACACAGACACACACCCTGCAGGGCAAGCTCATTTCAGCCACCTGTATCTGTGATCCCGTTTTTTTGCTCACTACCCAGAGGTTGTAGCCATAGATGAGGGTTGGAACGTAGATCGACCAATAAATTAAGAATTTTGCCTTTCGACTCAGCTCTCTTTTGACCACGACAGATCGGTACAGCACTCACATCGTGGTGCACCAATTTGCATACAAGCACCAAGATGGCAGGCAATATGTAAGTCCCCTTCCTGCTCAGCGGGGGCAAGTCTAGAGTTGAAGAGTGTCCAACCCCTCTCGAGGAAACTGGTTCCAGAGCCAAAGTCGTGTACCGAGATGAGACCAACTGTATCTAGCAGGAACCTCTCAGCCTTGCACACCAGCTCAGGCTCCTTCTCAAGAGAGATTGCATTCCACTTCCAGAGAGCCAGCTTCTGTAGCCGAGGATCAGACTGCCAAGGTCTTTGCCTGCCCATCTCACATTGCCAACCCCTTTTGCCCCTCTCACAAGTGGCGATCCTATGGGAAGGGGGACTCACGTTTCCCCTTTAAGCTCCATGGGTAAAAGTCTGGCCGACAGGCGCTTGCCAGCATGCCCCACGTCCAGGGCAGGAAGGGGGGCATTTAGGGATGAACTTTGTCTTATCCCTCACATAGGACCTGCTTCCCTGAGGAGATCCTACCAGAAGCATGAGACCCCTGACAACTTAGCTCCAGGGATCAAGGTGAGACTCTTTTTTATAAATTACATTTTGCCATACAGTAATTAAATGCTCTATTGGAAATGCATGTTTTCAATTTCATCACCACAGAATGATGGATTGTCGATAAAATCAGCCACTGAAATACAATTTATACAGCAGAAGCCAGAACTGTCATGTTTCGATGCTAAAAGAGCGCTGCATTGCTCTTTCTGTTCTCTGTCTTTGTTCATAAGAGTCCATTTCAACATCTCTGGGTGTGTGAGACGGGGAGGAATGGGAGGGGTGACGAGCTTTAACCCAAATGACTGATTACATAACATCCTAAATAAATTCACTATATATATATATATATATATATATATATATATATATATATATATATATATATATATATATATATATATATATATATATATATATATATATATATATATATACAGAAATAATTGCCAAAGGCAGTGACTTGGTTAACGGTAGGCTACTAGTTTCGCCCCCCACGCTCCTCTTCTCCTCTTCATGGGAGTCATGCTGATATCGCCAAAACCTACAATCCCCTGAGAGGATACTGGATCAATGAAAGAGAGGGAGGGAGGGAGGGAGAGAGGAGAGAGGGGTGTCTCTGTGTGTATTTTCAGCCACAGCTGTTGAGCTACCCCAAGTACGTGCTCGAACCCGGAGAGACGAGCAGAAAGCAGAGAGAAGGAGTAGACCGTCCGTCTCCGTCTCTTCGCTCTGCAGACGCGTGTGTAAAAAACCCATCAGCTCCCGGATTTGCCTCCAACTTTTCTCTTTCCAGCACGCCTATCTCGACCTTGTCGCATTCCTCCGAGCGAATGACCACTTTTCCCGCCTGCGTCGTTTCCATGTCAGCATGGGAACTGCCGTGTCCAAAAGGAAGAATCTGAGAAACGATGCGATATCTTCTGTGGCAGCAAAAGTTAGGTGAGTGATCCTCGGAGGTGTCCACCTTTCAACTGATTCTGATTCTGATTGCACCTCTCAGGAAGCTTTTCTTTTTTTGCGTGTGTAGCCAAGCATGCAGGTATGACAGTTGGTTGATTTGATGAATGACCACTGCGCTATCCAGGGGTACAGCCAGCCTGCCTTGCAATGCGCAGAGATGCTCCGTGCGCTTTGTCCCGTCGGTAGCCCCGGGGCGTGCGGCTGATAGGACAAGGGCTTTAAATCTCTCAGCGCTATCTCCTCAATCCATTTCTAATATAAACACGTAGATGGCTCCTTATACTCTGTTGATGCTGTGCATTAACCAGTCTGAATGGGAAGGATCCGGGGATGCTTGCCTTTTCATGTTGTTCTGAATGAGGCATCATTGTATAACCAAAGTCATGCAGAGGCAAAGCGGGGACTCGGAGGAACCCTTTTGCATTCTCACTTCGAAAATACCTTAACAAGGCTGAAGGAAGCTGCCTTTCACACCTACCAAGCCAATCAGCTGTCAATTAATCAAGCCAAATCCTAAAATCAACGCTGTCGTTCGCTGATCACATTTCTCTGGTAGTGACCCGAGTCAGGCACAGAGAAGGACTGCAGAGGTTGTAAATGTACAAAAGCAGCAAAGATTGGCGAGTTAGAAACGTGTAAAAGGCGTCAGCGCCAACCTGTTTTAATAAAACATGCAAATAATTTTTTGTAAGCAGAAAGTGTCTCGAACATTCCTCTGCGTGCTGTTCGAGAGGAAGAGACCAATATCTCCACGGGCTATATCCATCCCGCGCTTTGCTCCATTCACTGCTGCTGTGAGTTGGAGCTGCAAAGCACGTGTGTCTGTGTGTTCATGTATGACAGACGGGACAGCCTCGATCCCGTCTATATAATCAAACATGCTTGGACCAGAGGGAGAGTTCGAAACATGATCAGTGGGATTGCAATTCAGCCGATGAATGACCTTCAGCTGTGCAGAGTCCAACATCCACAGATGTGAGCTGATGTGATATGACGTCATTCCCTCTGTGTCTGTGTGTGTCACGTAGCAAAACCCAGACTTGGTTTTATCTCGGTGCAGTGTGCTGTTTGTGCGCCACTTTGATGCATGCAGCTAACAAGTTGCTCTTAATGAGCAGGGGCTGACCTAAAAGGAAAATAAGACTTGTGCACTAACGTCAGTATATTTTTCGTCAGATTTTATGAAATGGAGCAGCACAACTAATTAGTGCATAACAGTGAAGTAGACGTCAAAGGACAAATGGTTTACCAAATGTTTAGAAATAATAATCTGAAAAGTATTGTGTGCATTTGTGATCACCCCCTTTCCTCCGATACCCCTAAATAAAGGTCACAAAAAAGAATTGCCTCCGGAAGTCACCCAATTAGTAAACAGAGTCCGCTTGTCTGCGAATATGACTGTTCTTTGAAGGCCACAGATGTTTGCTGAGGAACAAACAGCATCATAAAGACCAATAAACACATAAGACAGATCAGGGAGAAAGTTCTAGAGAAATTTAAATCAGGGTTAAATTATAAAACAATATGCCAAGTTAAAACATTTTTAGAAACTACAAGGTAAATGTAGCAAAACACTAGCAAACCTCATCATGATACATTGTTTTTGCAACATGCTCTGGGTATGCTGGTAAGACTTTGTGGGAAGTTGGTTGGAATAAAAAAAACGACCATTTGTGAAAGAAATGAATTACCTTCCAGCAGGACTACTGCCCTAAACATAAAGTCAGAGTCACAATGGAATGGTTTAGATCAAAGAATATTCATGTGTTAGAATGGCCTAGTCAAAGTCCTGACCTGTGAATCTGTGCCAATACTTGAAAATTGATGCACACACATGCTTTCATCCAAATCTGACTGAGCTTGAGCTATTTCTCAACAAAGAAGGGGCAAAGATTTAAGTCTCCAGAACTGCAAAGGTGGTAGAAACGTCCCCAAAAGACATGCAGCTGTAGTGTTTACTCAGGGGACATTTTGCTGATTCGTTTTTCTCCCTTCCACTTTACTAATATGCTCAACTTTTGTCTGGTTTATCATATAAAATCACAATGAAATTTGTGACAAAATTTGAAAGAGCTCAAGGGTTATGAATAATGCAAGTCACTGCATTCATAGATACTAATCAGAATTTAATATTCCTTGAGGGAATCTGAACTTAATTTGCAAAGATACTAGCACTTAATCATGTCCTCCTAATAAATTCATGGAGCAGACACATTTCACAATTGGGTTATTTTTATTGTAAGGTACACCTTTTAGATTTATTAAGCACCCATGAAAAATGTATACCTGTACCTTAAAAATACAGGGAAAACGGGTTTTAGGTGTAATGACCCCCTCAACCCACAGCAGTGCTTCATCATTTAAAGTTTCACTGAAGGCCATGAATCTCTCACCAAGCAAAATGTATAGCAATAAAACATCTGAACACCAGAAATATGGTGTTGATTGAAATAAAAGAAGGGTATGAATGTAGTTCACAATATATTTTTGTTCTCTCTGTTGCAACATTTGCCTAAAGCCCATCGCAGTCAAAGGCAGCAGCACCACAAACCTATTCCAACACCTGAAACAGAGGCATCCAGCCAAATATGAAACATGCCATTCTCTCTGAGACGAACAAAACCGCAGTGACCAACAAACCTTAGCTAAAAATCAGCTAACTGTACCTGAATCCTTTGCACGTGGCACCGCATATGACAGGAAAGAGGCTCAGTGGAGAACAATCACCGAAGCGGTCGCTTTGCACATAGCCAAAGACATAGTACCCATATATACCGTGGAGAAGACGGCATTTATACATTTTTAGAAAACCGTATCGAAACCGTATCGAAAAAAAATCGTTTAAAAAATCGTAAAAAATCGTAAAAAAAAATAAAAATAAATCGTAGATTTCATTTTTAGGCAATATCTCCCAGCCCTAATCATCAGCACGTTGTTGGTTCAGTTTTGCTATGTTCAGTTCATACTTGAAGTTCTTGAAATATTCCCCATTGCACTTCCTATTGAAGTAGTTTTACACTGAAACAAAGATTGATGTGCTTTAACAGCCATTGTTTTCTGTTTATTTTTATTTGCATTGTCGTTAACTAGCTTTGTATTTTTCTTATGAATGGTTAAACCCTAACATTTTTCTGGGCAGCACAAAAGGCCACCCCTGGTACTTGAACCACAGTCTGTAAATCATTTGTCATGTTTTTTTGTTTTTTTATCATGTGGAAGACAACTGAAATAATCTGGTTGATCTGCTAAGCAGCCTATTTGCTGGGAATCTGGATGTTCCTCTGATTCATGACCGGAGAAATAATTTCTTTGCCCTAATAATTTAGTGAGGCTGTAAATTTCTATCCATTGCACTAGAATCAAACATTGTACTTTATGATCTTAGATTGATTACCACAAAGTAATTCAGCCTTTAGGAGGTATTTGTTGAGCATATGCCAACAGTATATGACCCAACATGCTGTGAATTATATGACTAATATACTCCCTAAAGGAAAACTGTCTCAGTTTTAGGATTTACCAGAATGAACTGGAGAGTTTTGATTGATGGATGGATGGAAACAGAAGAATTGAGTTTGAAGGCATAAATCAGATATCAAATTGGCAAAACATTTAACATCCTATTTCAACAACTGCAAGCTTTAGGTATTTGAAAACGCATAACAGCGCATACACTAGATTGCAATCAAAAAACATAAATACCGTAATTTTCGGGCTATAGGCTGCAACTTTTTCACACACTTTGGACCCTGTGGCCTATAAATTGATATGGCTAATTTAAGAATTTTCACTGGTTAACAGCCTCCGGGGGGCATTATAACAGGAAGTGCTAGTGCTAATGAGACTGACGTGGGGAGAGATTATGCACCAAAGGAGACACTAGTTTGGATTCTGAACTGTTATTCTGCGCATCATAGACACACCCTCATCATGAGAAACACACAAATAAATGCACATGATGCAGCTTTTACGTTACAGACAATAGAGCTGGCCATCAAAGAAGGAAATAGAGCTACTGCACGTAAGCTTGGCATCAATGAATCGATGGTGAGACTTTGGCTTTAGTGGGCAAGAGGAAGATGAAGATAGCAACCAAGACTTTTATGGTAGGCTAAACTTTTTTTTTTCTAACCAGGTATATTACTGTCATGTTGGTGTTGTGTTGATGTGGTACTGCTGATTTTCACTCTGAGTTTAAATAAAAAGGATGTCTTAAATAAAAAATTAAAAAAATGTTCTCTACACAGTGTTTCTGTGTAAATATCTGATGTTACAACATGAAAACCTGCGGCTAACATTCAAGTGCTGCCTATATATGCACGAAATTTATTTTCTTTAAAATGTAGCTGGTGCGGCTTACATTCAGGTGCTCTCAATAGTCCGAAAATTACAGGTAGTTATTAGTAGAATGCCATTTCAAAGCAATGTGATGGTTCCATCATACATTGCAATTGTTTTAGATAATTGAGACTAAAGTCACTTGTATTTTTAATGTTTTAAGTTCAACCTGACATTCCACATGTTCATTTTAGCTTATACATAGATGGTTTTAACATGGGAGTCTTTTGGGACTGGCTCACTTCATTGCCGTGGTTAAATATTTTTTAAAGGAGGGGTGGCACATTCTTCTAATGCAGAAAGCGCAATTCTAAGGTCCAGTACATCAATAATTTTACCTGAAATAGATCTGTAAGGCCCTGTGATGGACTGGTGACCTGTCCAGGGTGTACCCCGCCTCTCGCCCCTTGACCGCTGGAGATTGGCACCAGCCCTCCCGCAACCCTGCATTAGGATGGACGGATTTAGAAAATGGATGGATGGATAGATCTGTAAGTTCAATAAATGATTTATACTACCTATTTGAAATTTTGCACTCACAGCATGTCTGCACTGAACGCCTTGAAATTAGCTGCATGTCTCTTTAAGAGTCACGGACATGCCCACTTCAACATGCTGCCGTCAACGTCATCACAACATTCTCCAGTCGCATGGGGATGAAGCATTAAGGTCCTGTAGCATCAGTGCGCCGGACTTTTGGAAGACAGGCATATCTTTCGGTTTACTATGGCCACTCAGGACATGGTACAAGCATATGCATTTGATCCCGTCTCTGACCCTGAAAGTGAAATATTGGATGAACCGGAGCGCGTTCAGCGGCTCGTTCAAGAGCTACTACTTTCCACAGGTGCTACCTGATTGCTGCTGACGACGCTCTGCTTTAGGGCTCTGGGAGCGGGGGAGGGAGCGCTGGGGAGAGACGTGGGCGGTAATCAAAATTTAGGGGCGTTGCTGAGAGGTTAGGGCGTTCCTAGGAGGACCCTGGCGTTCAGTGCTCAACATGGCGGCCATGAGAGTTTATAGATATAGATATTACTCAAACATACATAAATTAACCTAAGAAACACTTTAGGCATGTTTTTAAGAGGGAATGGCATAAGAAGGAGATGAAAAGCTTTAAAAAGGGGATTTTACATGCCACCCCTCCTTTAAGTCCCGATTAAAAACCCACCTTCACTCATTAGCCTTTCCTTTTTCTCAAGCTTCCTTCTCAATTAGTTTTTACTTATTATTTAAATGCTTTTACCCCCTGTGTGTTTATCTCTTATGTTATCTGTGTATTTCTTTATGTTTGTGTACAGCACCTTGGTTGGCTCTCATGCTGTTTTTTAAAGTGTGCTTTACAAATACATTCAGTATGGTATGGTATGGTGCGTCTATGTTGACTTTCCTCAGCTCTGTAGTTTGTGGTTTGATCTACAGAGTTTTATCACCAGTCCACTAAATACTTTTTAATAGGTTTAATGCTGCAGCAAAAGTGGTGGGAATACTGATGCTGCCATCCCCATTGTTATGTCAGCATGGTGTAGCAGATTAAAAAGCACTCATCAGGATTATTATAGCAAGCAATTACAAAGTGCTTGTCTTCATATGGAGGCTCATTTGAGTAAAACAAACTTATGTGAATTACAACATTTTCAGTCATAGAATGAAAACACTCAGGAGGACTTGACTTAATGTGTGCAATTATATGCAGTTTCATGTATCTGCGATTATAAAACAGATCAGCCTAGACAAGTGAGAGGTTACATCTTATTTACACACCTAAATTCAGTTCTTCCGAGTGAGAAAACAAGCGCTTTGATCTGCCTCAGAGGAGAGCTGTGTCGTGGTTCAGATGAATGGTGGAGGACAACAGGGTTCGCGAAGCTGTGAGGGTGTGAAAAATGGCATGAGAGATGAAAGGGCTGGCTTTAACAGAGGGATGCAAATGAAATATTATGTCTTAATTTATGCAGGTCAGCCACCTGGCTGACTTTGTTGTTGGTGTGCAGTCATAAACCCAAGAGCATTACATAACTTTTTTTGTTTCGCTTTCCACTGATCAGCTTTAATATAAAAAATGCATGTTGGTCTTGTGTGGTCTTCTTTCTGTTTATTTAAATATATATATTTTTATAAACACTTTTTATATACGTGTGATCATTCAAAGACATTTATCCTACTCAGTTTCTCTCACTCATTTCTGCTTCAATTAGGCGGTAATTATTGCTTAAAATCTGTTGAATGAGGTTGAATTTGGTTGATTGCCGTCAGAGAAAAAGAGAGTTCCAGCTGTGCTCTGGTTTTTGTGGGGTTTTTTTACTCTGAAATTGATCCCATTCATTTTCAAATTACTGTCATTCTAAAAAAATAAATGACAAATTTATCTTGCTCATTATAAAGACCACTTAATATAACACAAACACACAAGTGTGTGTTATAAGTCATCCATTAGGAACAATATTCTGCATTTCACAATATTTTAAGTAATCTATTATTTTGCTAAAGATATTGTACAAGGTACGGCAGACATAGTGTATTGGTCATAAGTACTTTTTTGTTGTTAGTTGTACCAATTATGGCTCTAATAGACAATTACAAAAAAGAACATTATTACACAATTATTTACCCAGGAAGTTCCACTGAGATCAGAAATCTTTTTAACAAGAGAGACCTGGCTAAAGTAGCCAGTAAATAACAAATACAAATATTTAATACACTTAAGATTGGCATTGCTATTCAAACAGAGTTCTCTTCACTGCATCTTTCATGGTACTCTTGAAATCATTATTAGATTTTTTTAACATTTAGGAACATTTTCCAAAGTATTCCAAGACCATAGTGCATGATAGGAGAATAATGTTTGCTAAACTCTGTCAAAGCCCTGGGAAAATTCAAATGAATCCAAATGAATCAAATGAATCAAATGTTAGAAAATGCTGTAAACAAACAATGCTTCTTAAAAAATTGAAGTGTTAATCGTTTATTTTTCAGCAATCAACAAAATGCAGTGAAGGAACCTAAAAAAAAAAAATCTAAGTCAAATCCATATTTGTTCCGACTGCCTTTTGCCTTCAAAACAGCATCAAATCTTCTAGGTATACTTGCACACAGTTTTTGAAGGAACTCAGCTAGTAGGTTGTTCCAAACATCTTGTAGAACTAATCACAGATCTTCTGCAGAATAAATTTGGGGCCAATCATACACCTCCCTGATGGTATTGCATGATAAGTATCTGTCTGTATTTCTCAGCATTGAGAACAATCCTGATCAAATCTCCCGCTCCTTTTGCAGAGATGCAGCTCCAAACATTCAAGGAACCTCCACCATGCTTCACTGTTGCCTGCAGACACTCATTATTGTACCACTCTCCAGTCCTTCGACAAACAAGGTGTACCTTCTATGATAAATGTAAACAAAAAAAGGACACAAAATTAATGACAGCAGTAGCTCAGTCACAAAAACACTGAGCCAGGTGTATTTTCTAATATTAGGCAAAACAAATACAGTACACCTGGGTAATCTGATGTTTAATCCACTGGTTTTGGTCCAGCCACCAGCGAGTGTTTTTTATCTTAATTTTTTTTTTATTCAAATGCGTCATTAAGGCCATGCTTACCTAGTTAAGTTAATATAGGATGTATTGTATACAGCCACTCTTCCATATTAGTGCAGTATACAAATCTGGAGGGTTTGATCTTCCTGTTGCAATTTATATACATAGCAAAATGCTTTCCATTTATCATCAATAAAGTATTTTTGAATTGAATTGAATCATCACATTAATATATCTATGAATTGACTGAATCACTCAATTCTGCATGTGATAGGGTAGTTGCTTTTGGCCACAAGTGTGCTGACATTTCCACCAACTCCCTGATCAAATATCCCATAATGCAATGCACTTTCAGGAGACCCATTAAGTCCCATTGACCCCCTAAGTTATGCGACAAGCCTCTCAACAGGTCCTCAACACCCTTGCTGCGCACATTAGTGCACAGATGCTGCTCTGCATCTGTGTATTTGTCAGAGACCCAGTTCAATTAGAGCTTCTGAGAGGAAGATTCGATTAAGGAGCGTTAAGAATGAGGAACGTCTTTTTTTAGCAGCCTGTTGTTTATGGTGAAGAAACACCCAAGGGAGGTATCACTTCTGATGATATTCAGACCAAGAGCAGCTTCTCTTTTCTTTTCCTGCGTGGAGCTGTTGCTTGACGCATATTGAGCTGGATAAGGATGCAATTAGATAGTTTGCATATGACACATTAAAGACAACTCAGAAAAAGTGAGAAAGAACATTAGCAGAAAAACGTAAAGATATACGCTCAAAACTATTAGAGACAAAAGACAAACAAACAATGGATGTGCCATGGGAATACAAATATGCATGCTTCTTCTGTTTGTTAACAGAAAGCAAATATGGATAAAAATGAAAACACTCATAGTTTAATACAGTTCTGGTATTCTTCTATTTCTGGTGATGCACATTTCTGTCTAAATCTTTCAACCGCTGTAGTGCTGAGGTCTGTTTTAACAGCTCTCTGAAATAACTAGAAAAGATTGTTGCAAACAGCCCATAATAGGTCGAGTGTGTTAAGTGTGTCTGACTCATTTCTCTTATAAAACAAAGGCATTATTATTCTCACTGTTGCGATTTTTTTACAGAATTATAGAGATTATGTGTTTTGTAGAAAGCTACCTTGAGGTTACAGAGACTCCTTTTTGGATAGCTCCTTTAGGGTCCAACTGCAGCGTGTCAATTTAATTGAGCCCCAGACTTTGAGCCATTGCAACATCAGTACACAGCCAGTACATTGTAGATTTGTTGTTTGAGATTACATTAGACTCAAGAGCACTTTTATACAGAGAAGCTCACAAATGGTTGAATGACTGCAAGGTGCCCGTGTCCTGTGACTGCCAAACAAATCCAAAACCATCACCCCTCCATCATTGTGCTTGACAGTTTGAATGAAATATTTTTGCTGATTTGGTGCAAAACAGAAGGAAAAAATTTTGAGATTTAGCTGTATATGCTATCATATTAGGCTGGAGAGTGGCGCAGTTGGTAGTACTGTTGCTTTGCAGAAAGAAGCTCCTGAGTTCAAATCCCAGTCTGGGGTTTTTCTGCATGGAGTTTGCATTTTATGTGTGTGGGTTCCCTCCAGGTACTCCGGCTTCCTCCACCAGTCCAGAAACATGACTGTTAGGTTAATTTGTCTTTTTAAATTGCCTTTATGTATGAGTGTGTGTAGGTGTGTGTGTATGCATGGTTGTGTGTCTCTATGTTCCCCTGTGATGGACTGGTGACCTGTCCAGGGTGTATCTTGCATGGTGACAGCTGGAGTTAGGCAACAGCACCTCCGCAACCCTGCAAAGGATAGACGGTATAGATAACTGATGGATGGATGTTATCATATTCTCTCTTAAAGGTTAGGGTTTTTTTCAGGGAATCCTTTCAAACAAGTTAGTCATTCTACAATTGTTGTGTCATAACATTTATCATTTAACATGATAAGTGAAGCCTGTAAATTCAGGGATGTACCTCTTGAGATTTTTTGCAATTTTTCTGAGCCTTAGATTATCTTCCTCCAGGGAGAATTGGCTGCAATGTGCACTACTGGGACTGGGAATATTGGCGAAGGAAAATGTTAACACACACTTGTGCGTTTGTGTTATATTAAGTGGTCTTTATAATCAGCAAGTTAAATTCATTGAATGTTTTCCACTTGTGAATGATCTTTTTCGCCTTTGAATGATAGACTTTAAGTCTTCCTCTTTCCTCCTAGGCATTATGTTAATGTGCATCTGTATGCTCCAGACCGTCAAACTACAAGAGTGTCTGCTTTTATAGAGGTGGTCACACTCACTAATGATCAGTTAATCAAGTTTTATTAGCAGGATTTAGGTGCTACTTTCACTTCTATGTTTTTATATAACTAAAATCTTATTTGTTCCCAAAACAGTCACATGAATATGATCAGAACCTTGATGAAAATTATATTATATTCCTTCTTAAGTGAATATTTTAACCAAAGACAGTGTTTCAGGATTTAAAAGTGCTGTAAACATTGTACCCTAACTATATAATGCTCACATCAATAAAAAAAAAAATATTGATTGGCAGCTTCCTGCTGCTAAACGCTGTGGATATAAAAATGCCTGCATGAGTCATCGGGAATCCATTTAATCTAAGGACTTGCATCAATGACAGGAATTAAGCAGGTTTTTTTCTATAAAGCTCAGATATCTGATTGAGAACAGCTTCTAAATAGACATCAAAAAATATTATTTAAGTGCAGAGAATAAGAAACTTGAGCAAAAAAGAGGATTATTCTAAGTTAATTGTAAGAGGAAAATGTTGTTTTATTGGTGACTTTTTCTTAGCAATTCCTAGCAACGGTAACGTGGATTTTGGTTTTGGTTTTGAATTTAGTTTCTTTTTTTTTTTGGGGGGCACCCAATATTCTGTATTGTCTAAAATCCCTTGGATATGTCACATTTCCAATTTCACACATTCTTAATATACAGTTCAAACCAGATATTTACATACGCTGTGTAAAAGACATAACTTCTTGTTTCTTACTGTACTATCTGACATTAAATCCGATGAATACTCTCCCATTTTAGACCAGTTAGGATTACTAAAGGTATTTCTATTTGCTGACGGGTGGGTTAAGGACAACTAAGTCTGTTTTGGGAAGGTCCCAAAGCCCTGACCTCAATCCTAAAGAAAATTTTGTGGTCAGAGTCTAAGAGGTATGAGAGAGCAAGGCAGCCTAAAAACCTGACCAAGTCAGGACTGTTCTATCAAGAGGAATGGGCCCAATTTCCACCAAACTATTGTAACCAAATAGTCAAAGCACACCCAAAACATTTTTCCAAAGCCACACAGTTTAAAAGGTAAGTCCACTAAATATTAAAGGAGGGGTGGCATGTGAAATCCACTTTTTAAAGCTTTTCATCACCTTCTTATGCCATTCCCTCTTTAAAAACATGCCTAAAGTGTTTCTTAGGTTAATTTATGTATGTTTGAGTAATATCTATATCTATAAACTCTTGCAGCCGCCATGTTGAGCACTGAACACCAGGGTCCTCCTAGGAACGCCCTAACCTCCCAGCAACGCCCTTAAATTTTGATTACCGCCCACGTCTCTCCCCAGCGCTCCCTCCCCCGCTCCCAGAGCACTAAAGCAGAGCGTCGTCAGCAGCAATCAGGTAGCACCTGTGGAAAGTAGTAGCTCTTGAACGAGCCGCTGAACACGCTCCGGTTCATCCAATATTTCACTTTCAGGGTCAGAGACGGGATCAAATGCATATGCTTGTACCATGTCCTGCGTGGCCATAGTAAACCGAAAGATATGCCTGTCTTCCAAAAGTCCGGCGCACTGATGCTACAGGACTGTAATGCTTCATCCCCATGCGACTGGAGAATGTTGTGATGACGCTGGCGGCAGCGTGTTGAAGGGGGCATGTCCGAGACTCTTAAAGAGACTTGCAGCTAATTTCAAGGCGTCCAGTGCAGACATGCTGTGAGTGCAATATTTCAAATAGGTAGTATAAATCATTTATTGAACTTACGGATCTATTTCAGGTAAAATTATTGATGTACTGGATCTCAGAATTGCTCTTTCTGCATAAGAAGAACGTGCCACCCCCCCTTTAAAGAAATTTATTGAACCTCTCAATTTTAATCTTTTAAATGTCCTCTTGCTCATTATTCTGGCATTTAGCAAGTAGAAATAATTTTAGTATTCCTAAAATGACCTGAAACAGGAAAAGTTCACTCTGATTTAATGTCAGAGATTGGGAAAAGAAAATAGGTTATGTATCATTTTGAACACTGCCTGCACAGTTAAAAATTAAAGTTAAATGCTTCTTTTTAACAATTCTGGGTATTCCATCATTTTTAGAAAATCAAATCTGAACCAAATCCAGGGCACTAAACTTTAATCTGTGTCATCATCTAATTTCCTTCCTACTCAGTCTACTGCCTTTATTAGGTTTATAAGATTTAAATCTGCTAAAAGCATTTGTAAATCATACATTGGAAGTTAGATTGCATAAAAACATATATGCTCTTGAAGTGTTAAATTAATTAAAGAATTTAGATTTAGGACTAATCTGGCTTTAAATAATCAAAAATGATTTAACAATTCCCACTAAAAGGAGGTTGTTGTCTTGTTTATCTTTTGCATCTCGATTGTGCTGACTGAGCTCTCCATCTGCTTCAGTTTCCCCAGATATACTTAAGCTTTCATTGTTAATATGTCCCCAATTTATCTACTTGCATTCCTCTTTCTGCTCAGAAATCCCCCCTCCCTGACGTGTTTCTTTCCTTAAAAACCCTGTCACATGTCCAAGAGCATGCGGAGTGAATTTTATTTCCATCCGCCCAGCCTTTCCTTTTCCAATTTTCTCTTCTATGTGTGTGTCTCCCTGCTGCCTCGTCACACACTTGTGTCCCTTACATACTGTGATTTCAAACCTTAAATGAAGCACAACGGAAACCTCAGACAACACAACACAGACAGAGGTTCTTTTAATAGTTGGACTGAGAAGTTTCCAATTCCTCTCATGTTTAATGGATTATGTGTGTCTCTTGCACTATTTTTTGGGAATTTAAATCAGAATCCAGTGTGCTGAGTGAAGAAATGGGAGGGCAAAATGAATGTGAGACCTTCTAAGAGAGACCCAATGATTAGAGCTAACACCACATTTATTGCAACCTTGTGCTGTAATCATTGTTCTGTCAGTCCCTAGATATAACCAAAAACTTGTGTGTGTGCCCGTGTGTGTGCATACACTCAACCTGGCAAAACACTCATTCACTCACACAGAACCCTATTATACAACACTGGAGGTTGTATTTTTCAGAGAAGAAGATGGAGCAGAGCAGCACTGCAGCTGCACGGCGCTCTAGTTTTCTATGTAGCGAAGAAATCTTGTGTCGCGTCGCAGCACGTGCAATGCCTCTCAGTCCCTACTATAATGTCACTAAACTGTATGAGGGTCTTATTCACGTCTGTCATCCCCATTAGCAGTGGAGGAGACAAAAGAATTCAGTAAGCAAAGAAAAACTTTTAAATTTTTGCTAGGAAACAGAATTATATTGATGGGAAAAGTGCAGCAAAATCATTTAATGCTGCAATGTTTCAGTTTTACTAAATTACTTTAGTGTTTTTGTGAAATATTGTGGGGGCTTTTTGTGATTGACAGCCTTAACAATACAGGACCTTGCAAAAGTATTCACACAAAATTTGTCACATTGCAAACACAAACCTTAATGCATTTCATTGGGATTTTACTGTATGTGTTAGACCAACTAATGCATAATTGTGAAGCTATTGTTGCTCTGACTATATGTTTGGGCTAATCGTCCTGTTTCAAGGTAAGCTGACAGGTATATAACTCCATCCATCCTCTCATCAGTTCTGGGCAACTTCCCTCTCTGCTGAAGTACAGAGTTCCTCACAGCGTGATTCTGCTACCGCCATGCTTGACCAATCGGAATAAATATTCAGGGCGATGTTAGCTTCCTGCCCCACATAGTGTTTTGTATGGTGGCCATTTTTGGTTCTTCCACATGTTTGCTGTCCCCCCTACATGGCTTGTTGCTAACTGCAAACAAGACTTCATATGGTGTTCTTTTAACAAGGGCTTTGTTCTCGTCACTCTGTGACTGATACTTATTTTATCAACAGATTCTCCCACCTGAGCTGTGGCTCTCTCCAGCTTCTCCACTGTTGCAATGTTCCTCTGTTTCTCAGATTGATGTTCTCCTTGTCCACCTTGTTAGTTTAGCTGAATGTCTGAGTACATTTATTCTTTTCAGTTTGGATGATTGATTAAATAGGGCTTTGGGATATGTTGAAAGCTTGAGATACTGTGTTATAACCCAACCCAACTCTGCTTTAACCTTCTCCGGATCTTTCTCCCTGACCTGCCTGCTGTGTTCCTTTGGTCCTCAGAATACTGTTTGTTAACGTTCTCTCTCTTTCCAATTTACAATTAAGTGCTACTTTCTGTTGGTCTATCACATAAAATTAAATTTTTAAGTGTTCTTGTAAGGTTCTTTGCACAGGCTATAAGACTGTTAAACAGACTATGCCCTCTCAACTAGACACCCGACCCCCCACCCTCTGTGCAATGAAACACCGCTACAACCGCCCACCTGTAAGCCCAGGGTTAACAGTGAAGTCCCGGATCAAACCCCCACCTTACCAAAATAAAAAAGCCACAACAAGTTCCATTTGTATTCCTCTTTCTATGAGAATGCTGCTGCTAACTGAGTGTGGACAGATGCTGCTGTGACATGTTCAGCTATAGTGATTATTGTTGTTATTTAGTGTTTCTTCTTTTGTCTTTTTATTAATTATTATGTTGTTATGGTAATGGTGACCTAAATCACTACATCATTAATGCTATTTTGTAGTGAGCTGGTGAGAAACAACATCTCGTTTTGATCTGGATATTCTTGTAATTATCATGTATGGAATGACTATACATCTCTCAAACTTGAACTTGTAATCTTTTATAAAAAGGCCATGGCACATGTATACAGCTTTTGGTCAAACTGCCCCAAACCGTCTAATGTTATTATTTTCGTGTTTCAGTTTTGTCTCTTCTTCCTTGGGACAAGGGTGACCTTGGAACTAAGTTTAACTGAGTTTACATAAGAAGCCCTCAAACTCTTGGAAACCGAACCTTCAATGTAAATAGAGGCTGTTTCTACAGCAGACTTGCTCTATCCGTGATTCAGTGTGTATTTGTGACCTGTGTACTCACTGTTCTGGACAAGCTTCAATAATTGAAGTTGCTGGCAGGCAAGAGGGGAACTCTTATAGATTATCCTTCAGGGTAATTCATTTGTACAAGACTGAGTCTCTGTATTGTCAGCCTGTATTTTTGTTGTAGGGAATAATTACATGATTGCAAATCAAACCATATTGGGTTGTTGGTATGGGGTCAAATCAGGATCAGCTTAAAGTGAATGAAAAAACTGATTGTAAACTTGAAAAATAGACATTGTAAATAAAAAAAAAAAAAAAGTGAATTTGAAAACAGTTTTGAACTTGAAAGTACACATTGTAAATTTGAAGAAGAAAAAAGTACATTTGAAAAATAAATTGTAAACTTGAAAGAATAAATTGTAAATTTGAAAAATAAATTGTAAACTTGAAAAAAAAACTGTAAATTTGTTTACAGTTTTTACGTTTCTCTTCCCCTTTGCTTTCAGTCCTCAGTTTACAGTTTCAATTCAGACTTTTCGTTTTCAGAGTTGAGCCTAATTTTACGTGAGGGCGGGTCTTCGAGCCCATTGGCTACTGGGGACCAGCGTCATAGAGAGAGAGTTCTGACCATTGAGTGGAATGCGGAAGTCACGTGGGTCAGACAGGTGCAGATCATTATCAGATAGTTCCAAAGAACAGCAGCTGCATCACTGACCGCAGTTCATTCTCAGCGTTTTGGAACTATTTTTCCGGTAAGTTAATGGAATCAAAACATTTTTTAGCATTGAAAAGCTTTAGCTGACTGTTCTGTACCAAAAATAAGTCAAGGGTGATATTAAATGTAGCCAGTTTTGATTAATTAACTGTGTTAATGAGCTAGTTGTAGTTTAACTGCAGCTAGCTGATTGTGAGCAGGAGGGGACTGGACAAGCTTGACGACCTATTGACGTTTATTTCAGTATGTCAAATTCAGCTTTTTAAAAATATTCAGCACAGTTTGAAATAGGCTATACACTTTTTTATATCATTAATCTTAATTGTGATTTTTTTTTTTTGGCTAAAATATATTTAATGAGTTGCTGGTTGCTGTATCAACAGTCTTTAACTGACTTTGATGCATCAGAGATGGAAGCATAAATAGAGATACTATCAGTAAACAAAAATGTGATCATAAAGATGAGAAATTATTTCTTTATTTTTCAGTTAAACCACAAGACTGACTGCAATGAACTGCTGAAGCATATGGCACACAGGATCACCAAGGTAACAAGATATGTTTTCTTGTTTTGTGTCCTCCAAAATAAGAGCTGAATCAAGACATTTGAAGAACAGTACTTGAATACCATGACTTTTATAAAGTTGATATTTACTGTAGAACGGTTCATTTGCACTTGTTTTATAAGTGTGTAATCGTGATTAAGTAGAGATCTCTTTTTAACACACAAGAATTTAAGAATTAACAATAACATCAGCCTAAATAACTGTAGAAGAGTAACTAAAAATCTCTTATTGAACTATTACAGGTAACACTGCGTTGCATTCATGTCCATCTTCCTGTTTTCAGTTTAATTGCAGAGCGGAGAGCCGATCAGTGATCAGGTTGGTGGAACTTCGCAGTTCTGTCAGTGATGGAGTAATACATAAATTGGTAAGTGGAATGGTGAATTGCTAGAGGTGGCTGTGTGATGGAGGCTTTCAAAATAAAATCAAAATGATCAGAAATTAATTTATTTCATACCAAAGCTAATGCAAGCATAGCAATCATTTTTTTTTATTCCCTGAACATGCCAAGACTATGATTAAAATAACGTATGTAGAATCAGTGATGTAAAAAAAAGGGACAAAAACATCCCTGCAAACATACCATATATAGATATTGGTGTTGAAGCTGCTGTGGGTGGGGGGCTGTTTGCAAAAGAGAGACCAAGTTCCTCCATGGCAACGATCAAGGTGTTTGGTGGCGGTTGCTTGTTGTGCTATCAGATGCTGTTTTTTGTTTGGCTTTTACTTCCAAGATACCCAGTATTGGACAGCACTTTTCTTCTCTTATGGAAGATCTGTTTTGCTGCAATTCGTAGTCTCAGCCTGATGAATCTGCTGGTTTTTTGTACATCATGACATGCAGGGAGCATGCTTTCTAACAGACTTGCTTCTCTCTCTAGAGTGTCCATGGCATTTGGGAGCCCCATTAGAGATGCACAAGACCTTGTTCGTCTCCACTTTCTGGACCAGACCGAAGGCTTCATGTGATGGTCGACACAGCTCTCCTGGTTTGAATTCCTTCAGGCTCAATAGGGTACGGTGCTCTCCTTCTGGACTGTCATCATTTTTGCTTTATTGAACTAGAGCATCCATCACGTATTCGAATGTTTCATTTGTTTACAATATATCCTGTAAGATGGTACAGAATACAGGTTTCACTGTTGGTGAGATCATCAGTACCTGTGTTTCCAATCAGCTGGTCCACACTCAGGCCAGGACTGGGACATGTCTCCTTAATGTCCAGGAACTCTGCTGGTAGATTGCCGTCATCCTCCTGAGAACTTCATTTGAATGTCATAAGAAACTACCCAACAGAGACTGATGGCAGTGCCTGGTGAAACTCCACTGGTGTTGGAACAGGATTTATTTACCGTATGCAGCTAAACAAGTTTTCAAGACGGTCTTGGGTAAACCTGCTTGTCAACACAAACGGATGTCCATGGTCAAGCGTGTCTTTTAGGATTGATAAAATTGTAGATGTTACCCTCACAACTCCTGTTTGCACTGGTTTCCTGTTTGACCAATCTTAAGTCCACAGAAGAGTGTTATCATGTCTTGGAGGAATGTAATGTTTTTATTGTACTCTTCCATCTTATGCCTAAGTGCCATCACAGGGTGGCGTGTAGAGCCCTGATTGAAAATATTTGACAGTACAGATTAAACTTATTGCACCGAGCTTTCTGTTATGACCTCTGGTGATGGTGAGGTTTTTCCTGCTGACTTGAGCCAACCATTTCCTCCTCCTGTCTTTTAGGGAAGCCGTACGTTCTGATCCCTTTCTTGGACTGATTGCTGCATCCAAATGCAGCATAGCCAGTCATGGTAAAGCAATAAACCTATAAAGGTATTATTTAAATATACATTTTATACAAATGAAATGTTGTACAAAACCAAATATATAGTGATATGTATAATTAGGTCAAGGTCAAATTACACTTTTCCCTTGTTCCACCCTAAACATCTTGATTTGTCATTTTAATTTTTCACCCACTAAGTCCTTCAAAGCAAAACATTTTACTAATGAACTGTTTCTCGATTGTTGTTTTCAGGAAGGTCACCAGTGGTTATCAAAGTGAGCTGCTGTTAATGATACCAAGGATGAACCTTCCTTAGGACTTCAGCACATTGCCAAAATTTGATCGATGCAGTTCTTGTACAGATGTAATGACTGTGAGAATGATAGTAAAAATGCTTCATTAAAGCTTGTTTTACATTTTGCATAATATTGTATAAGTTTGCTTATTGTTTTTCCACAATTAACACACACTTATTTTTATTCTTTTTACATATACTGGTTTTAACATTATCAATGAATTACTATTTTTACTGTAGTCAGGCTAAAGGCACAATCATCTGGGTTATAGATGCATGAGTTCATAAAATAATTATAGAAATGTCTTCTACTGAAAAAATTAATCCCAGGTCATCAGTCAACGCATAGACAGCCGCATATTTTCCTCCAAGTTATTTAAAACTGGTTAAAAACATGTAACTTAGATCAGCCTGTAATTCAGCTAATTTTCCATCTGACAGCAGGGTGAGAGAACACAGACTGAATGTCATCTGCTAGACCTATAGAGTGTTTTAGGAGTAAATCCTGGGAACAGTAATATCACATGCTTTGTTGAAAGATTAAGATCTGAAGGTAAGCTGGAGCATAGGTCTTAACCACTGGCATGTTTTAAGTGTATAGGAGGACAAGGTATGGCATTACCATGCTAGCATTCAGAAAACAGGTTATAAATTGGGTATTATTACTCCAATTTAGGGTTTCTTGTGGCACATAAGGTTATTAGACATGCCTATATTGATCAGTGTAGCGCATTAATTTATCAATAAATAAGATCGGTGATCTACATGCATTGTACAATGTGTTAGCACTCTGGTTTCACTCTTAAAATGTAGAACAGTGAATGTCTGTTCCTCTAGAAATGCTTTGATAAAATAAAAATGCATAGCCTTTTCAGTAAAAAGTAATCAGTACACATTAGTCTGATCAAAAATCCTCAGAAATTAGAAAATATTTGATTTTGCGTTCTGTCCCGCCAGAAGCTGCTCAGACTGACGGCGCTGGGATGTCTGGAACTATTGAGGACTCCATGAACCATGTGACTGCGTGTCGGCTAGTTCAAAGTCGTGTCGTAACTCACTCTCTCTATGGCAGGTTTAGTTTTGTGTTCTATGGAGTACTCCATATGTGTTCTATGAACACAAAACTAAACCTACCGCAGATGACCGTCCGACCGCCGCCATCCCAATGTCTGGTACAGGAGGGATGACAGGCGGCGCCAACAACATACGCTGTTCTAGGGCGGAAATTACGTAAACATAAACTCTGTCACCTGATGTCCCCAGTAGCCAATGGGCTTTAAGACCCGCCCCCACGTAAATTAGCCTCAACACCGAAAAACGAAAAGTCTGAATTGAAACTAAACTGAGGACTGAAAGCAAAGGGGAAGAGAAACGTAAAAACTGGCCAAAAAAAGATTGAAAATACAAAACCGCAGTTGTTACAAATGACTCTTTTTTTCATTTGGTTACAGTTTTAGGTTTATAGATTTTTAAAGTTTTCAATATTTATTCAAATTTACAATATATATTTTTTTCAAATGTACAGTTTTTTTTTCCAAGTTTACAATTTATTTTTCAAATTTCAATGTTTTTTTTTCAAGTTTACAATTTTTTTTTTCAAATTTTCAATGTGTACTTTCAAGTTCAAAACTGTTTTCAAATTTACTTTTTTTTTTCAAATTTACAATGTCTATTTTTCAAGTTTACAATCTGTTTTTTCATTCACTTCAAGCTGATCCTGATTTGACCCCATATGCTGGTTTCTGCATAATTGTAGTTGAAACTAAGGACAGGCAGTTTGACAGCAGAGTTATGGGTAGATTGCTTTGGGATGAAGACCCGGCGCCGAGGCAATTTAGCCGGGGGAGCAGTGGCTCATTTAGGGGGGGGCCCAGTTTAAAACTGTGCGTTTTAACATCCCGTTGGCAGTGTGTTACACACTTCTGGGTCAAATCTGTCTTTTTTCAATCAATCAAACTTGTTTATAAAGCGCTTTTCATACAAACATTGCAACTTAAAGTGCTTTACAGATTAAAATGAAATAAAACCACATTCCCATCCCTCCCCCCACAGATTTCAAAGCGTGATCACATTTATACCCCCTCCACCCAACCGAACCCCCACACACACACACAAGAGCAAAAATAATGACCTTGGGCCGAGGACAGATGAGCCAGGTAAGGTAAGGAAATGCCATCAAAGGAGTCATCTGCACTGGGAGCAGCACATCAACAGCGGCAGCCAAGGCACTGACCCAGGGCGCCCAGTGGAGGCAAGGCCAAGACCCCCACCTCCACCCAAGCGCTACCTGGAGAGCACCCAGGCAGCCACAGCCCGAGGTTCATATGGTAAAAGCAGTTCTGAAAGATCAGAAGGCCCAAAACAATTAAGACACTTAAAAACCATTAAAAGAACCTTAAAATCGATCCTAAAACATACGGGTAGCCAATGCAATGAATTTAATGTTTTCAATGTGAGGGATAAAATTCAGCTCAGAATCAAAAATACCCAGGTTCTTCACTTGTAAACAAGCATTAAATGACAGTGATTGTAGTTTTGGTAAAAGTTTCTCTCTCTGAGCCTCAGGACCGATGACTAAAACTTCAGTTTTGTCCAGGTTGAGCTGGAGAAAGTTTTCTGTCATCCAGGATTTGATGTCTAAAATGCAGTGAAAAAGTGCATTTTTGACACAATTGCTATGTACATATTCATATTATACATCGATTCTTTCAGGGGCAGGCTGGCCAGAGCAAGGTTTGTGAGTTTTCATGAACAGCCGGTCTGTTCTAGATCGGTGGCCAGAAAGATTGTTTTTGTACTCCAAAAGCAGCCGCGGTTGAGCCACTGTCATGATCCTGCTTGTGTATGTGAGTGAGGCATCTTCCTTTATAGAAGATCTTTGTAAACGGTACTGGTGTTGTTACAGCTGTGAGTGAAATTGGTACCTCTTGCTGCTGGGCTCGATTCTGCTGTAAACTATTTTGATATTTTTTACTCACTGCTACCGGACATCAGTAGCTCTCTTCTGCTTTTTAATTCATGGGGAAAAAAATTCGTATCCACGATCCACCCGAGGTAAAAAAAAAAAAGTCCAAGCTCCCGGGCTGAATTTCAACCCCATTCTATCCCTGCTTGCGATTCAAATGTCAATCAATGATACGATCATAACTGTAGACACAGTACATGCTTTTGTCAAACCACTCAGAAAGCAAATAAGTGACAACTTACTGTTCAAAGCCACATTTCAAAACGCATATCAGAGCAATCTTGAACAAAAACGGTCTTTTTACATCCACAACGGTCTAGTAATGTCCTCCTTTAAAACAGTTAGTCCACAACAAGGGACAACATTCCTCAAATCCAACATCATCTGTTGCTCAAAACCTTGATATATCCCTTCCTTGTGTGTATTTCTCACAAAGTTTAATCAGTTTAATCAACTAATGGTAGCATGCAAATTAGCCTAACAAGAACACATCATACTCTTCTTTGTGTTTATAAAGGGCCTGCCAACAACAAATTGGTGTATTACCGCCACCGAATGGTATGGAGTCAGGACCAGAGCTGTAAGCTGTCTTGGCCACGTCTGAATGGGCGGGCCCGACCAGCCCAGGCCAGCCCATGGTGCTTGGGCTGTTGGGATGTACTATTCAAAAGTCCGTTCTCGTAAAGAGCACTTAATGATAGTCATCTTATTAAACTGGTCACTCTGAAGGAAAAGAATGGTAGAAAAGGTTATTTCAAAAGTACAAAACAATGGTTGGGTAAAGTGCCCTCTTACTTTATAAAAGTTAGTTTATGAAGCTAGAGGAATAGAAGGATAATAAAACCAGTTTGTCTCAAAATTGAAAAATACCTACTGTATGGATAGAATATGCAGTATAGAGAATCTCGCTGATTTGGCAGATTGTCATCACATTCTAATTCTTTATGATCTGACATTGTCATATCGCCCACAGCTACAGTGCCTTGCAAAAGTATTCGGCCCCCTTGAACTTTTCCACATTTTGTCACATTACAGCCACAAACATGAATCAATTTGATTGGAATTCCACGTGAAAGACCAATACAAAGTGGTGTACATGTGAGAAGTGGAACGAAAATCATACATGATTCCGAACATTTTTTACAAATAATTAACTGAAAAGTGGGGTGTGCGTTATTATTCAGCCCCCTGAGTCAATACTTTGTAGAACCACCTTTTGCTGCACTTACAGCTGCCAGTCTTTTAGGGTATCTCTCTACCAGCTATGCACATCTAAAGACGGAAATTCTTGCCCATTCTTCTTTGCAAAACAGCTCCAGCTCAGTCAGATTAGATGGAGAGTGTTTGTGAACAGCAGTTTTCAGATCTTGCCACAGATTCTCGATTTGATTTAGATCTGGACTTTGACTGGCCATTCTAACACATGGATATGTTTTGTTTTAAACCATTCCATTGTTGCCCTGGCTTTATGTTTAGGGTCGTTGTCCTGCTGGAAGGTGAACCTCTGCCCCAGTCTCAAGTCTTTTGCAGACTCCAAAAGGTTTTCTTCCAAGATTGCCCTGTATTTGTCATGTTCTGGTTTTGTATTGAGGACCCAAATGCAGAGAAGTAAATAAGAATGTTTTAAGAATAACAAAACAAGGACTTACAAACTCAGGAGGATCAAAACCGCAGCAATGAGAAACCAAGAAGGGAAGGAAGACAGGCAACAGGGAAGGCAGGAACCAGGCGGGGAAGAATGACAACGAACCAGCGAGTAGGGACTGAAGTAGAGGTGAATATATACTGGGGAGGAAATGAGGAAGTGACTGAGAAGACCAATGATCAATTAGTGGGAGCAGATGCAGGTGGGAGGGAGAGAGCAGGTGGAAGTAATCAACTGGGATAGGAGGTAAAAAGGCTGGGAGACAGAAGACTCTTAAGAAACTAAAGATAATAAGTCTGGAAGGGAATCTAAGGAAACACTGGAAAACAGAAGGAGGAATTAAATATAACTAACTGGGACTAATGAAGGATAAGTATTAATAGGAATTTGGGGAAAATAGAGATTAACACAAACCAGGGCAACCAAAAACAAGACCACCAGAGGGAGACAAAGAACAACTAAAACATAATAGAACTAAATAAGGAAAAACAAAACACAAACACCCAGGAACCATGACAGTATTTGGCTCCATCCATCTTCCCATCAACTCTGACCAGCTTCCCTGTCCCTGCTGAAGAGAAGCACCCCCAGAGCATGATGCTGCCACCACCATATTTGACAGTGGGGATGGTGTGTTCAGAGTGATGTGCAGTGTTAGTTTTCCGCCACACATAGCGTTTTGCATTTTGGCCAAAAAGTTCCATTTTGGTCTCATCTGACCAGAGCACCTTCTTCCACATGTTTGCTGTGTCCCCCACATGGCTTTTGGTAAACTGCAAACAGGACTTCTTATGGTTTTCCTTTAACAATGGCTTTCTTCTTGCCACTCTTCCATAAAGGCCAACTTTGTGCAGTGCACGACTAATAGTTGTCCTATGGACAGATTCCCCCACCTGAGCTGTAGATCTCTGCAGCTCGTCCAGAGTCACCATGGGCCTCTTGGCTGCATTTCTGATCAGCGCTCTCCTTGTTCGGCCTGTGAGTTTAGGTGGACAGCCTTGTCTTGGTAGGTTTATAGTTGTGCCATACTCTTTCCATTTCTGAATGATCGCTTGAACAGTGCTCCGTGGGATGTTCAAGGCTTGGGAAATCTTTTTGTAGCCTAAGCCTGCTTTAAATTTCTCAATAACTTTATCCCTGACCTGTCTGGTGTGTTCTTTGGACTTCATGGTGTTGTTGCTCCCAACATTCTCTTAGACAACCTCTGAGGCCGTTACAGGGCAGCTGTATTTGTACTGACATTAGATTACACACAGGTGCACTCTATTTAGTCATTAGCACTCATCAGGCAATATCTATGGGCAACTGACTGCACTCAGACCAAAGGGGGCTGAATAATTACGCACACCCCACTTTTCAGTTATTTATTTGTAAAAAAATGTTTGGAATCATGTATGATTTTCATTCCACTTCTCACGTGTACACCACTTTGTATTGGTCTTTCATGTGGAATTCCAATAAAATTGAGTCATGTTTGTGGCTGTAATGTGACAAAGTGTGGAAAAGTTCAAGGGGGCCGAATACTTTTGCAAGCCACTGTAACTATGCAATTATTATTTGATGACTGCCAACCTGCGTTTCCCTCTTATTCTTCCTGATAATCATGTTTAATGGTGCATTTTGTTTAATTTTTGAAGCTGGAATTTGTATTCTGGAAGGATGAATCATGCCACTTCTTGCCAATCCAGTGGACAAGTCTGCATTTTACAGTTGCCAGGAGAATGGCTATTGCTTGACTGCACTGTGTCAAATGTAAAGTTTGGTGCAGAGGGGATTTTGGTGTGGGGCGGTTTTTCAAGAGTAGGGCTCTACCCTTAGCTTTAAGAAAAGGGAACTCTTAATGCTTCAGCATGCTGAGACAGTTTGGACAATTTTCAGCTGTGTGGGAACAGGCCTGTTTGTGTTCTGACATGATTGTGCACCAGTGTACAAAGCAAAATCCATGAAGATAGGAGTCAGTTTTGTGTAGAAGAACCTGACTTTCCCAAACTGTTAGTTGAGTCCAAATTTCAACAAAGGTTGAAGATGTCATAAATGCAAAGAATGCGACAACATTACATTAAGCCCTATGGATTAAGAATTCAATGCCTTTTATGTGTGTAAAGGCAAAGGAGCAAATACTTTTTGCAATATAGTGTATGTTGATATCTGCTTGTATACTAATAACATTTACCCTGTGGTCACTGACCCCAAAAAATGACTAAATCCAACTTAATTTACCAACTTTCAACTAGAACAAGTTTAACTCATATGTGGCATCATCATCATTTCCAAGTTATGACTTTCAAAACATATTAAACGCAGATAAGTTGTGGTTAACATACTTTTACCTCAAGTCCACAAGACAGCCTGTCAGATAGTGGTTACAGGTAGTGTACTAAGGAGTTAACTACTGCTATTGCTATTTCCTAAATTTTTTACCATTGCAACAAATTAATATGCAGGAGTAGTAATTTCCAAGTTGTAATACACTTCCACTAGACTGTAGGAAAAAAATGCAGAATCAGTTTTATGTTTTTTTCTTTTGAAATTGGAAAGTTGTTGTGCTGCCAAAGGCTCCACTAGCCGACAAGAGCCTTTCAGTGTTTGGTGCAACTTTGTGGAGCTCTACTCCTCATCGTAATGTTGATACACATGTGAAAACAATACAATTTTCTAACTTGTATACACCCTGTGTATGCTTTAAATACTGTTCAAACATTTGAAAATCAGTACCAATTCCTGATTAGTAAACTTGGTCTTAAAGGTTCAACTGGCATTGTGAATTTATCAGGTTATTAAAATTATACAAGCTGCTTAAATGAATGATGAATGCTTTGTTTTCCTTGACAAAAGAGGTTTTGCATCGGTATCTTGATAGAGGACAAGGAAATAAGACTAAGGCTAATACATTAATAAAACAGTTGTAATTCTGTTTCAGTGTTTCTTGTCCATTGAAAAATGTAGTGGATGTATAAAAGTAACAGTACAAAATGTTAAATCATCTCAGCTTTAAGCCAAATTTATCAAAAAGATAAGACACCATAAAATTGTGTAACAACAAAAAGAAACTAAAATCCCAAACCTGCATCTGCATACAGTAAGTGTTTGCCCTCAATATGTCAGAGACACAGTAACTACATTTTCCTCCCCTGTGATCAGCCTTTAGGCAAACAAAGGGAGAAAAATTAAGATAAACTGAATCCTGCAGCTTGTAGAGGACCAACATTTCAGATGAAGATGATTTCGAGATTGTTTAACTTTTATATCTGAAATGGAAGAGCCTGCCTTACACAGCGACATGCACTCAGCTTCTAGTTGCCAACCCCAATGCTACTATCGATTGTTTCAGAGCCTCCATATGCCTCCATGTGAAACTGTATGGGGAATATATGTGATATAATATAAGACAAAACCAGCATGCACTGCAGGTTCAGCAGAAATTTGTGGAAATTGGAGTGATGGAATACTGAAAACTACTGCAGAGACATTTAAATGCATGACTTAGTGACTGTGGAAGCATTACATGCTGCTGGAAAGGTGCAGACGTTAGCAGGTCTAAATGATGCTTTAAACAAATTTTTAAAGGAAAGACATTATGTATGTATGTGGTATTTTGACAAGCAGTAAGCTTTGTATCATTTTTTTAAGACTAAGCCCACCATGAAAATGCGGAAGTGCTGTTTTTCCCCCCTTGCTTATAAAACCTTCAGTTTTTAGAGTTGCCCTATTAAGCATGGCTGATCCTTAAGAAGCCGTTTTAAAGTTGGGTTAAGGGTCTAAAACAGATCAGATGTTGTTAACCTAAGATTGACTTTATTAACAAGACAAAGTCCAGCATATTGCTAACAAACTGAGTTAATAAACTGGGCTGACCAAGTTTAAGATCAAACCAATTTGTTTATTTAATTTATGCTTATTTAATCTATGAAGTAGCAACACTATCTGACATTATGGCAACCAGGATACAAAATAATTGGTAAATAAAAAAGAAATAAAACGTCTAATAGCTTTGTCATGCATCATTCCTTCAGTTATACCAAACTGTGAACAGTATCAGAAAGAGCAAATAAACTATAAATGCAGTCATTGGGGAGAAGCGGGGGGACACCCTGGCTGTCATGTTTTTGAACAGTGGAAGTAAGCTGGAGCACACAGAGAGAATCCATACATGCATGAGGAGAACATGCGAACTCTATGCAGAAAGATCCTAGGATTTGAACCCAAGTTTGTTGCAAGGAAATAGTGCTACCAACTGCGCCACCTTGCAGCCTGTGAAGTCAATGAACAAATTGAGCACCCACATAGCTTCTTATTTGGTTGACCATTCTCTTAATTCCTGGTGAGATTGTTAACAAAGTTAACTGACATGGGCCGACTTTGCTTGGTATTAGTCTTTTCATCTGCTCTGTAGTCTGCCAGAATGACAGGAGGTTTAAAAGCAAGGGTGTCAATCTCATTTTCGTTTCAGGCCACATCAAGACTAAGATTGTCCCCAAAGGGCCGGTTGTGGCAACAGTTAACTGTTAAAATGTGAATTAATATCTGTCTCTGCATTCGGTGAATTCTTCTTAAAATTTAATATGAACATTTTGGCACTATTCAACTAAAATCTGATTTGATTTGAGTGATTTAGGCACACAGATGTTATCTTGAAGGTTGTAATTATGTGGCCCTGTAGAGTATAGAGTCTACATTTAGGTCCAGTATTATTCATATCCCTTGCAAATTTTGATTAAAATTTTTAATTCAACCAATAAAAGTAAATACAACTATGTAAAAGTAGTATAAAAAAATAATGTTTTATTTAAAAAATGTAGGGCATTTTTTTATTTATATCCCTCTCAAAATGCGATTGAAAATTTTTATGGGCATTACAACAGTCAAATCCTTCTTTTACTACAGTTGCGCACCAGCTTCCTGCATTTTTGCGCTGGTTTTTTGATCATTTATCTTTGGGTGTTTGGCAAGGAGTCCCTCCAACCTCAAAGACCTAGGTCTTTTTACCAAAGAAAATTCCTGTCATTGCAAAATTTTTATGGCACCTTATGAAAAGGACTTTAGACAATATTAGCGATTTGACCACAAGTTTATATATTGATATAGCTAAGCAGCCCATGCCAAGTTATGGTCTTTCCTTCCATGTAATTTTTACCCTCTTATGCAGAACCTTTTTTAGGACTTCTGTTTTGTTTTGTATTTTCATTTTATTCCAGTTTCCCACAGTCATAACAGGAATATACTCTATGCAGCTTGATGCCATTTGGGTGCCAGACTGAACTGGATATAGTAAACATGAAAGAGACTGTAATGTTGGGTAGTAAATGTATTTTGTTAGGCATGTTTCAGCAACTTATTTATGTTTAATTAGAAGTAGCCTAAAGCAAAAATGAAGAGAACATGGTATTATGCACCCGATACAGCAGAGTGGTTATAGAGTTCTCCCCATCTTTTTCCAGCACATCTCTGAGCAAATGTCTTCACTTTGCTGTCAAGTTTGAGTATTTTTTCTGACATATGGACAGTCAGACATGCAAAGACACTTGCCTGTTTGCAGTAAATCCACCAACGCAAACTGAGGTCATACTGTGAAATTATTTCTAGTAAAAACTGTCCTTCACTCCGTGTCCTCCTGCTGTCTCATTGTCTCTGTTTCGGACTAAGATTGGCTGAAGAGGGAAGATAAAACCGCCATATCTTAATCTGTGGGTGGCAGAAGCCTACAAAGAAGGCAATTAGGATTATAATTTATAGTTCCCTTGCCCTTTTTCTCCGTTCTCCTCTTCCCTTTTGTCTTGTCTCCCACTCATCCTTCCGTTCCAACCCATGAATTAATTTGTCTGTGTGTGTATGTCGTTGTTTGTGTATCCCCACAGAGCAGCGCAAGCATTTGGAGAGTACCTGTCCCACACACACCCTGAAAACCGAAACGGATCAGGTCAGCGTCTCTGTCGTCCTGCCATTTGTCCATCCCTCTCTCCTTTGCTGTGTTTTCCTTTGAGGTTTTAATCCTTCCTCCACCTGCTTCACCTCATCCTCTATTGAAATGCCAGGCTGTGCTCACTGGTGTGTCAGTACAACCTCTGACAACCGCAGGGAGATGATGATGTTGCTGTATCTGCTGTGCCATCCTAAGCTTTTTCTTTCTCTACTTCCTCCTCTTCAGCTTGAGTGGTTTTAAAACTAATTTATACTCATATGTATATGTTCATCTCCCTCTTTCACATTGTAGCTCACCTTCTGTGTGAAACCTTGGTGGGTCCTGATCCAGAGTCGCCAAGTGACACTACTGGACTCAACAATAACACTCACCTCCCTCCCTGCTCTTCTGCTAACGGCGGTACGAACAAACCAGATCCTATCCTGGCAAAGGAAAAGCTGGGCTTAATCCAGCCTCCTCTCCCATCCATCACCATTTCTACCAAGCCGACTTGTCTCTCGCTTGAACATAGCTTCACAGCAGAGGAAGACCAGAAGACGTCTGTTGAGTGCACCCGTGTGTACACAATCACTTCCCAGCACAGTATGCTGATGAGCAGTGGCCGGGGCAGCAAAGAAAGCCTAGAACTGGACATCCTGAAGGAGAAGTCAGGGAGTGGTGGGGTAGGGTCGAGAGGTGGCCCTATCCAGCCCTCCACCTCCCCATCCTCCGCCTCCTCATCTCCAACCCAGTACATCCGCTCGAGCAGCAGTCGTGGAATCACCAGCTGTAGCCACACTCACCACCACCACCACACCACCGTCTCTGGAATAAATCCCTCCTCCAGCAGTGGTGGAATCAGTGGCGGAAGCGGATGCAGCAGCAGTCACCAACAACAGCAAGCAATTGCAGGATCCCACTCCCATCACACATCCCACCATCACGGCCATCATCACCATCACCTATCCCAACCACCACTGCAGACCTCCGTCAGCGCCCACAATATTCGCAGCCTTGGTGACGGTGGGAAAGGAGAAGCAGAGTGCAGCGGACTTGCTTGTGACTCATGCAGCGGTGCCCCTTCGCGTAGCCAGGGGTCACTGGACCTGGAGAGTACGTCCAGAGAGGCAGGCAAGCAGCCCCGACGCCTAGAGCGGATGTGGAGTGTGGACCGGGTGACTGGGCTGGAGAGAGGTGAGAGGGTGGATGACACAGAGGAAGCGAGAGGCGATAAAATTCAAAAAGGAAAGGGAAGGGGTTTGGTTGTGACCCAGTTTCTGGGCTCACTGGTATTGGACCAGAGAAGAAATAACATTTGACCGATTCACTTTCTCTAAGAACAGCAGTAAGAGCTGTTTGTTATTGTTGTTATACGGGTGTAACAAGATCTTGTGATACATTGGGGCAAAAAAGTATTTGCCAGCCACTGATTGTGCAAGTTGTCCCACTTAAAAAGATGAGAGAGGTCTATAACTTTCATCATAGGTACACTTCAACTGTGAGAGGCAGAATGTAAAGAATACGGGAAACCACATTGTATGATTTTTAAAGATTTTATTTGTATAATAGTTCAGAAAATAAGTATTTGGTCAATAACAAAAGTTCGCCTCAATACATTTGTCATTACCAATCAAGTTTACATTAGCAACTTTTCCTGTAGGTCTTCACCAGGTTTACACACACTGTAGCTGGCATTTTGGCCCATTCTATCATGCAGATCTTCTCTAAGCTGTGATGTTTTGTGGCTGTCGCTGGGCAACCCCGACTTTCAACTCTCCACAGATTTTCTATTGGATTGAGGTCTGGAGACTGGCTAGCCCACTCCAGAAAATAGAAATTCTTTTTTTACGTAGCCACTCCTTCGTTGCCCAGGTGGTGTGTTTGGGATCATTGTCATGCTAGAAGATCCAGCCATGTTTCATCTTCAATGCTCTCACTGATGGAAGGAGGTTTTTGCCTAAAATCTCACGATACATGGCCCTATTCATCCTTTCCTTAATACAGACCAGTCATCCTGTCCCCTTTGCAGAAAAGCAGCCCCAAAGCATAATGTATGAATCGGCGCTATATAAATAAACTAAATTGAATTGAATTAGTAATTGCTCCAAAAGTTGATCTGTTCTCACTAAGCCGCTTGGCGATTGTAGATTGGCTCTGGTGTCCTTGGACAGCTCTCTGGTCTTGGCCATGGTGGAGGTTGGAGTCTGACTGTTTGAAGGTGTGGACAGGTGTCTTTTTTTTTTTTTACAGATAATGAGTTCAAACAGGAGTCATTGATACAGGTAACGAGTGGAGGACATAAAAGGTTCTTAAAGAAGATGTTACAGGTCTATGAGGGCCAGAATTCTTGCTTGTTTGTTGGTGCTAATTGTTTTCTGCACCATTATACAAATAAATTCTTTAAAAATCATAAAATAGAATTTCCTGGATTTTTTTTACGTTCTGTCACACCATTTTAAGTGTAACTATGATTAAAATTACAGACCTCTCTCCTATTTTTAAGTGGGACAACTTGCACAATGGGGGGCTGCTAATTACTTTTTTGCCCCGCTGTATTTCTCTCACACAGCATTATCCAGTTGCTTAAGATTTCACCTGATAAAGTAAGCAAAAACAGTTTTTATGAGCCCCCATTATTAAGGTGCTTTAAACTTGACACCATTAATCTATGACTGAGGCTCCTATTTTGTTGTAAAAAGTATAATACAAAAAGTGTCCACCACTTTTACATTTTAGGTAGTCATCTAAAAAAGAAACCAACAGACAAGAGACAATTTGTAACCACTATGAATGTACCCTCTAGTTTGGGTTGAATAACAGAATAAATAGAAATTAACTGGACATCTCTTCCTTGAAGACACTTCACCTCTTATCCAAAAGGCATCTTCGTTTCACATGCTAATTAGGAATATCAAGTTTGTAAGTCGTAGTCTGAATGACAACGGCAATATTGCTGTTAAGAGTTGAGGAATATAAGGCAATAGTTGTTTTTTTTTTACAGTTCTCATGTTGAAAGTGTTAAACTTCAGACCGGTTAAATTCTTTGCAGAGATTGTTTAAAACTAGATTCAAGGTCATAAAAACTTCTCTATATTTGTGAAAGCTCAACTGGGTAGCATTTTCAGTGCTTTTATTGGCATTAGGATACTTCTGATCTCATTTCTGCAAACTTTATGTATTGTTTTGTCTCCTCAGCAGGATGCATTGTTACACCCCTAGTTGTTTTACTTTCTAATGTTGGCTTAGTTTTACTAAATCAGACAGACAGACAGACAGACAGACAGACAGACAGACAGACAAACACACACACGCAATAACACACACTTCAAATGTACTTTTTCTCCGGTCTGTTGGGGATTGAAGGGTAGGTGTTAGATGTGAAGTGGTGGTCTGTATTTCCTGACTCTTCGTCTAACCGTCTCTCCTCTGCTGTCTCTTCCCCTTGTTTCTCCCTCTCTCCATTTGTGGAGTGGTGCACTGTGAGGTGCTGGTGCTGTTGTTTTGTGCATTTATTATACATTTATTGCAATACTTGGCCATGCAGTGCATTTTTTTTTTTTTTTGTCCACATCATTTTAAAATTCACATCTTTCTCTCAAATTTCAGAGGACACTAACTGGTTCCCCAAGGAAAACATGTTCACCTTTCAAACAGCCACAACAACAATGCAAGCGTAAGTTTCTCACACTTTAGGCATGCAAATGTAAATTTACCCAAATTTAGGACATATCTAGTGTCTAGGTGCTTAAAGTAAACAGAAGAAAATTGGGAATAAATTAGACTGGTATCAAAATTGTCAGGCTTCAACATAATTTCTTTGTCAGTGACCTTCAAAGGGTTTCTTCCAAACCTATTTAATATTCAGATCAGAAATACATTATTAATTCCCGAGGGGAAATTCAGGGGAAATTGACAAAATTGAATGTTTTGTCAATTTATATTTGATTTACAGTAATATTACAATTATGATGTATTTTTAAAAGCAGAATGATGTGCAAATGCAACCATTTTACAGTAAAGCAAAAAAAGAAATCACTACTGTTCAAAATGTATTTTTCAGATAAAATTTTCAAGCATCACGGTTGATATAGTACTGCTTTTGTTGTATTATTGTCCACTTTAGACTAATGTGAATATAAATAACAGTAAGATTGGTTATGAAGTTTGTTGTTGTTCAGGGGTTGGAGAAGAAGAGACCAGAGCTGGTTGTTTCACTTTTTACTCTAGCGTATATTGCTCATCATCCAAACATATTTCAAGCGACAGTTGTAGATTAAATGAAAGCCTAGGATTTTGGCTTGAATTGAACCCACCTTTCTTTCATACAATTTATTGTGATAAAAGGTTATTACCTGTCAAAGACACTCTGCCTCACTGTGACAATTTGCTCCATGTAGCGGTTGGTTGTCCCTATTTATTTCAATAGGGTTTTGGATTAAATATTAAGATTTTATGAAATTGTGTAACTTTTTTTAATGACAAAATTTCTGATTTAGCTTAGGAATAAATAATCGATGTTCCTTGTGTTCAATCCTTAAAATTTTGCAAAGTAATGTATTATTCTGGTGAGTGGTAAGTTGAGGAATACATAGTGGTGAAAAATATTGTAATGAACAAAGCTATATGTTTTTATTAATATAAACACAGAAAAAAGTTAACCCAACTTTGTTCTTAATGCTCAAAATGCATGCACATGTATTTATTGGGTCTTTAAAATGTTTCCTCGGTTGATTTTCTGAACTATTATTTCAACTAGGCTATTCATCTGATCCAATCCACCTTTATTTATAGAGCACTTTAAAAACAACACAGTTGACCAAAGTGCTGTACACAAACAGCCATAGATAATATGAGGATCAATGTACAATTAAAATAACAATACTACTAAAATAAATAAATAAAAACCAACACTTCAGTCAGAGATATGGGGTTGATTAATTATCATGTGACAACCAACCCCTGGAGCAGTGAGACAAGCAGCCCCAAGTGACCTCTTGACATTTTTTTTTTAGCTAGCTTAATAAATGTTAGTTCAAATCAAAGCTCTCATTTGACTTTGACTCTTTGATTAATTATTGTTTATAAAATGTAATAACTTACAAACTTTCATTACAAAAATAATACAAAATTACTCTGACCCATAAAAAATACAAAATGTATCCTCACTCAGTGTTGTGTGTTCAAATCAAAAGATGAATAGTGCATAATAGGCAGATAAATAAGCCAAATGTCTAATTTCAAAATCAAACCAAAGTGCCCTCCAGTGTGGCTGTAATAAGCAATGTGACAACCAGCTCCCCTACAAATAACCAGAGTTTATTTAAATTAGTTAAATTACACACAAAAAATAAGTGGTGTCCCAATAAAGACTTTTGTTGAAAGTGTGCTATACAAATAAAATTGCCTTGCCTAAAAATGGGCCTCGCACCTCATGGGCTAATGCTATGGGTACGGCTAGCATAACGTTTCAGACGGCGCACCAACAACAGGTACTGTAGCTACTGCATCACTGGCCATTTAAAAATGTCCATAACGGTAATTGTACATTTTTGTCAGAGCTTCTGCTTCAAAATTATTTTGTGTGCTTGCGACTTTGTGTTATTTCCTTATAAAACAAAAAAGAAAATCCATATTGAGGTCACATGTAGGTATAACACTTGTTTAATCTGTATTGAGCAGTTCACTTAAAACATTTATGATGACATATGTTCCTCTTTTCTGCAATCTGTTTATGTCAACATTATTGGGGCTTTTTTTCTTTTTCAGATGCATATTGGTTTTTTCCCCCTTTGAGTCTTTGATTATTGACTTAGTTATCCATTAAATTAGGTTTAAAATCCTACATGGCTCATCTGCTGTACCAATAGGCTCTGTTTAAGTGCTTATAGAAAAGCATATCGAAGTGAGTTATTAGCTAATGATTTAGTCATGGTGGCCAAACACTGACACATTTCTCTCTCTTTCTTTCCTCTCTTTTTGCTTTCGGATGCATTTTGGGATACAGGATATCGTAAGTATTCCACCCTCTTTATTTTCAAGCTAACTGATGTTTTGACCTTATCCCCTGCTCCTTAACACTGATATGTGCGATTAACCTTCATTCATAAGTTAAATCACAGACAACAAATCAGTGTCCAGGACAAAAGATTATAGAGTATAGCAGGAGGCAAATGTTGCAGCTGTCTTCTTCTGACTTACCAAAGTTAAATAAACCATTTTCTAAAGCTCTGTTTTCTGACGGACAGTTAAAGATGCTCGGTTATGAACACCATCAGCACTTATAACTATTACAAAAAGCGGAATGTTATAGGATTTTAATGCAGGAGAAGGGATAAAGTTCAGCATAATCCACTGTAGCTGAGTTGATGTGTCAGGCTGAAGTCTAGAAAATGACTCTGTTGGATGACCTAAGCTCTGCAAACTGGACACAAGCACACAGGGATAGATAGTTTTACTTCAGCCATTTTTTATCTCTGTGGTAGTCATGACAAAGTGTAGTAATCCCACTTTGCAACCCTCCTAATTATCAGAGTCTGAGCTGGTTGACTTTAGTTGAATTTGAAATGAACGTAGAAATTGGCTTTGGAAGATTTGGCAAGGAGAAATTGTTTAGATTATTTATTTGTTCTTGTAAATTATTTAGCTGTAGTTTAACAGAAGGCTAGCTGCCAGTTTCAATAATTTAGAAGAGAAGTAGTTCAATAAAACTGACAAATAAACAGATGAACAAGATCTTGGCAGGACAAAGCAGCTAAACGGTATTGTACCTTCATAGAAACTGCATAAACGTCCAGCATTAGGTTACCACTGCGGCACACCTAGGTGAGCGGGAAGTTAGAAAAGCAGTTTTAAATGACCATAAGAAACTTCTTTAAAAGGTGTTTTTCCCTGTGGCAACCATTTATGCAGATTATTACTTTATTAAGTGTGTTCATTAGTTTTCACTATTAAAAAATAATAATTTTATAAAAAAGCTTTTGCAGAAACGAAGTATTGCTGCAAGCTGTCATGCTTTAGTGTATCACAGACATGGATCAACTGGTTCTTGTGGTAATGGCTAGACATATTAACATGATAGAGCTAAACCAAGATAAAACTTCAACCTCCCATTCTTTCAGCTCTCTGCTACAGCACAACTTATCTCACTAACCCAACTAACATTAGCTGCTATCAAACATAAAAATATGTAATTGCTTCTTCGGTCCACAGTGCAAGCCCTTTTAGATTTAGACCAAATGTTGGGTAACTGTGAGATGAAAATAAGCAATTGTTAAACTAAAGTCTGTCTTTAACCTGTGCTGCCATACAGCTCAGTATTTGTTAAACTGTAAAACATTTATAAAGTTCCGTCAATAAGACACTGGTGATCAACAGCATCTTCAAACCTCTTTATACAGGCTCTTGCACCTGCTATAGTGAAACTGATTAAGATTTCTTTGTCTCTGGTGGTTTCCAAAATCTCACATTTTGAATCCACACAAAAAGGAAAAAGAGAGTTGGCTGCTGGAACATGCACTGTGTTGTGCCATCATTGTTTTATTCCAATGTTTTTCCTACTACAAAGAAGAAACACAACTTGTGATGTGGACTAACGGTACTGGTGTTCTGAAATAAGCTCTCTTGTGAACAATATACAGACATCTGAGAGCTGTTGTGGTGAAAGAAATATGCTTTAAACTGTGGACAATTGTGACAGCACATATTGATGTGAGACAGCATTGTTTTGGGTCACGATACTAGTTTAAAGTAGAAGTTTGAGGTTTATTTAAACAATAATCAAAAAGGATGTTACAAGATCCAAAGCACTTGATTAGAAAACTCGAAAATAGAATTTCTTTGTGTCTATTGCTTAGCCACAGACATCAATAGACAACCAGAAAACTTCAAAATATGCCCAACCTTCAGTTGGTCAATCGCATAAGATCTCAACAAAGCACATTTGTAATGTGAAAAAAAGTTAAACTCTGTTGAGATCTGTGAGTTCCTTTCACTTTTTGTTCTGAGAATTGTAAGCAGTTTTGCAAAGAATGTGAACACCCACAGTTTTTAGTAAACACAAAAGCCATTATCTTTAGCAGGGCAGGAATAATTTGGAATCCAGTTTGGTCTCTTGTGTGAGAGAATGTTGGACAGCTTCACAGGATCGTTGACAACTATTAACACTGATCAAGACACTCTTTGAAAGCGATGATTTTCACACTACATTTGCACTCAACGTCCAGCATTAGCACAGATGAAACACAGTCTGAGTGTCACAACATGGGGCTATAAGAAAAACTTTTCTGCCTTTGGCTTAGATAACTTGCAGTAGTTTAAATCTTCAATGCGAAGGATTGGCTCTGTAAAAAAAAATGTGATAAATGCCAGAAATATTAAACAGACAGCAAATGGTGATCTGCTCATGAAAGAGATTTTAAAAGAGGGAGTACCTTATAAATGAAAGCATGCATGATTCTGGTAAAGTAGAAAAAAATGCAACATTGCCTGAAATCGAATTGCTATTCCTTTCATTTTTAACATGTCGAACTAATATGTCACAATAGGTCATGAAATCAGCTTCTCTAATTAATATTAGCTCATATTCCCTCTTGGCTTGAATATGTGTAACAAACATAGACAGAAATTTTGTTTTGAGCAGGTTTAAGTGATCCCCTCTGTGTTCTGTTGTCAACGCTATCTGCTGCCATACCTACAACAGAGCCTCATAGCCAAATAAACCCTGCAGCTAAAAGCCATGGCATCAGCCTCCCTGCACGGCCCTACCCTTCCCTATGCCAGCAGTCTCCCTCTCTTATCCCTTTAATACTGTGCCACGTCCTGGCAGGGCTTTCCGGGGATTTGTGCAAAGAAAAAGACGAGAGAGGGAGCAGGATATGGCACAAGTCATTCTGAGGTACGAAGCGTTCCCTGACAGGCTATGGCATCCTTAGGTGAAGATTTTTTTCACACTGGTTATAGTTAGAATGTAACCTCGGTCTTAGTTTTGGGGTCAAAATCTGTGACATAAAGCTGTGAGGATGTCAGCGGACTCACATAGCCTCCCTAAATCTACAGTCTTTGGATTTCTTCTTTGCAAATATTTTCTATAAAGTTCTATTAAAAATTCATAAGACAAGAAATTTTATTTTAAAGCCTTCAGACAAATGGAGTGAGGTTCTGTTGCACTTGGAAGGGAGTTACTTCACCAGCAAGTTCAGAAACCATCCCACTCAGACCCAGATGCTCTGTCACAAAAGACCAGATGGTAAATGTGACACCAGGCGGTACATCTCGGTTCCTTTGACATCTCGGTGTCATCCATCTGCAGTGTCAGAGTCATTAACACAGCAAGTTACTGTATTTCATCAAAATCAGCAATCATCACTCAAAAAATGTCTAGCAAATTGAAAATGTCAGGGTCCAACTTTTAGAGGGACCCGTTGGCACGTATTCACTATATTTTCTTTCCTGGAAAAAAACAGGAAATTATAGTGCTTTTTTTCTCAATATTTGAAGATCATATGATTGAAATGTTACTGATGCATTTTGGAATGTATGCACAGTTGGTAGCACGGTTGCCTTGCAGTAAAAAGTTCCTGCGTTCAAATTCTGGCCTGGCGTTTTTCTGCACGTAGTTTGCATGTTCTCCCTGTGCATGAGTGGGTTCTCTCCGGGTACTCCGGCTTCCTCCCACAGTGCAAAAACACGACTGTTAGGTTACTTGGTCCTTCTAAATTGCCCTTAGGTATGAGTGCGTGCATGATTGTTTGTCCTGAGTGTCTCTGTTGCCCTGCGATGGACTGGCGACCTCTCCAGGGTCAGGCCTCTCGCCTGAGATGCTGGAGATAAGCACAAGCCCCCCCGCAAGCCTGCATAAGATAGACGGTATACATGTAGATAATGGATGGATAGATGGACATTACTTGGGATAAAGCCATATTTTGCTCACTCATCTGTTTCCTATCTGTATGTCAAGCTCTCTTTGTTATCTTTAGCATTTTGGGTCCTGTAATCCTGCAATGTGTGATTCTTGGAATGTATTCGCCAACATTTATTGTTCCACTTGGCTAAAATTGAACTAACCAGTATCTAAGGTCCCCTTAACTCAGGACCAACAAGACCTGTTTGAAAGTTGACAAATAACAGCGAATCTAGAAGTCCTCCTCCTAGTGTGGAAAGGATACAATGCCCCTGCTGCTAAACCCAGGACCTCAATATGCTACAAATACAACATTAAAACCACTGCAATCTCCCTCTGGGAAAGCTGTTGGGAAGCTCTAAGGCATAATAGAGAGTTGAATGCACCCCGGATGGTATTTCCTTGACTATACAGAGATCATCTACACTCTTACTATCTTTCAAAATTAGCTTAACTGTTGTGTGAATGGGGCCTTAATTTATGTGACACCCCCATTTTCACCATACAACTCCCACAGATATGCCCACACTAAGATGTCTACAAATTGTCTGTGAAAATGCCTTGTAAATATGTGAGGTTTCTCCACCCTTACCATCAGTAGTTTATTTACTTTATTTACAATGGCAATGGCCAACAGAGAGCGAGTTTTGGTAGAGCTGGAAAGCTTTTTGCTAGAAGTGTAGTTCAATACTCTAAAAACACATGTTAACAAACAAACACAGCTGTCTGTTTTGTTGTTCTCTACACATCCTGGTGTTCAAAATTGCTAAAAGACCATTAGATAAACAGGCCTTGTAATACAAAACATCTAGGGCACAAAAGCTGCATTGATTACTAATTACATCGACTATGGAGCACCGTTCTGGTGAAATGATCTGGGGCTGATGTTGGGCTGACCAATCACAGACGTGCTTTCTTAGTTGCATTTGACAGATGGTTAAAAAATTGGGTTCTACTCCAACAGCTCAAACTTACTGTTTCTTTGTTTGACATCATGGAAAAATCAAAATACATCAAGCAAGATATCAAGAAAACTAGAGAAGTACTCGGAGAGCACAGACCTCCATCAAGGCAACTCGGCCAGCCAACCCCCAGCCCCCCCCCCAAATGTTTTGATCTAATTCTATTTTTTTTAGCTTCCTTGACCAGGAAAATATAGATTTAGCAGCTGGATTCACACTGAAATCATTTTTTGTTTCTCTTCGACTTTCGAACATCTGCAACTTTAAATTATCTCGAGTAGGTTAACCTAAAATATCCTAAAAATAATATGTTTTTGCCTTCTCTTTATCAAAATTACTTGTTTGCGTGCCTTTATTGTTTATTCATGCCAATGGAGTGGAACTCTGTATAAACCCATCTGGGTTTAGTTCCCCTCCTTGTACTGTATCCATGTGATATATGTGCAGAACAAATAAATCAAATCAATCAAATTAAATCAAATCAATTAGTACAGTAGTTATTTTCAAGAATCACTTTTTCAGTAATGGCGGTTTTCGGATCACCTCCAAATTCTAATCACTTGTTCCTGGTCCCATTGCAGACATTTCCTTAAAATTTCATCAAAATCCATCTATAGAGCTCCGGACGTCACGTGCCTCTCAGAGCGTAGGCACCATGTTGGCAAACATGAACCTCACCAAAGTGAACGTCGCTAGCTGTGATTTTACTCCATCGGAGTTTACTCCCCATTTTAAAACGGAAGATATTACTGTCTATACCGGGAAATTAAAATGATTAAACATCTCCGCCCCTTGCCATGCCCCTAGGATATTTTTTAAAACTTCAGAAGCTGTCAGGGCGGACCTTTTACCGGACCTGAGATACTCTCACAACGGCGTCAGTTTGTTTTTAAAGTTGCTGGGGGCAATAGCCATAAACTTAAGTGTGGTTTGAAGGGGACAATTATTAATTTTTCATATAGTCTATAAAGATTCATCTCTTTCACGTTTATGCACTACAGTGAATAAACAGGTGTTGAAAATCTATCTTTAAAAAAATCATATCAATAAAAGTTTAAAGCCATAAGCTTATGCGTTTTGTTTTACCAACGGCACTGAAAACCATCATTAGGCTGTTTGCTTGCATGGCTTCATTAAAATCCACATTATAGCACAAAGAACAATGCTGGCTATATACTCGGCCCAGAAGAATATGTGCAACAATAAAACGCGTTCCCTTTGCAACCCTTGCAGTTCTGTGTGGAGAAACTTCAACACTAACTTAGGCTACAGTTCAGAGTCCTTCAACAGGAGGGGTACCCGCGGCGGACCCGCATAAGGTTTTTACATCATAAAGTTGTGAAATTAAATTTCAGGGGTCCGGGAAGAATTTTTTTTAATGGGGGTGGGTTGCGAGTGAGAAAATATAATTGTTTAGAATATTTTGACTATATTAAGACTCCCAAAGACAATTGTGTTGTATAGTGATATGTGGAAAGAACATGCCAGAATATTCCTCCAATTTGCGCTGACAGCGGATTATTCTTGCTATCTAGGCATCCAGCGCTGCCAGACAGACTTTACTGCAGCGGGGTTTGCGATTCATGAACTGAGAACACAGTTAAAACCAGGAACTGTGGACAATTTTTCGTTTCTGCACAGTGATCTTTGCATCAAATAAGTTTCAGTTTTCATAAATTTCAGAAAAATCTCTGTGGCAGCGCAAGATGCCTAGATAGCGGGAATATTCCGCTGTCAGTGCAAAGTTGGGGGAATATTCTGGCATGCTCTCTCCACAAACACATTAGGCTAGATCAACATGATTCTCTTTGGGGGTCTTAAACAAACAAAAATATCCCATAAATATTTTTTCACCCGCAGTAAAGAAACTTTCGCCAGACCCTTGAAATATAATTTATGTATTTTTCCATCTACTCGCAACATTGCAGGACTCTGAGCCCTGAACATGTTTGCAGCGGACTACAAGTCTTTTAAAACCTCGACATATCCACTGCTGTATAATATGAATGTATAAGAAAGTGTAATGAAATTATTTAAATAATAGTCCGTTCAGACACTAATTATGCGGGAATGTGGATGTTAGAGCTGGTAAGAAATTCTGCATCAAGTTTTTAAAAGTGGTGGGGGGGAAAAAATTATTAATCATAAATATCCCCGGCGTCACCGGCTAAAATGACGCCCATCCCCTGACGTATAGCCTACGATTTCCTGATCAATTTTCCCTCATCCTACTCCGGAGCATCGCTTAAAGTATATAAAAGTTTGGAGGGATATAAATGGACAGAATCAGGGTTTGTTAGTGGGATCCAGATCTGGAATCTTCCTGCAAAGGATTGTGTTATTGTCATCGGGAGGGAGACCTTTCCTGATTTTGGTTACCATGAGCAACGGGCTGTTGCTAGGTTATGTCTTTGTGCAACATTTTGTATGTTCATCTCAGGAAATAAAGTATTTTTATTTCTAAATAATTTGCATCACTTAATGATACAAGAGCAGTTATCAAACAAACGGTATTAAATCTGAATTACAGGTGAATCACTCAAAAAACCTATATGAAACGGCTTCATTTCTGCCTGATCGCTAGCGCGTTTCATGGCAATCCTCCATCGTTTTCTGCATTCTGGATCCTTGGGAATCCTATAGAACGTTTCTCCCTTATCTCATCCGTGTCTGTTATGGCATCCTGGGGTGCAACAGGTATCCACCATATTTACCGTTTCTAACTTTGCGTTAGCAGCAAATAAAAACAACTGCGGGAGACTGCCTGCCACAATGGCGCCCATTCGATTTTAACTGTTGCATGCTGGGAGATGTGACGTCAACTCCCGGAGCGCTATACATCTTTGAGTCATGTTGGTAACTAACTAACAGACAGACAGACAAACCCTGGCGAAAACATAATCTCCTTGGCGAAGGTAATAATTGTGGACCTTCAGAAGTATAATTCCTCGATTGGTGCAATTTACCGATGTCTGAAGGTGCCACACACATCTGTTTCCACAATTTGATACAGCCATTAACAGCATGGGAATGTCCATGATACTTGTACTAATATGGGCTCAAAGGCTACTCAGCCAAAAAATAGCCAACACTACAAAAGCCACATAAGGAAACAGATTTTAGTTGGCAGATGACAATGAGCAAGAAGACGTTAAGTTTTGGTGACATGACAAGACTAGAACTGAAGCACTTGACAATAATTATCAAGGAAAAACATGGAAAGCTTGCAAGCCTTAGAACACCATCCCAATTGTGAAGTACAACAGTGGCAGCATCATGTTGTGTGGGTGTTTTGGTGCTGTTATAATAATTAAAAATAAATCGGATTTATTGTCAGACAATCCAAAAAAAAGTCTTTTTTAATTGTGTATGTAAGCATCTGATTTCAGGTGTGTCCTTCTTTGGATTGGTTTTTGGGGGGAGTTCCTTTGTTCATCCAAAATTCTAGCTGTTGCTAGAAATAAATGATCCAGATTATGTAAAAAGAAAAGACTTAGAATTAGTAGTTTTCTTACTGTTTAAGCAAGTCATAAAATTAGCATTATGAAGTGCTCTTTGCCAAAGGAGCTAAACAAATATTACACTGCTGTCGAACAGAAACCTTGTATCTACAAAATGAAAGAAAAATCCTGATTTCAAATGTAAATTTATTTATTGGTCAAGTTCACTTGCTCTTTTTGATACTTTTTATCGGAAATGTGTCAATAAAACCCCTGATAGATGTGAAGAGTAATCAATTGAATTGATTTTGACAGGAAAACAAAAATGACAAAAAATGGTGGTACAAGGGTTTTGCCAGAAAGCAATGATTTGTAATACTTTTGAAAAGTGAAATTAACCAAGTATTTCTAAGTTAACAAGACATACCTAAGATGTTCTTATCTTAGACAGAAATATTTGTTAACCCATTACTACATTTAACAAAATTTTGCTCCTTTAAGAAGAAGGGAAAAAAGCACACTTTTTTTTGTCAGCCAGCGAAAAATAACTAACAAGAAGCCAAAAGCTAACTGTCTGTTTGGGACAGATAGTCACACTTATTATTCTACACAGCAGCCAGACATATTGCTGCTCACCAAATCCTGCAGGCATGATCTCACCTCTTCCTTTTAGACTAAGTATGCAGATATTACACCTTATTTTGTTTTATCTAATTTAGCTGTGGTAAATAATTTATGTATTTTTGTGTAACATAATCACAAAACAGATCTCAGAAGAATCTCATTAGCTTCCATTAAATGCCAGATTTTATTCTAATTATATTTGAGATTTCTTTCTTACCTAACACTTGTTATGGATGGATTAAATACATTAAGAATGTTTCACAAATGCAGAAAGCAGGCAGTTTAAATGTATCTGTATCCTTTCAAGTCCAGTCATGATGAACTTTCACTGCAGGTAAAATGTTCAGACCACTGGAGGTAAACCAACAACATAAAAACTGAATAAAAATGGCTGCTCTCCTTTAACGCTCCCCTCCATGTTTATGTGCTTCCCCACCATCTGATAAACACACTTCCCACTCTCACACAGCCACATGCCGAGGCCATTAATAATGAGTGTTGGCTGGTTGCTTGGTGCACAAATACTGTGTGTAGAGGCGACATGGGAGGAGCTCAGAAAGATGAAAGGATGTTTATCTGGAGCTTTTGCATAGAACATTATGTCCAAATCTGGCACCAAGTGAAAAAACTAATAAAAACCTTTGTTGATTTTAAAGCTACTATTAGCCACATTAAGCAGCAAATAATCATGTAAAATCTTGTGAATATAAGAATTTGATCATTAAATCATTATCTGACCGACACAACTAAAATCTTGAATGCTGACAAGAGATGTATGTGTGTGTGTAACTGTGTAGATTTTTAACGTAATTACAAAGATAATGTTATAATTAATATTAAATGACGATGCACGTGGCTTGCTTTTAAGGTCAACATTGCTCTTTCCTCATACAAACAGTCATAAAGGCTTTTATTCATCAAACTAAATACACATTCATCTCTAAGGCTGGAGTTTAATGCAATCGTTGTCATTTATAACAGTTAACAAAGGACTAGAGTAAAAAATAGTTAGTGATGGAAAAATGTTTTACTTTCTGATTAAAGAACTCAAACTCATATTTCACCATATTCCGTAACTTTTTTTACTACATTTTTTCACTTGTCTCAGTTGTTTTGTGAAGAAGTTTTAAAAAGCAAGGCCTGTAGTTTCAGTTTTCGGCTTTATAAAACATACAAATCATAATCTTATCATAAAAGTAAATTACTGTATTTTCATACACTGCAAACTCCCTATATCTTTTTTATTTACAGAACTGTAATCCACTGAAACCAATTACACTAATTTTTTGGTCACTGTTGAAGAAAATACTCTATAAACTATAATTATTATACTACCATTGTATGGCATTCTAGTGCATTGATTCAAGTTTTTTTGACCTCTTCTAAAAATTAAGGACTGAGAACTGAGCTGTAACAGAGAACATTTCTTGTGCAATTCTCACAAAAATACAATAATCACAAAAATATTGTTTGAAAGATAAGAGTAAAAGGTTACATACACACATCATTTAAAAATACCTGCTGTGCTTCTATTGTACTATTTGAGATATTCAAAGGAATCCTGATCTTGAGGTAAATTACAGTATTGTACATAACAGTCTTGCAAGCACTGATATTGAGATGACAACTGTAATTTGAAATACTGTGCAGTTCTACCACAGAAATTCTCAATTCGGGTGTTACAACCATATTTATGGATAGAGTGTATTCCATAGAACACATCACTGAACAAATTAATATGACATATCTGTCATATCTATGTCATATATCTATGTCTTCTACTTTATCTGTTTTTGATGAGCAAACAGCTAAAAACTAGGGAAAAAGAATGATCTCCTACGATTTTGCTAATTTAAATAAAAATAAATCAATCTGTCTCTATCCACCAGGTAACCATCTGGGCTTTTAAATCCAAATTCCAAGTATTTGATTCTGATTCAGCTTCATGTGCCTGTTTTTTTGAAAAGTAGTTGAAAATGTGTTTGACTGTCATTTCTTTTTTGTGCTTTTTTCAACAGAGATTTTAATCTCAACAGGATATTACCTGGTTAAATAAAAGTTAAATAAATAAATATAAATAACACTATTTACTGTGTTACATTGCAGCACTTACTGAGAATTAACAGTGAAAGCTTAGGATCTAGCCATTTCTACTGAACCTCCTTCCAATCAACACATCATCTGTGTTTCATTAGTTACTTCATTTTGTCCAACTACTGTAATAATCTGCTCATAGTTTACTAAAGCACACTATGAGTACATTATTATAGGCTATTGCAAATCAGTGGTCATCAGTACATATTCAAAGAGAATTAAAGATGGGAGGATTATTTTCAGATTTTAAATATTAAGATATTATGTAGAAATAATCTTTGGTACTCAGAGGCATAACTTAGGGTCTGACATTAAAGAGAAAAACGAGTATTCATACAATAAAAGAAAGATTCAGATTTATCTAAAGAAGCAGAAGGACAAAATAAAAACATTGCTTGAACTTTCACGCCAGGAAATAGTTACGAGAGCTTGATTTTTGGTTTGCAAGCCTATTGGTACCTTCCCCATGTTAACTGGTAGTTAAAGGCAAGGCAATTCTATATATTTGTATAGCACACTTTCAACAACAAGGTAATTCAAGGTGCTTTACATTAATAAGGGGTAAAATAAAAATAGTAGTAAAACACAGCGTCTTCCACTAACATCCAGCAACATCAGAATTTAAAATAAACTGGGTTTCCCTTTTGGCAGCTGCATGAATAACTTCCTGACTTTGAGATGTTTACACTAGTATAGATGTCACTGTCACAATTATTTATACAGCCCATTTTAACTGACACAGTAATAAGAACAAATGTTACACCCACGTTGTGCCTGTGAACCCTATTTTCTGCTCACGCTGACAACAAAATGCGCATGCTTTGTTTACCTAATAGTCCCTTTTGAACCTTTAAGAAAGTCTCGACAGTAAACTCCTTTCTTTTTGCTTTGCCCGGCTCTCCCACCCGCCTACCCCTTCCTGTTTCTCCTCTTCACGTTGTGGTCCTCCGTCTTCTGTCTTCCGATATCCCTCCTCCGCTATGATTTGGCTACCCACAGGAACTTCCGGAAGCATCTTCGGATGGTGGGAAGCAGAAGGATTAAAGCGCAGAGTGAGTCAGATATGTGTGTATGTAAACGGTTGATATGTTTGTTCATATTGACTGTGATGTTATTCACCCCACCATCATTTTTCTTCTTATGTGTTAAATGTTATTTTGCATGTGTATGGTACCAAACATTGCCCGTTTGCCCTACTTTTCCAAGGTTATATATTAAACAGTGTATCTTAGATGAGGAAAGTGGTTGCATGGTTGGACCTGTGTGCATGTAATATGTGTTCTTTGATTGTCTTTTTCTTGATTGGCTGCAAACTTCAAAGTGAATGCATTGAGTAAAACTAAAGAATTTTCAAAAAGGTGGTTGAAATGCCTCAACACAGCTGCTCATTGGTAAAAAAGAAAAAGAAGAAATACAAGTATAAATCTGCTGCAGTCTTTTCTTGCATTTCTTTCTTGTGCCAGTTGTATTTAAAGTAATTGCATTGTGCTTAAAAAATGAGTAAATATTAAAATTCTTACAATACTTTTCATTTCCATACAACCAAATGCATCAAGGACTCTGAACATTTTATTGAAAGCAAAAGATGTGAAAGAATTGGGACATGAATAAACAAATTAGTGAAATAAATTAAAGGCTTTGTAATTAATTAATTATGAATAATTTCATTTTTTTATCGAATACTGATACTTGATACAATAGGCAATATTTAATTCCAATAAATGTTGGTTAATGATGGAATCAATAAATAGACAAAAAAATGATTATAATGATGTACATTCGTTTTTACCCAAGATAATCGGAAACTGGAATATTGTGGCTTTGCTTTCCTGCGGGTGGTTCATCCAACCATATAGATCCTAATGCAATTACATTCAAGAAAATCAGCTGCTTTATAATTTATAGTCCTCTAAATCACGCAACTGTGTCGAGGAAAGAGATCAATTCTTCGATATTTTACCGAACAGGAATTTGTCCGTTCCCTCTCTATGTCACCGTTTACAATCATTGCATTTTAGTGGAAATGTGATTTTAAATCATTCTTATGCAGAGTCAATTTTTTAACATCTATCCCCTCAGTCAAAACAGCAATAAAGTAAAAAAGTTCTGAATTGAAATCATGATGGTAAAGCAATACTAACACATGCTGTTGTTTTTTTTTCTGACTTCATCGCGATGTCTCATTCAACCAAAGATATTCTCTAGCTTTAGATTTAAAGTGTTGGACCTCTGTCATAACACAATGTAAGATATATTCTCAAAAACTTCTATTCCTGTTCAATGGCATAACCTGGTCATCAGATGTTTTGGCGCTTGCACACTGAATGTAGCACCATTTCCGCTGCACTCTAAAATCCCTTCATTCGTGTTGCCTGCTCTGCCTGCTCTGCACAACAGCTTTCCGCTGAGAAGAGGGAGCACTAAGTAGCTTGCAGATCATTAGGTGCTGCTTTCACTTACACTGGGACATTTGACATCTACAGATGTAAATGCTAGTTCAGATGCCATATGGGTTTACAGTGCAATTAAATGTCTTAATTCTTTTAATGCGTTATTTTGTTCTGTAGTTAATCAAAATTACCATATTAAATTACCAGGCATATTTATATTCAGTGTACAGAAGGTAAGGAATAAGGAATATTAGCCAGTTAAAAAAATAGCAGTGTCATTCCTTTTTTTTTTTACAAACTTAAACTTTTGCCACGTATACTGAAAACTGCTTGAAGATTTAGCTTTTCTGTTAATTACTAGACCAATATTTAGCTGTATAACCACTACTTCTAAACACTGTCACATCTGTGTTGCATGGAGTTGACCAACGTCTGGCACCTGTGAATAGGTATTGCATCCCAGGTCCATTGGACTACATTCCACAGTTCCTCTTCATTTTTTCCATCTCAAAAAACAGCATGTTTGACATCAACCCACAAGTTTTCAAAAGATCAAGTTCTGGGGAATGTGCTGGCCAAATTGATGTGTTTGGAGACATTTGTCTTGTTGGAGCATCCGTTTCAAGGGTACTTCTTCTTGGGCAGAAGGCCACAGTATTTCCATGTATTCAAACTGATCCATTATCGACCTGACACCACAGTTTGAGAAACATCCTCATATCATTATGCCTGAGGCACAACGCTTCACAGTGTTCTGTGGGTTTGAATTCAGTATTTGGGGTTTGTCTGACAGACAGTCTATCACTCCTAAACCCAAAAAGAAAAATCTTGCTCTCACAGTTCATAAAATGCTGATCCATTCCTCTTTAAACCAGTGGGTGTGTTCTTGGGAAAATTGTAACCTCTTTATTACATGCAGGGTTTTCAAAAACTGGATTTTTTTGGGAGTTTCTTATTGATAGTTTGGCTTTACACACAGGTAACTGTAGACCACTGATCACCCCAAAGTTGATCATTAAAGTTTTTGCCTTTTAGGCTGTTCTTGGTTCTTTTTTCTTGAAAAATTTTCTGGTTTTAATATCTATGTTAAAGTTTTTTAGATCATTTTATCTAAGCAACTTCTTCAACCATCTTTTAGATTAAAATACGCTTTACTTCTGAGCTATCTGGAACGGCCCATTTTGATCCAGTTTACAGAGAGAAATGCACTGTAACCAGCATGTACATCTGCTGCCTTAATCTTTAAAATGACCCAAAGGACCACACTGATTGAGCTCCATACTTATTTATACTATTTTGAACTCGTTCAATTCCAGATTAATTTGCACTGACTCAACAGCATCATGCCTTGACTGTTAAATCTGTTCTTTTCTATTACAGTACTACACCTTAAAATAAATTGTTTGCCATGTAGAGATATTATTTCTACCAAAAATCATAATTGGGCTTGTTAATGATATTAGATTGCTGTTAATATGAATCGAGTCTACTTTTCAGAGGTTGCTTAATTTTACACCCAATTTAATAATTCTTGTTCTGTCTTTGTTATTTACAATTTTGTTTGCATTAGATCCAGTAAATTTTGCATTTTGTTGATTCTGGCCAGAGTTTGAAATGATATTACAGCCTGATATTTAAGACTTATAAAAGGTGAAATGACATTTAAGACAGGCACAAATTATCAAATGGCACATTACATAAGGGACAACATTTCTAATAAGAAATAAAAATTTGCAATAGGTCAGCCTAGGGAAATTATACTTTAAGTTTACTTCATATAAACAACAAAGTCAAAGTTCTAGAAGCTTTAAAAAACCTGTTTCCTGAACTCTTTCAAGTACTCAAAAATAGCTTTAAAAGCTTTCTGATTAAAGTGCGAACCAATGCTGGTTGTGTTTCAGTCATTGAAATTCAAGAAACAGCGTGATCTCTTTCATTTCTGCACATTTTTTACACTATCTGCTTTATTTCTTCACCCTTTACAAAGCAGGCAACATTAAATACATACACAAGCATATACGCCTATTAACCTCAGCAGATGCAAGCAATACGGCTTGAGCCACAAACACAGGCGGTGTGAAAAATATTTCTTACAGAAAGCTCTAGGTTCGGATCTGACTGGTTGCTTCTCGAGAAAGACATCAAACTGTATCAGTAAGGAATCACGCGTAAAAATAGTGCTTCAATGTAAGAAAATGATGCTGATGTTTTAATGCATCAGTGCAGACGCTATTTCCATGGCAGCTTTTAAAATTAGAAGAACGAACAAACTCTCGTTTGCACACAAATAGATTCTGCAAATAGCTTTGTGAATTTCCCCCGTCTCTTTTAATGCATATTGATATAAACAGTAATAAACGACAATTATGACCGTGTGCGTGCTCATTTGTTTGTTGGTTTTGTATGTAAGCTGTTTTGGGGTTTGTGGAGAACAGTTATTGCTTTGTGTGCTTTCTGTATCTGTGTTCTGGTAGCTGCAGCAGTCTTTGCACTCTTGTTTGTTTTGGGTTAGTGTGTGTTTTGAGGAAAAAGCCATTCTTTGGGCTTCCTGGCGTGTGTGTGTGATACAGTGTGAGAGTGAGTGTGTGCGTGTGACTCTCTCTCCTCGCCTGCACTAGCATTCGCTGAACGTAGATCGAAGAGTTTCAGCCGTTCCTGGAGTGACCCCACCCCAGTCAAGACTGACTCCTCTCATGAGGCAAAAGACAGTGAGTTTGACACGGACAGACACACCCACACGCTCTCATGTCCCCGCTAAAACACATTTTTTTATACTAATCATTATATCTGAAATATTTTTCAAGCTCTGACTGATAAATATTTTAAATGGTTAGGTACAAGTCAAAGAAAGTACTTCTAATTTATTTCAACATGCATTTTGGCTGTCCGATTTTTAAAAGCTAGATTAATGTTCATAGAGCGCTCACTATTGTGCAACTTCAACAATCTCATTACAAGCTGGTCAGGAAGCTGGCTACACATGAATGATGGAGTCACACGTACAAACTGTTTCTGCTGTTGATTATGAACCTGTACATCCGTCTCCCTCTGATCGTGGGTCTTTCTTCACCTCTCGTTCTGTGGGTATGTTCTCCACAATGGAGTGTGTGTCTAAGTCCGAGTGTTTCAGCTGGTAGAAATGTCACTGTAAGGACTTGTGTGTCTTTTGTGCCTTTGCAGGGCTCTGGATCTGCGAGTCAGCTCACCCTGTTTGCATGCTGTGTGTCTGCACTAATGTTCGAGCTTGGGGTTTGACTTTTTTTTCCCACCTCCATCAGTGTTTTAGTATAAAATGTAATTAAAATAAAGGAATCGATGACAGTATATTGTGGTGATTAATGTTTCTGTTAATTACATCTGATCCCATTTTGTCATGTTTTTCCCTCTTTACATACTCTTTTTAGTCATCCACTGCAACATTTCTCTTAAAATGTAATTTAATACATCATTATTACATCTTTACAATATATGTAATGAATGTTCAAAATTACAAAAAATATTAAAGCAACCACTCCAAATGAACCCAAAATACAAAACACAAAAGAAAACAAAGAAAATATAAGTGACAGAGCACATCTGATGGCAACAAAGATTGAAGAAGAACAACTAAAGACCAAGAGTCATAAAAGCCTTGAGGGCATGAATGAAATGATAGAAAACCAGTGTGATGATTTGAAAGTGGGGACTGGGGGTAAGTCAAGATTAGACTGTTAGATGAACGCAAATAGTATAAAGCTAAAGCAAACAAATGCAAGGTGAACTGAATAAAATCTGAAAGACAGAAACACAAGGAACAGCCAAAACCAATAGTTTGTTGGGAATTTGGTACATTCCCTTGATAGAACTGGTGTAACAGAGTTGTGTTTGTAGCTTGTAGGCTGCTTTGTTCACATACACCTTTTTTTGCTCAGGACTAATATCAGGGCTTTTTTCTTGCTACTCAAAGTACCGGTAACTGTACTTCACAGTGATACTCTCAGGCTTGCAAGCTTTTTGTTTCCAATGTAAAAATGACCATTCAATTTCTCTAAAAATTAAAGTTTGTGTGCCTTAGTGAATTTGAAAAGTAATCTCCCTTTTTAAGATGTCTAGCTTCTTCTTTGTTGAGTGGCCTTTCAGGCCATGTTTGCACAAGTCTCATTCTTCTGTGGATGATGACACTCGTCAGTTTCAGGCTCCATCTTGAAAGGGACTTTAACTTTCACTCAAGGGCTCATGCACACATTTTGCAACTGCCTTCTTCCTGAATAATATGATGGCTGGAGATTCAAATACTGTTTGAAGAGATAAATGTAGCACCTTCATATTCTGGAAATTATACTCAGGGATAAACCAGACATTTGGAGGTCCAGAAAAATATAACCTGCAGCACAGAATCCTGTTGAACATAAAGAAACATGAAGTAGTCAGAAGGGAAGCACTTGTTTTGAGTTTGAGCTGTTAACCAAGGGATAAATTGCTAGAGAGGGCAGGATTTTCCAAGAGCCATGCCATATTTAAATGGGGGGGGGGGGGGGGGAAATCCCAAAGCCCACTGCAAATGGTGTGTAAATATATTATTATGATTATTCCTTTATTTAACTAGGTGAAAAACTCATTGAGATATTAAATCTAATTTCAAAGAGTGACCTGGTCCAAGACGGAAGCGCAAGAACAATAGACAGAATTACACGTTACAATGAAAGCATAATGATAGCTAAAAACAAAAGTTACAAAATCTATAAAACATAAGAAGTTGGGATAATTCAGTGTGTAAAGCAGTTACATTTGCCCAGAGAGTAATTTTCTCGATCTTTAAGTGTTTTAAATTGACCTATAAAATTTTTTTTTTACATTTTTAATTCCTTTTGAACGTTATTCCAAGAAGATGGAGCAAAAAAATTAAAAGCTCTTTAACTCAATTCTGTTCTGATTCTGGGGATTGACATTTGGAGGGCAGCATTGGAACGCAGATCAGGACGGTTTTCCCCATTTCCAGATACACAGACAGATAAGGAGTTAGACCAAGAAGACAGTTGTAGACAAAAGACATCCAGTGAGTAAATCTGTGAGTATACAGAGAGGGCGGAGAAGCAGCAGCATACAAAGAGCAGTGATGTACATGGTGACCAGAACCAGTGATAAAACTTGCACTGTGTGCACTGTGATACAATGGGTCCAGTTTCTTCAGCCCTTTATCAGGTGCATTCAAATATAGTGACTCAGCATAATCTAACAAAGTTCAAAAGGTTGCAGAGATAAGATGTTTCCTTGATTTCAGAGAAAAATAATTTATTCATATAAAAGAAACCTAGTTTGAGCTTCAGCTTTTTGACAAGGTTTTTTTCATATGTAAGTGAAATGAAAGGTTCTGATCAAGTATGATAACTAAGTTTTTGTAAGATGCCACCATTTCAATAGGAACCCCATGAACATTTGAAATTTTTGGAAGGTTGGTTGTAATTTTCTTAACAACAAGCATTTTAATTTTTCAACATTTAGTACCAGTTTTAGATTGGTTGAATGGGACTATACTACCTTAAAAGCTTCCTGTAGAAATTCCAGTTTGCGTAATGATAGAGGATGAACAGTAAATAACGTTGTCATCTGCACACAAATGAAGAGTAGCATTTAAAACCTGATTACCAATGTAATTGAGGCAAATAGTGAAAACATGAGGTCCAAGAATGGAGCCCTGGGGCACACCTTTCAAATAAATAAATAGCAGCAAATTTGTGGAGACAAAAGAATTTCTTTGACTCATTTAGACTAGCACTCATGTCTGGTGTACAACATTATGACACATGCTGGGGAGAGTTGGAAAACAAGCAAATAAGTGCAGAATATAATTGCGATTGCTTTCAAGAAACCACAGAAAACTGTATGTTATTCATTGAGAGTTATTTGCAATTACAGTGGCATGTGATGTAACTATAGCAGAAACACCAGAAGCAGAGCTAATTTAAATTATTGGCATTAAAATATGACTCCTAAAACTTTAATTATGATGAAGAATTTTCTATTCATAACCACAAAGGTGTATCGAAGAATTATTTTTAATCCAAAATAATGAAAATGTTAGTTCTTTTGAATGGAGCAAAGAAATGTAACATATAAAAAACTTAGAAACCTTGAAGCAAATTTAAAAAAGGTTTATTGTAGAAAAACATAACTATGAATCATAAGTTTTGATATAAATATTTTGTTTAAGAATTCAAATGCTGTTGGGTACCCCATGCTGGCTTGGGGTACCAAAGCAGCATCTTGGTTTGTTTATGCCCTGGGTCAGCTCTCCTGCCATAGGATAAGTACTTATATCAATGCTGTGCTTTCACCAAATATAGCTGTATAACCAAATCAAAGCAGTCCTCTTTATGAGGCTTTTAAACAAAAAATGTATGCTCCACTCTGAAATCCACTAATAATTTGTGCTGCATGCTCAGTGCAACATATATTTTTGCTGTTGAACTGTCAAACTACTCCCCAGTGAGTGGAAAGAAACCAGTCAATGTGGAAACAGACCTCTGTCACTTATCCAAGAAAGGTCTCTTGAATCATAGTGTGTCATAAATACTTATTTTCTCTTCTTCCTCTTTCATAGCCACTGAAAGTGTTGGTTTAGTATGAAACCGATGCGCTATCGCAGCTGACAACTCTGCAGCTTTCAGTTTGAGAAATACAGGCCTGTTATCTCTCTATTTTATTCTGTACTCCACACTTTGAAAATGTCCCAAGAGAGTCACCTGTTTAAGGAGACTTTCATCCCACCACTCCTCCACTTACTTTCAAAGAACACGTCTTTCAAGATCATTAAACAGACAAAAATTACTCTCAGAAGTCCTTAAATAAAGTCTGCAGCTTTGATCACATCAAAAGTCATGCAGTGAAATCTTTTATTTAAAAAATACTCCAGTCTGAATAATTGCAATAATAAACCTAACAGGTGACTGCTTCTGATATTGGATAACCTTGTGTAAAAGTTTATTGTTTCACAGAATCATGGCAGTCACTCAAAAAATAGTAAAACCATATAACATTAATGTTTAAAGTTATGCATTGATACTTTTAATTTAATGCATCAATTAAAGTTTAATATAGTATAAACACAGACTGAATTTAAGTGCTTTTAGCCAAAAATATCAAGCTTTTGGCAGTCTTGCTATTTAAAGAATAGCACGAGTACAACATGGTATTGGTAAAGCTGTGTAATTAGGCATGTGGACTATACATAACATAAACAGGTCCCTTAAATGAAATCTGTTAAATTATTAGTTTTATCGGTTTAGAAGCACTTCCCTGTTTGGCAGTAGCCAAGCTCAGTGCTGGGTTCCAGTCCTCACATTTACAACTTTTCCCTACATGATTTGTCATTTTCCCTCATTTCTGTCATCATTAACAGCTTCATCCTTTCCCCTCTGATCCACTCTCTCTGATCTGGTCTCTACTCCTTAATTATCTCTCTGCCACATCTCTCGCCTCCCACTGCTCTGCCAGCATCTCCACACGCATCCTGTTACCTCAGATCTTGATACTCAACACTGTGCCATATTGTCTTCCAGGTGGAGACCTGCAGACCTCCACTAACGCCCTGGAGGATGGAGCCCTTGATGATGCTCTAGACTGGGAGGAGGAGAAAGAGATGGAGAGGCTGGCCTGTGAAGGAGATGACTTTGTTCCTCCCAAAATCATGGTAGGATTACAGATTTGTCTGGAAGAAGAGTTAATAAGGTCTCTCTAACACGATAATGAAGCTGCATTAAAAATGACGATACCAAACAAAGGTTTAAAAAACATTTGTATTTCTTATACAGAAAATATATATTTGGTTTTTTCTTATTCTTCCAACTCAACAGTCAGCGCTCATTGGCTGAGAGGCTGTCAAAAAGAAAAACTAACTGGAGGGAATGACAACACAAAGGGCATACATAAACCACGACATCCAAACAATAATCCAAACAAAACATTAAACAGACCACAAACTATCAAATGAACTGACTCAAATAAGAAACAAAAGAAATATCCTCAATTTATGCCACAATATTTAATTAAGTACAGTGATAGTAACATACATTTCTTTTCTTTTTTTTTGTTAGAGAACAAATCTAAAACTTGATTATAAGGGAAATTAATATAGGTTATTTGCATGTTTAAAACATAAAATAAATGTCTCCTTTAGAGGCCCTAAAATATGCTAGATTTATATTTATGCAAATGTTCTACAAATATTTGTACACAAAGCTGTTTAAGCGTTTTAGAGTAAAGAACCATTTTATACCTGAACATATAAGATTTGGACTTGGGAATTCAAGTTTCATAAGATGCTTGGACACAAAAATATTGAGCAAAACAGACTTCGCTCAAATTCAGAGCTGTCTCTTCAGGCCTAATATAATAAAAGTACAGTGTCATGATATGAGTTAGAAGTAGCAAATGATCATTTATTTTGTTTAGTTAAACTATCTTTTTCCCTACAGGAGGGTTTATATTGTCTTTTAAACCTGCAGATCAATGTATTCTGTTCCATGCATCTGTGGTGGTTACCAGTCTATTTAAAGACTTAAAAACAAACAATATAATCTTCAAATCAATCCCAAAAGGCATGGGCAGCCAGTGCAAGGCAAAAAATATAAGATTAATGTGGTCTTGCTTGGGTGTGCAAGTCGAAAGTCCAGCAGCGACATTTTGCATACAATTAGATATAAAATGAAACTACTAATGACTTTTCAAGGAGCAATAAAATAAATAAAAAATGGGCTTAACCTCTGCAGTCATTCTTAACTGAAAAAAAGTTAGCGCTAAGGACAACATTAATCAGTATGTTAAAGTTTAAAATACCCAGAATAACTCTGTCTTTTTGTGCTTCTTTATGAGGTCCTTACATTGCTCTTGTCTTATTGAAACTGCATTTATTAATGAGCCAATAGGTATGTTTTAAAGTTGGCTAGTATAGATGCTTATCAAGGTGTGTTCCCTATTTCTGTCAACTAGAATAAAATAAGCCTTTAAATTGTGAATCTCATTTAAACAAATCAACTCTCTCATTTCTGCTCCATCTTCAGCTGATATCCTCTAAGGTTCCTAAAGCAGAGTACATTCCAACCATAATCCGCAGAGATGATCCGTCCATCATCCCCATCCTCTATGTAAGTCCAACACACTGAACACTCATATATTTCACACACCAAAGAAAACAAAGGACTTCCATGGCTTGCAATCACCGTTTAAATATTTTGTTCATTACTTCAGTGTTTTTGCTTGGCATTAAGTGCTAAAATGTGTCCCTTTTTATAGGACCATGAACATGCAACTTTTGATGACATTTTGGGTGAGTTATTTTGTTAAATGATGTTTACTGTTTCTTTTAAACATTTTTCCGTATCTTCTCTAAAATAAAACTACTTTTTGCTTAACATACAGTAAGGCTAACAAATATTACCTTGTGTGTGGAATGGTGATTTTCAAATAAATGTAAAGAATAAAAGTAAACTACCATCAGCTGTGTAAATAATTATTTAAAGATCACGTTAAATCTATTAAATAACCTTAAAACAACCAAAATGACTTTAAATGTAATTAGGATTTCAGCAAAAATGACAATGCAATTATAAAACTGTGTTTTATGTAAAACCTGGGATTTACAGTATTTTCCTATACAGAGAGTGTAAAAAGTGCACATATCCCTGTTAAAATGTGAGGTTTTTGTGATGTAAAAGAGGAGAGGGAATAATGCAAAAAAAAAAAAAAAAAAACCTGATTGCATAAGCCTCCATACCCTTTAACTAATACTTTGTTCAACCACATTTTGATTCTTTTTTTTACTTTTTTTGCATTTGGCCTTTTTGGGTACATCCATTAGTTATATAGCGCCTGATTTTGCTGAAATGTGGTTCTGCTGGCCTCATAGTTTTTTCTTCACATTCAGACTTTTGAATTCTTTAGTTAAAGCCATATTGATCAGTCAGGAAAATTATACAAAACAATCCAACAGCCTTTTATACATAAACCTTGCACAAAAGTTAGGAAATAATATTTACTTAATCATTTTCTTGTTGTAGCCATGCTTCTGGACAAGCATGTTTAATTTCCTTTAGATTATGCCTCATATTAAATGAAAATGCATTTGCAAGTTAAGTTTCAGTGTTGTCTATGTAGGTTTTTAATGGCTGCAACCCACATACTCAACTCTGCTGCTCAACCTTCCAGTTGTATTTACTTCCAAGCTGAAGTTCAATATGGATTTTATTTTTTTGCATCATACTGACCCCAAGTACATATTCAAATCAACATAAAAATGACTTCACCTGAAGAAAATAAAGTTCCGAAATGGCTTAGACCTGTGGTTCTCAACCCTGGTCCTAAGATCCCAGTGTCCTATGTTTTAGGCGTTTCCCTGCTGCTTAACTGACTTAAATAAATGAGTGATTTACAGGCTTCTGCAGCACTCAATGCCTGACTGAAGAGGTAATGCAATCATTTGAATCATTTGTTCTGGATCAGGGAGATATGCAAAACATGCAGGACAGCGGTTCCTGAGGACCAGAGTTGGGAACAACTGGTCGAGACAAATCCAGATCTAAATCTGACAGTTGTGGTTGTCAGAAATTTAAAGCAGAATTAGTCTGTCAGTGTGTTGATCCTGTAATGGATTCATATCCAGTCCACTCTTCCAATTATAGCTGGGTTAGACATGACATCATCTCAGTGCAAGAGAATAGAAAAATTACATCAATTCCCCCATCTGAAAATAGGATGGACCACCTTTAGTCTTTAGTCTCAGCTGTGCAGAGGTTTGCCAGAGGAATAGTCTGAACTCTGACTCCTGTTGCAGAGTGAGAATTAAAAGTCTAGGAAATGGCTTGGGGATAAACCTGACATGCAATTAAATTTCAAAATAATAGCTTAGATTTAGCTCATAATGTGTGTTTAAATCCTGTTTAATCCTTCCAATAGACTTACCTACTGTTACCTAAAATTACTGCCTGCATTCATAAAGTGTTGCTTATAGTAGAAGCATTTAAACTGAAAGTTCCCCAGAGATTTCAGCATCTCTACATGAAATAAAGTTCACACAGAGCACATTATTGAAAAGATCATTTTACATCTGTATATAAACATGCAGATTAAAGAATAACACCTGACTCTCATCCAAGGATAAAGGAAATCAAAATCTCTCACTGTTATTACATATTTACATGCTTCTGTCTCTGAGTGTGGTCTATTAACTTTTTTTAATGTGTTTATGGTCCTCAGTCACTGACATTTATCCCTCTTATTTACTGTCTCACAGAGGAAATAGATAAGAAGCTCACAGCCTACAGGAGAGGAAGCAAATTCTGGAGGATGCTTATCTTCTGTCAGGTGAAGAAAAGGACAGCATGCAAAAAATCAATTTCATATTTTAGTTTTACTGTAAGCCCTATGATCTGCTGTAATTTCTTTATCCTTTTTAAATGTTGGGGTCATATTTTTTTAACAGGGAGGCCCTGGCCATCTGTATTTCCTGAAGAACAAAGTGGCAACCTTTGCTAAGGTAGAAAAAGAAGAAGACATGAGCCAGTAAGTCCATTTATTTGTCCTGTTGTCACATGTGACAAATTTCATGTATTTTTAATGGATTTTAAGACACAGACATTTTAAGACACTTAATATAGAAAAGAAAGAAACCCTGAACATTATCAAGAGCATTAGTATGGTAGTTTTCATGTGAAGAAAAAAATCCTCATCATGTAAAGGTTTAATTCTCAGCTGATCAACACACAATTTTAAAGGTTTATCAAAACTTCTCCTTGGAACATTGTGACACTTTCTTTACATTTCACATTTATGTGAAAAATCACTACCAATTCACAGAACATGAATAATCAACACAGATCACAGATTTATCCTTGTATATCTTGTATTTGGCTTTAACTGTGCTGTTTTTGTTATTTGATTGGAGAACGCTTTCAGTTTCTCAGTTTCTATTTATTGTCCTGGAGCTTTTTACATTCTGATGAGGGCGAAAAACTCATGCAGCTTTTATTTTCTGTGTTTGTTTAGATTCTGGAGAAGATTGAGTCGCTTTATGAGCAAAATGAACCCGGAGCCAAACGTTATCCACATAATGGGATGTTATGTTTTGGGAAACCCCAATGGAGAAAAGGTATTCTGAGACTGAACATAATACACTCTCAAAAAAAAATAATTAACTTATATGTGTCACTTCTTATTAAGTAGGTTTTACTATAATGGGTAGTTTTTTAAGTTTATTACACAAAAATCATATAAGATTAAAGGAAATGAAATAAAAGTAATAACAAATATCAAAGAAGTTGTTGCAGTTACATGATTCTTTTGTGGGGTGAAACAAATGTGTAAGAAAATGTGTAAAAATAACTTTTTTTGAAGTCTCAAATCGCAGGGGTAACAGGTCCAAGAGGGAACTCCAGACATCCCTCTCCCAAGCAACATCCTCTTGCCCATTCTAGGGGATCCCAAGGCATTCCCATGCCAGATTAGATATATAATCCCTCCAGTGGATTCTAGGTGTTCCCCGGGGTCTCTTTCCAGTGGGACAAGCCCAGAAAACTACTATCACAGTATTTCCAATATAGCGCTGTAATCACTTTAAAATCACTACTGAATCATTTTCAAAGTCTGACTGCTATCCAAAAAATTGTTTGTAAAATTGTAATTTAAAAATGTATATCTTCCATTAGATCTCTATTTGATATTTATTGAACCTTTATTAGTTAATCAAATCTCTACATGAGGAACTAACTACATTAATGTTCCTATGCAAAGCCTAAAGGTGTCTATTATAGGTTAAATTTATAAGCTTCTCGTAGTTTCTTTCTCCATCCCTATGACTGTTTTTACATATTTCTGAGTGATTATACCAAGTATAGTCAAGTAGCAAAGAACACATAACAAATAATGCTACACCTCTCTGTACCTGATCTGAACAACCAGAAAGACACACGGGAACACATAAACATGCCAAAATAAAAGGATAAACAGAGCACATGCACACACAAGCTGACAAACACATAAGCAGCAACAGACCATCGCCAGTGGTGTTTGTCTGACCCATCTGTCTGTTCCCGTCATGTCTGCCAAACAATGCTTTGTTATTTAAAGTGCTTCTCTCTGGGGTTGATGGACAGTCTGGAGCACAGACTACACATCAGGGATTTCTGCACCTAGACAGACAAACACAGCTGCAAGCTTTTGTTTTTAGGACTGTGTGAAGCCAGAATAAATCAAAAAACAAAAATCAAACAGGTGTGGTTTTTTTCAGGGACTTAATTTTCATTCAGTCTCAAGTTTTTGGCTGAAATACCTGTAAATATACACTGTAGTTACCTTAAATGCCGAAGGTTGAGCCTTAAAAATTATCGTATCTTTATGTTTGCATTTTCTCCAGAGAATTAGAATTTACTTTTTAGGACTTCAAGAAAACCACTAGATATCCAATACTGTGCAGGTTTAAAAATGATTTAGAATTTAGCCTTATGATTTGCAGTTGCACCTGTGTGACATAAATTTAATCATTTCTACCAGTTTACAAGTGATCCACTCAGTCCCTTTGAACTCGACCTTATGCAGGGCCAGGATTTTGTGGGTTAAGAGACTGTGTCAACAACTGACTCACAAAGATAAATCTCTTGTCAAACATGTGCTGCTTAACACATATATCAAGCAAAGACCATGCAGAGTAGTTGAATAGATACTGTGATGAGAATTGTTGTCACCCACGCTTGGAAAATTGATTGATTTGCAACTAAAAGGACACAACACATTGTGTTGAAATATTAATGCGAAATCTTCTGTGAAGTTCCACATGTATTGAATCTCTTTGTATATGTTTAAACATTTGCTGTATGTGTCCACTAACTTATGAGTTATCATTTGTGTTTGACCAATGTTTTTCATGTTGATTTCATGTGAGGATCTTGTGGGACCATGTTATTTTGATGTGTTGTACTGATTTGCACCATGACGTGTCATAACATTATGTCGCCTCCCTCGGCTCATTTCGACTGTTACGTTGCCTCCCTTTCTTGTTTCCCACTGTCAATGCAATGTGTTGTATGTTTTAAAGAAAGCTATGACATGTTCCACATGAGGTTTTCCATGTAAGCACAAAGTGAAAATGTGGAAGAAGGTGATCTGGTCTATGCACAATTGAAAATCTAAAACTAACTTGGCTCGCACTAAACTCACTGTTAGCTTGGTTAAATATGCTGATGGCAGCATTAAACTATGAGGAGCTTTTTTTCACAATGGGCAGGGAAGATGGTCAGAGTTGACAGGAAGATAGATGCAGCTAAAAGCAGGAAAATCCCGGGAGACACCCATTGAAGACTAGCACAGGGGTTTATCTTCCTGTGGGACAAAAACCTTAAACACACAGCTTGGGCTACAATAGAATGATCTAGATTAAAGCTTATTAATGTATTAGACGTTCAGAACTAAATCAAAGTAGAAAGCTATAGACTAGAAAATTGCTCTTGATAGATACACTTCATCCAATTGACTTCATGACAATTAACTGGAGTTAAACTATTTAAACTTTCACAAACCTAAAGGAGAGTTGGGCAAAAATGTCAGTCACTAGATATGTAAATACCTGGTAGAAACTGGTAAAAAAAATAATAAAACGATGTTTTTTTTTCTTTTATCTCACAATTAAATTCTATTTTGGGTTGATCTATCATATAATATAATCTATCATACAAAATGGCAGTAAAGGATTTTGAAGATCTGGTTGGAATGTGACTAAATGTAAAAAAAGAGTATAAATACTTTTACTAGGCATTGTGTACATATAAGAGTTGTTTCATCTTAGTTAAAATCTAAATTTAAAGAGGACTTGTGTTAAAAAGTTTAAGGAAAATTAGTTTCTGAAAAAATATTTAAACCACCAGTAAATTTCAAAGGGAAGTTTTGTGCAAATGTGTCATATGAGATATCGAAGACATGTTTATGCTAATTTTGCTACAAATTTTACCTCATTGTAATTCATTGACCATGCTGTGATCTGTGTTGAGAAGAAGCACGGACTGTTAAAGAGGCTCAAAGCTATCAAACAGAGGTCTTGCTTTTGTAAACACTAAATCTATATATTCTAATGTAAAAAGTCATTAAAAGATAAAGACAAACTAGAAACTACCCCTATACAAACAAATGTATTTGGATTTACTTGGTGCCTCCGGCTTCGTCACACTACAGACAATCTCTCCTGTTCATCTAGCATTGAGCATCTTCTTTTATCATTTTTTAAAGACTCCAAACACAAAGGAATTATTTTCTCCACCACTTTATTTATTATAAATTATCCAATTTAGCATCATAAAGAGGAAAAGGAGATATATTACATGTTTGATTTTGGCCAACATAGGAAATACTTCACAAGCTAAAAAGCACCTATTTCATTTTTAAATAAAAAGGGCACATAAGTAAATTTTCTTTTGTTTGATAATGTTTCTAAACTAAATTAATGTTTTATGTTTTAGACATTATTTTATCTTTGGGATACATTTAAAGAAAGTTTTTTTAAATAAAATAAAAGTGTCTCATCAATGATACTTTAAATTTCTGGTTGATAATTAAAGATGCCGCATGTATAAAACATGGCCATTATTCATTTAAAAATATCTAGAATTGCTAATGCAGTTTTTGTAAAATTACTATATTCTGTGGTATCAGGGCTGTCCTAAAACAATAGATTGATAAATCAGCCTAGAATGGTGGTACCCAAAGTTGGTGCCGTGATCACAATCAGGGTAATCAACAACCAAATTTGGTTCTTAGATCATCTCAAGCAATCAAGTGTAGTAACTATAAAAAGGGAAGAATTTCATAACTGCTACAAGGATTACAATTAGTAGTCATAAACATGTAAAAATAACACAATTTGCCACTACACCCTTTTTTGTTTGGGTTATTACAAATGTTTGCATTATTTAACCACAGATGGTTATAATTGTAAAAGTATCTGACTGATATGTTGTTGGTCAGAAGCTGAACATTTCAGAACTATAGTACTTTGTCATTACAAGACAAACAAAATTGCAAAAGGATTACAAAAGAACTCAGATCTCTTGCCAACACAACCTTTAATTGTTGGACTAGGAGGCAATGGTGCTAGCTAATTTGTAACGTGGAAAGGTGGAATTATGAGATATATAAAACACACAAAACAAAAACAACAAAAAATTAAGAAAATAAAAACATTCAAATGCAGTTTTAACCCTATTTAGTATTTTTATCCCCTCATTGTCCAAAAATATAATTAATTTCTCTCCCAACATCCATAGCAATTGTGTGCAAATAATAAAGTATGCAAATTAGGTGATGACATCATTGAGCAGCTTCTAGTGTTGTTTAGAACAACCCGTCGCTACTTTCCTTACTTGGGGGGTTGGCAACTGTGGTTTCTCTCCACTACTGCACTTTCTCAAGAGAAGCATTCATTAGTGTACATAGTGTGCAGATATCTAAAAAAAATAAAAATGTACACTGTTGAAAACAAATTTCCTCTTGTTCATCTTGTTTACTTGCAAGCTACCATTAGCACTGGAGCACAGCTAGCTTTTACATGACATTTGAAAAGTACTCTATCAGCTAAACACTTATGAGACAGTGCTTCAAAAGGTGGGAGGCTATTTATTACCTATTAATTGTTTTCTGCCTTATTACATGTTCAGTTCTTTCATTTTCAAAAATGTAAGTTTCTAAGGACACTACACTGCTACACTTAAAGTGTATTTCAAGACTGAGAAAAGCTAAAGTAAACTTGTTCTTGTTGTAAACAGACACATAGTAAGTATTTATTTTTGGAGTGTTTATTATGCCAAACATTGCTCTCAGTTTTAATCACAGTTTCCCCAAAGAACAATTGCTTTTCCTTGCAGTCAGATACTGTAAGACCTTTTACAATATACTGTAGTCCTTAAAAGAGGCGATAATATGAAAGCCAGGAGTACAGACCAACACCCTTTTCTTTATTACGACCTGCATGGAAACAATTTACTTTGTCTGTTAGACAGTAACAAGCTGAATTTACGAGTTTATGCTTGGTGTATGCCGCTGAACACGCTGGCTCCCTTGTTGCAAGAGAAGCAGGATTAATTGTCGCTTGCTTTCTTATCTCTGCCCAACAGCTGTTCCAGAAACTGAAGAATCTGATGAGGCCATATTCTGTTGAGTTTGAATCACCACTGGAGCTGTCTGCACAGGGTAGGCTCAGGAACACACCCTAACACTCTAACACAGCGACTCAAAAACATGATTTTGAGACACGTGTATTCACATACTACATCCAATACTTACAGTATGATGCACACACATGCCATCTGTCCAGGATGGACAGCTACGGAGGAGGAACTTACAAAACAGATGTTCCCAGGTTATTTAAAGTGAAACCTTCTCGTTTTCTTAATGGATATCAATTCACTCTTGACTCTCCATGCTTCTCTATAAGAGTTGTTTCATGTTTTTCTCTTAGTATGGTTTGTTTGTGGAGAGTTTATATTTCCTTTAGATACAATGCAGACAGCAGATGCTAAAAATGCTCCCTGTTCTATTATAGATATACTCTTCAGTCACCATCCATGCTGGTAACTAAATCAGAATTACTGAAAAAATTAAATGCTTGCGTCGTTACACTGCAAATAATAAGGCTGTATTTTTTCAGCGTTTTTAAAGCTGTCGATGTGTACTGCCCCTTCAGATATGCAACTGTAACAAATTAACATTTCACAGAATGCCCATTTATGTGTATCCTAATGTGATCTCCAGCTAAACAAGACTGTTGCAGATCTTTTTATGGACAACTCGACAAAAATCACAAATTGATATAGTCGCTGATGTTCTGTCTTTCCTGATGAAGATTCACTGACCTCTGCATGCTGAATGCTTAACGTAGCTGATATGACACCAAACTTTGTCTTATACTCTTATACTATATAAATTCAGCAAATCCAACTATTAACACTTAGAGGCACTAACACGATGTGTATAGAGTATCAATACCCTGTTTTATTCTCCCTCCACTGGCTGCCGGTCAGTTTTAGAGTTGATTTAAAAAATGTATCGTTCATCTTAAAGCTCTTAATGGTTTGGCCCCACCTTATATTTCTGATTTATCGAGTTTTTGTGTCCATGGTAGATCCCTGAGGTTATCATCACAGTTCTTGTTGAACGTTCCGTGAACTAAATATCAACACTGGTGTGGCCGGGCTTTCTTGGTCATGGCACCCAGTGTCTTCCTCTGGATGTATGCTCCAGTTCTGACCTGGCCCTTTTTAAATCAAATCTCGATACTCAGTAGTACTGTGACATTTTATTCCAGATTTCTAACTTGTATTTTTTCTCTTTGTCTGTTTTGACTTTCTTTGTTTTTAATGATCTTTGTAATTCACTCTGACTGTCTGATTGTTTTGTAAAAGGCTATATAAATCAATAAAGGAATGAATTAAACTTTCATCACATGGTGGTTAGGCACTCATTAAGTATGAAAAACAGATAAAATGAGATACTGTAGTACAATTAAAGGAAATTAATCAGTTCTGCAGTAGCTGACTTTAAAACTTACACCCTCCATCCCAATACAGAGGCAACATACAATAGGGGGCGTTGTAAAAAAAATACACATTTGCATATACAATTGAAGTCAAAAAGACATGTAACCTTTTAGTTAGGAATAACAGAATTATTTCTATTGGCTAAATGCCAGAATAATGAGAGAGAGGATTTGAGGCTGAAGTCATACTTCGCAGTGAAACAAGTTCTGTACCAATATGGACTGAAAGAAATACCACAAAGTAAGGGCATGGACAAAGACCCTAATTATTGGACATCTATTATGTAGTCTGATAAAGGTCAAACTGAAGTATTTGGCCATGATGGCTATAATTAGATTTGGAGGAAAAGGGGCGAAGCTGGCATCATTTGAGTTGTGAAGTACAGGAGTGGCAGCATCATGTTGTGTTGGTGTTTATTTTATGTTAAAACACCAATATTGCAGTTTTAATTCAATCCAGATCATAAACTCAAACTTGGTGGGAGCTTTCTTTCTTGTAATTTTTGTTGTGCCTATAAATATAATTTGCTTTATTTAAACTGTGTTTCTTTGTCATTCACCACTTAAGGCAAAGAGATGATCGAGATGTACTTCGATTTTCGCCTTTACCGCCTTTGGAAAACGCGGCAACACTCTAAACTCTTGGACTACGAGGACCTTTTGTGACAAAGACACATGGACGAAGAACGCAGCGGTAGCCCAACAGTGCCAAGAGGACTATGTTAAAACTGATGATCCAGTGGCTGAACGTATCTTAATTGTCAAATTGGGGCTGTCAGCTTAAAAAACAATAAGTAATGCCTGCTTTACTACTGGAGAGGACTGGAAGAGGAGGAAAAGCAGCAGCAGCAGCACAATGACAATGATGGGTTGTAGAACAAAGGCGAATGTGGAAAGAAATGAGGATAAACCCCAACAAAACTGAACTATCCATATGAAATGTGTCAAATCTTCTTTTCATTTACCTCTTGAGTTTCAAAAATATAAACTGATGATTAAAAATATATACATATACAGTTTTTTGTCGCACTGTTGTTGCAATGACATGCTTTCTGGGGGCAATGTGCTTCAGATGACTTGCTGTAACTCATCCTGTCTCAGTGTGGTTCTGTGTTTTGACCTCTCAGACTGGCCCCCGAAGACATACATATACATAGTTAATGTTTAAGTGTGTATAGTTCACATGTATATATTAGTATAGCCTTAGTCATGCAAATAATACTCTATATTGGATCATCGTTTATTTTTGAAGTTCATTGTTGTGCAGTTTCATATGGAAATATTTTGAAATAACTCAGGTTTTTGCCATGGATTTAATGAATCTGTCTATTCTATGATGATAATATCATATTTAGCATCATTGCTTTGAATGAATGTATTATTTCTCTAGAGATCTGTGGGAATATGAATGTTTTGTGAGGAAAAAAAAAGTTTTGAGTGTGTTTTCCATTTCAAATAAGTGTGCATTTTGTCTTAATCTCCTTTAAGCAAAAAGAATAATCGCCAGCATTGCCAAAAATATCCCTTTGTCATGTCGATCTAAAAAGGATGACAGTCTAGTGTAATTCATGATGTCAAAGGATGTAACAGCCATCCAAGGGCTCCTACAACTGCAGAGGAGTTTCCCTAATGATCAAACCTTGTTCTTTTGAAGGGATCAGTCTTAACAATAGTACCGATAACTTTTTTCTGCTAAAAATACTCTTGGTTTCTCTTAGTAAGAGCTAAACAAGCCTCTAGCACTTCTAACTTTACTGGGCTTCATTCTGTAGTGAGGACCAGAGTTTTCTGAAATGAAGAAATGTACCAGAGTATGATATATGATTTAAATGATGGGTGTCAACCTATTTAAAAAGACCAGAAAGATGCAGTTTTAGCTGAGTTGAACAATTCCAGCTGTTTCAGTTAGACTAAGGATGATGTACTCCCCACAGATGCATGCACACATGTTAGGGCTGAGACAAAAATACATTTAGAGATAAAGTTAGAAGGGCGCAGGTACCACGCAGCCTGTACATAATTCAGCTGCTGTGCTTGTTACAGGCACAGCTGCTAGTGGAAACATGGTGCTGATATCCATCATGGCTCAGGGGGAAGATTTCTGAGGGAAATAACACAGATGTCATCTCAGCAACAGCTTCAGACTTCAGATTCATTCGGATTCATTTGTGACATCCCTGGTTGAGTGGACAAGTGTGAGAGCTTATCTACAGCATCCAGAAAAGGGTAGATGAAAATGGTGCCATGTTCTACAGCAGAAAGTGAAGGAAAGATGTGAATTCAGCGATTGGTTAATTAGTCCAGAGATAAACCATTGAAGAGGCAGGTACATCTGACGACAGAAAAGTAGTTATGCACTTGACACCACACATCTTTAAAAAGTATAGATGTTGGAGTTGTTACAGCCCTTATATAACAGTTGATTTTCTGTTGTTTTTTTACAAGGGAAAATGGTAAGAGTTGAATTCTTATCTTTGTGACTCAATTTATTGGCACCTCTGGCAGAGATGCTTAAAAAATCAGCTTTTATTGCAGTTACATAATCTTTATAAACCTTTAAATTTAAGAACATTTATTCAGTGGCTGGGTGGTGAGGATGGGGGTGGGGGGCTATGTTAAGGTGCTGTCAATAATCTCCAATAAGATTTCATAATAATAATTAGAGAGAGCTATCTTTTGCCGAGGAGGAAGATTTATTTTGAGTCTGACAAACCATTTCTGTGTAGATTTGGCCATATGTTTTGAACAATTATTCTGCTAAAAGAACTAATTATGAGCTGTTTTTCTTCTTTATTTTTTGGCAGAAGCAACTACGTTCTTATTTAAAGGGGCTATATGCAATTTTCTGAAATTTAAACTCACGACTGACACCTGTGGCCAAAAAACGGAACTGCTATTCCTTTCTGCTCACTCTCGCAGCACGCGCTCCTACGCTGGTCGCTCTCAATCTTCGATCTTTTCCAGGCACTTGTTTCACTTTTTTAGTCTTATGTGGAGTTTCGGTTGGTGTCAAAGTTGTCCTTGGTCTCTTCTGTGTATTCGCACAATCCATTCAACCTCTTGCGAGTGCTGACTAGTGGTGGTGGCACAGTGATCTGAAACATTTAACATAAACGTGCTTGACGTCATATCCGCAGACAGCGCGGGAAAATCTGACCCGACAGAAAATAGAAAAAATTAGATACAGGATTTATAGATGCACCCACTGTGGGCTGACAATTTGTCAGTATGCTCATCAGGAGATGTTTGAGTCATAAATGGTCAAATAAAAAGGTTATTGTTATGTTTATTTTTGGGGAAAAGTTGCATATAGCCCCTTTAAAATCACCTGGTGTTTTAAAGAGTTCCACACTCAAAGAGGATTCACAGGAACTTTTGAAGAGAAACAGGACCCTTGTTTCATGCCACTCATTTGCAGTCTTTCCTCTTATTTTAGTCTCATCTGACCAAACCATTCAGTTCCAGCAAAGTCCCAGTAGAATTTAACAAACTCCAGGTTTACATTTGTAATGGTCAGAAAAAAGGGCATCTCTTTTCTCTTTCCTTTTCAAAGAATGAACATTGAGTTAGTAATAATTTTTTCTTTATGTATTTTTTTTTCACGCACTGATTGAATGTACTCAACTTCAGTGTTGGATCTTTTATTTTTTAAGAATTTAAAGTTTGAAATTATGCTACTGCAATGGAAGATGGTTTTATTATTAGGATTTTTATACATCTTCATTAGGGGACCCAATAATTTTTGCAGACGCTGAAATTAATTTAAAAAGAAATGTTAGTTTTAGATAACGGATATGGAAAATATGGATAACTTTCTATGCTAGCTTTAATGCTTACCTGTCAGCTTCAGGCCCAGGGGTAAATCCCTTTATTGTCGTTAATTTCAAATTCTAGTAGATTGCAATATATAAATATGAAATTGTTATATTTGGGGGCAAAAACAAACAAATAAAATCCCTAAAGTGACCGTCAGCTGCGTTGATTTTTAAAAGTGGGTGTTGGACATTGACAAAGCTAAATCTGGATTCTATCTTTTTTTGCTTATAACATGTCAGAGTGACCTTTGACTGACAAAATGTTTTCAACAATATTTAATTCAGCAAATCAGAGCAGTTGCACAACGACCAACAACTACTGAAGATCTATTATGCTGCATAGAGTAAAATCCGACTAGTCAAGTGTTTGCAGATAAGTGGGTGTGTGTAGGGGTTAAGTGCTCATAGATTTGAATAACACACACAGGACAATACAGTCTATATTTCAGAGTTATATTTTTTTCCTACTATTTCTTTTGTTAATATGTGTGGGTTTGTTAGAATTTAATGATGTGGTTAACCTTTTTTGAGATAAAAACTCTCTAAATGATCTTTTGATAATTATTTCCTATGTAGCTGTGTCTGACATTGCGGTCATAGCCTGATTCTCTTTAACAGCCAAGTGCTCTGCACTCCTCTCTTCTCTCTCTCTCTCAGCCTGAGTCACGTAATATGTTTTCACTACAGATTTAAAATTCAGCAGTTACACAACCTGTCATCTCACCGAGCCATTTTAATTCCAGCAAAAGCAACCGTGCTGCCAAATTCTCCAAGAAGTCGCCCTAAACAGCTGCTGGGTTTTAATGGGATTATTTTTCAGAGCTTTCACCCCGGCATAATTTTCCGCTTTAGAAATATGGCAGCCACGGGTTATTTCAGTCAAAAAAAATGCCACAGGATAAAAATAATCTATTATCTGTTCTGTGAAAAAAATCTCTTACTCATTTAGGATTCTGTTAATTTTATTTGAGAGTATAAAGTAAGGGGCATCGTGACTCAGGAGTTTCAGAGAGATTCCTTTTTGTTTCTATCATAAGCAAGAAAAAAATGAAGGAGATTCTCTGGAAGTCTAATTAAAGATTCTAATGAGTTCATTGTCATGTTGTTTGGGTTTTTTTATTGGTCATAGAGTCATCCACACTGTTTTGCACCCCTGATGAAGATGTGTAAAAAGTCTCAAGATAAATTAATCTTCACTTAGACAAAAACATTAATTAAGTTGAGCATTTATTCACTGGGGAAAAATAACAAGTGAATAAATAATGGTGTTCTTTATAGCCTGTGCCACAATTATTGACACCCCCGAATAATATAATAGAATAATTTCTGTATTTTACTTTTTTAAATAGCCAGAGTGCCTATGAACTTTTATTTATTAATCCATAGCTCCTTGTTCATCTGAAGCATAAATATGAGATTAAACAGGCTCATTTCCCATTACCACTCTCTAAATAGGAAAGATCTGAAAACATGCTATTGACTGTTATCTATACAATACTATTAGGGACAAGAAAATAGCTTCTCGCCCAAACTTGTTCATATCTTCAGACAGAGCAATGAATAAAATGTCCTAAACAACAGGAACTTTAAAACAAATAAAAAGGCTTGATGAAGATCCATGTTTGTTTGGTCATGAGGCACAGTAAGGATTGGAAAGGGAGATAGAAAAAAAAAAAGAGTGCATTTCTCAGTTAGATACTTGGATCAAATTTGGGTCACTTATTCTCCATAACACAATTACTGGACTCAACATGCCAACTGGTGGTTTGGAAGTGATGTCACAAAACAGCTTTTGAGTCCATGGCACCATGAACTATTTCAATTACCAGGAGATTTTTAATGAAAAAAAAGGTACGCATTTTAGTAGAGTAACTAAACATCCAAAACATATGGCCATCTCAACACAGAAAAAAAGAAGAGATGAGCCAGGATCCGTGGCAACCTTAATGATAGCTTAACTAGAATGTTGTTGTATTGTATGTTCTAAAAAAAATGTGAGCCATGGCAATAAATCAGTAAGGAAATGAGAGCCATTACTGAATTCATTGATACACTAGCCCAATAACAACAATCTCACTTTAAGGAACACAAAAACAAGGCTCCCACTGTAGAGCAGGTTCTTTTTGAGCATTTGCTTTCATTTATCCTGGAAATCTGTCAGGTGGCCAATCCTTAACGTCCTCAGCATTTTTTAGCCAATTTAGGATCTTCTGTTTAGCAATTACAGCATCCAGGAGAGGTGGGTATTTCCAGTCCCCGAGGACCAGTATCCTGCATGTGTTAGACGAATTCCTCCTTTAACTTACCTCAATTGAAAGATCAGGTGCCTGGTATTCAGGTGCCTATAAGTGGGGTCCATATTTAAAACATGCAGGACACCAGACTTCAAAGGACTACAATCGCCAACGTGCCACTCTTTCATTTTCTAAATGATTCAATCAACATTTCACTTATACATTATTTGCCTTTTCGGTAGGTCTTTCGGCCATTTTCACACCTGATAGTCTGGTAGACTCAGTTCAATTGGGGACAAAAATTGCAACATTGGTACTTTTTTAGCTGGTTCCAATGCGCTTTCACACTGCACTTCATCAAACGACCTGAACTTTTTGAGCAGCATATTTACCCCCTCGCCAAAAAACACTGAACACAGGGACACTTCCTGTTCCACGAAACGTAAACCAACATGGAGTGGCATCAGATTTCTGTGGTTTTGGGATTGCCCTTTTGTCTTTGGTAAATGTTCCAGACAAATACGTTGCAGCAATGTTCTCAGCATGAGCAGAGGATGAGGCAGAGAACCGCAAAGAATGATGTTTATCGCAAGAGGCGGCTGAGGCGCCTCCGTATGAGACGCTGTGCAAACAACTTCATAGCACTAATGTCCTGCTTATGTGGACGTTGAGCAAGGTTGTTTTGGTTGTATTTACCCAGAATACCCTGCGCTATAGTCCCCTTCCTGCTTGAGCAGCGTCCCTGGCCCACTTGGCATTTACATATGCTATCGAACCGCACCACAGTTCACTTCAGCCGAGCAGACAGGTTTTTAGGCAGGCCAGTTTCCTCTTTTTGGTCCACATCAGAGTTCGATGGCACATTTACACCTTCCCATATGAACTAGACTTTCTGGGCAATAGAACTAGAGTTTGAATTAAGCAGACTAAACAGGGCTGGTATCATGTTTTGTACTTCACGCTTATAAAGCAACCTAAATGTAAGTCACACAATTGAACTGAAAAGTTTTGCGGTACGAATAAAACTTTAAAAAAATTTTACTGCCGAAAATGTTGCAGCTGTTGTTCCAATAGTTCCAATAATAATATAGTTTACTCAAATTAATAAAAAAAATAGTGAAAACATTGCCTCTGAAGTTTGATGTCCAACGTAGTGGACAGCTGATAATTGGCATCTCCCAGCCAACATAAAATAAATACTTTCAAAAAATGCAACAGGTGTATTAGTTCTTTATTGATTTTAACTATTTTACCTGCAATGATCTTATAGTACAGATGGACTGGCAAGACTTTATCAAGCTGCTTGGCGTTGTTGAGCAACTTAACAGCCATATGGGTTTAAATGAAATAAAAATTGTGCTTACAAGTGTTGGTCATTAGATGACATTTTAAAGACTAACTCATTAAAGTCCAAGTGATTTATACGGCATGTAACCATATAACAGAAAAACAGAGAGATTGTACAGTTATGGTCAAAGATCCCTCTGTATACTCCAACATTATGAAATGTTATGCAAGCACACGGGCTGTACAAAGTGCTAAAAGAGGAGAAGAGAGCACTAAAACTCTGGTGATTAAGTAGCACACAATTATCTATAAATGTGTAATATTTCACAACCAAATAAATGTATAGTATTGTATTTAAATGTAAATTCCATGTTTGGTTTTTCAGATTTTTTCAGTGTGATATTATGCTACTGCAATAAAAAGATTAACTTATTTTAGACACTTTACTCATCTTTACACACATCTTTGTGTGGTGGGCAGTGTATTTAAGAGATCAAACAGCAATGGGAAATCAACTGTTTTTGCAGCTACTTAATTCCAGCAACTAGCATCATATAGGCATGTTCTCTTATCACTATAGTCTACTAAGTAACAAAGAGGCAAAAATGCTGCTTCCTCTCAGTGCTCTTCCTCATTTCAGACATGAAACAAGGCAACATAAAACGCGTCATGTGCAGGATTTTTTGCATTACAGTGTTACCTCTTTTAACAGCTCCAAATGTCTTGAAGCAGGTTTATCGGATTCAAACTTTAAAGGAAATGCACCAACATTAATAGTAGGACAGTATGAAGAAATAAAAGTGTTTAAAAAAAGAAATATCCTAACTTCAGCCATGTGTATGTGCACACATTAAAATGCTTAGAAATAAAGGTTTACAATCTAGAGCACTCAGTAAAACTATGAGTGTGCTGTTTTATTTATGGAGTGGAAACAGGATTGAAAGGCAAGTCTGATATGAATCAAGAACCCGAAAATGATGGACCGAATTAGTGTTTATGTCAGTGTTAGATTCTGTATTGACAAAATGTGAAATAGCAGTTTCACTGGAACTTTAACTAAAATAACTCAACAGGATTAGAAGTTCTGCCTGCGTTTTTATAGAATGATGATTAAGGCTTTTGTTTGCTGCTGCGTTTTTTTTCTCTTCTTCTGCTTTTTCCTTTTCCCTCCAACCTTTCTGACTGGAAAACAATTAAGCGAATCAGGAGAGTAAAGGGTCTGATTCTGTTACGATCAGCGTTTCTCAGTTGCTGATGTGCAGTTTCTGGCCTCCCCATGTGCCCCAGCGGGGGAAATTTACGCACAGTACAGTTCAGGACCTGAAGCTGTCTCTGTACTGATTTTGAACAGCGCCTTATATGGTGAACATTAGCACAAGTTGTGCTGCAGTCAGCAGTATAAAACAGGTGTCAGCCACACAAAATGCTTAAATTGTTATTTAGCTCAGTCTTTTAATAGTTTCACAATTTTTAATGTCAACCTTTGAAATGTAGACATTTGATATACTCTGGTCCGGCATAACATTAACTACCTAAAAGTGTGTTGGTAAAACAAACCCTAACTCATCAAGGCATGGACTCTGCTAGGCACCTGATGGTGTGTTGTGGTATCTAACACCAAGATGTTAGCAGATCCTTTTGGTCCTATAGGTTGTGAATTAAGGCCTCCATGGATTGGACTTGTTTGTCTAGCACATACCGCAGATGCTTGATTGAACTGAGGCGTATTCCACACCTCAAACGTGTTTGTTTGCTCTCCAAATCCCAACTTCTTTTTGCTTCATGGCAAAGATCATTATCCAACTGAAAGCAATCAGCAAATATTGTTGCCATGAACACGTACACTACCGTTCAAAAGTTTGGGGTCACCCAAACAATTTTGTGTTTTCCATGAAAAGTCACACTTATTCACCACCATACGTTGTGAAATGAATAGAAAATAGAGTCAAGACATTGACAAGGTTAGAAATAATGATTTGTTTTTGAAATAAGATTTTTTTTACATCAAACTTTGCTTTCGTCAAAGAATCCTCCATTTGCAGCAATTACAGCATTGCAGACCTTTGGCATTCTAGCTGTTAATTTGTTGAGGTAATCTGGAGAAATTGCACCCCACGCTTCTAGAAGCAGCTCCCACAATTTGGATTGGTTGGATGGGCACTTCTTGCGTACCATACGGTCAAGCTGCTCCCACAACAGCTCAATGGGGTTCAAATCTGGTGACTGCGCTGGCCACTCCATTACCGATAGAATACCAGCTGCCTGCTTCTTCTCTAAATAGTTCTTGCACAATTTGGAGGTGTGTTTTGGGCCATTGTCCTGTTGTAGGATGAAATTGGCTCCAATCAAGCGCTGTCCACTGGGTATGGCATGGCGTTGCAAAATGGAGTGATAGCCTTCCTTATTCAGAATCCCTTTTACCCTGTACAAATCTCCCACCTTACCAGCACCAAAGCAACCCCAGACCATCACATTACCTCCACCATGCTTAACAGATGGCGTCAGGCATTCTTCCAGCATCTTTTCAGTTGTTCTGCGTCTCACAAACGTTCTTCTTTGTGATCCAAACACCTCAAACTTGGATTCATCCGTCCACAACACTTTTTTCCAGTCTTCCTCTGTCCAATGTCTGTGTTCTTTTGCCCATCTTAATCTTTTTCTTTTATTGGCCAGTCTCAGATATGGCTTTTTCTTTGCCACTCTGCCCTGAAGCCCAGAATCCCGCAGCCGCCTCTTCACTGTAGATGTTGACACTGGTGTTTTGCGGGTACTATTTAATGAAGATGCCAGTTGGGGACCTGTGAGGCGTCTGTTTCTCAAACTAGAGACTCTAATGTACTTATCTTCTTGCTCAGTTGTGCAACGCGGCCTCCCACTTCTTTTTCTACTCTGGTTAGAGCCTGTTTGTGCTGTCCTCTGAAGGGAGTAGTACACACCGTTGTAGGAAATCTTCAATTTCTTAGCAATTTCTCGCATGGAATAGCCTTCATTTCTAAGAACAAGAATAGACTGTCGAGTTTCAGATGAAAGTTCTCTTTTTCTGGCCATTTTGAGCGTTTAATTGACCCCACAAATGTGATGCTCCAGAAACTCAATCTGCTCAAAGGAAGGTCAGTTTTGTAGCTTCTGTACCGAGCTAAACTGTTTTCAGATGTGTGAACATGATTGCTCAAGGGTTTTCTAATCATCAATTAGCCTTCTGAGCCAATGAGCAAACACATTGTACCATTAGAACACTGGAGTGATAGTTGCTGGAAATGGGCCTCTATACACCTATGTAGATATTGCACCAAAAACCAGACATTTGCAGCTAGAATAGTCACTTACCACATTAGCAATGTATAGAGTGTATTTCTTTAAAGTTAAGACTAGTTTAAAGTTATCTTCATTGAAAAGTACAGTGCTTTTCCTTCAAAAATAAGGACATTTCAATGTGACCCCAAACTTTTGAACGGTAGTGTACATGATCTGCAACTACGTGTAGGCAGGTGGTGTGAGTCACAATAACATCCACATAACAAGCAGGAGCTAAGGTTTTCCACCAGAACATTGCCCAAACCATCATACCTCCTCCCGCCAGCTGACCTTCTTCCTATTGTGCAGCTCATGTGTTCTCCAGGTAAGTGATGCACACAAAAATGTGACAGATCACAAGTCCACCCTTGGGGTTTTCGAGGTCAGAATAGGCTGTGACCCTTGCTCTGACCAAGTCGTTAGTTTGGCCTTTGTTAAAATCGTATTAATCCCTACATTCTCTCATTTTCCCTGCTTCAACCACATCGCTTTTGAAGAAAAAATGTTGACTAGCAGCTTGATTAATCCCATCCACTAAAGAGCAGCAGGGTGAAAATATAATCATTCATTTCACCTGTTGGTTATCACTATATTTTCCCTAGTCAGTGCATATGGTTTTATTATCATTAAATGTGAAACCAAATGTATTACTTTTTTTTTCTATTTCTTTGGCCTTCAGATTGTTTAGAGTAGCAGAAAAGCAAATGCAAAAATATTTTTTGATATAAATAACTCTTTTATAACCCCCCACACAAGTAGGACAGTTTTTTTCTTTACAGTCCCTTTTAGCACAAACTATAAGCATGAAATAACTGGTCTGGGTTCAATCACAGAAAGCATTCTGAATCAATGAAAGGATATACAGGCTCTTTCACTTCCATTCTTTCCACTTATTTCACTCTATGGACACTCTTACTGTTTGGATCTTTAAACGCAACCTTCTAAATCCTTCCACATTCTTTTCCTCATAAAAAATGTTAAACGTTTCCTTCTGGAAAAATATCAGTCATTTTTCATACTTGAAAGACGGATGCCTTCAAAGAAAAGCAGCTTTCCTCTGACTTCATAAAATTCAGATTTATTGCTGATTTCCATTTGCATTTGGATGTCGTGATTTCTCACCTCCCAAGACATCCATAATTGCTCTCATACGCAAATAAGACAGTAAAAGCTACAGTAGTAGACATGTGGATGTAATAGTGTAAAAACTAATGAAATACTGAGAAACACGTTATTCAACATGTTAATAGGTGTTGGCTTCGTCCCTGAGCACAAGAATAAGCAAATCCTGATGGGGTTTTTTCAAATTGCAGCTGGAAGTCAGGTATGACGTCTTCGGAGATTGGATTTCCAAGGTGCATGAAAAGCATAAATACATAGATTGACATCATCAACAAAGTTAGCGCTTTCCTAAAAATTGTAATCGGATGATCATTATGAGGGGAAATGCTGTTTGAGTGTTGTGTTTTTTAAGTTATACAGGATGCATCTTTTTGGTCGAATTCTCAAATATATATTGTACATAGGAAAGGTAAAACAGAAATCGAGATGATGCTTTGTTTTTGGGTTTTTTGTATTTTAACAATCATCTAATAATTAGTAAGCATTAAAAAAGAACCCTATATTATATGGGGATCATGCTTTAAAAGGTTTAAATCTCGCTGAATTTACTCTAAGATGCCCATAGAGTAGAAATAACTACCTTGTTTTGTACAGCATCAGCAAGCGGTCTGGAACCTGACCAGATTTTGACCTCATCGCCTCCTGTCTCTGAACATTGGAGAGCTCTGCTGGAGAGGAAAGTTTGGAATGAGGCGTCTGGTGTTGCCAAATGTTCAAGATCTATTTTTTGGGGGGCATTTTGGCCACTTGATGCCAGCTTCCATTGACAAGACCAACTAATTATGCCTCTTGAAGATTTAAATGTAAAAAATTGTCTTAAATGAAATATGCTTTTAAATGATTTGAGAAAAGTAATTATTGTATAATATAAACAAAAATTCTAAAGAATAAATTACATCTGCTAATTTTTAAGGACAGTTTTGTGCGTTGGTGGAGGAATTTTGAAGATATAATTTCACTTTGTTTGCATGAAAAACGGACACACTTAGGGGTTAAGTCTTCTATGTTCAGAAATATTACAGTAAACAGCGCACACTTGTGGTCAATTATAGGAACTGTAAACCTCAGATTATTGAAACAACAAAATAAATTTTACTTAAATGAAACTATTTTTATTTAAATAACAAACAAGATACAGTTTTTTGTTTTGCTCGGGTGCTTGTGGCGAGGACCTCTTGTATGATGTAAATACGTTTATTTTTTTTTGTTTAACATATTGGCATGCATTTTTACTGTATATATGACAGAGCTCCAACAGCTCTTTAAAAAAACATACCGGGAAAAAAAAAGGTAAAAAACACATCATAGCATGAAATACCCAAACCGAAAACAATGGGCACGTATGATGAAACAAAGTATAAGTTTAAATATTGGAAATATAAACATTTTTAAGCTCATCTTATACCCCACATCTTTTATTCTCGTTTGTCACTCATAGAGATAGCATCAGTCTGGAGCAGCTTTCAGTAGATCATAGGTTGATGTATATCATACATATTAATATATTGTCTCATTTAAATTACAAAACAAGCAGAGGAAACTTAAGAAGATATCAGCTTTTATTAAACTGTTTCTAAAACAACATTTCTAGAGTGTTTTATTTTCCATCCATTATCGATCTTATCTCATCTTATTTTATCCTTGCAGATTCACGGGTAGGGCTTGAGGTGGGCTACACCCTGAATGGCGTGCCAGTCAATCACAGGGCAACACAGACACACAGGACAAACGCACACACTCATACCTAGGGGTACTTTAGAGAGACCAATTAACCAAACCGTCATGTTTTTGGACTGAGGAAGCTAGAGTACCCAGAACGAATCCATGTATGCACAGGGAGAACATGCAAACTCCATACAGAAAGACCCCAGGCCAGGTTTTAAACTCTGAATGTCATTACTATAAGGCATCAGTGCTAGCAACTGTGCCACTGTGTAGTCCGTGTTTTACTTTGTCTTGTTGTGTTATGTTCTCAAAATGAAGGGCACAACTTAAACTCTTACTAAAAAAAACTAACTGACATAAACAAAGAACATTCTGACCACGCAGTCCTGGTGACAAGTTTGAATACGCTTGTAATAGAGATGGATTTTAATAACCTGCCTTTAATGATGTATATGAAGTCTTCTTTTTCCAGATGATACGACAATAAATCCAATGAATCACAAAAACAAGTATTGGGTGCACAAGTTTGAATTTAATGTGATTGTTTTCATTACATAAAGGCTCAATGTATACATACAAACTCACTCATTAGGTAAAAATTCCCCTAGCAGATTGCACTATGACCACATGCTTTTTGTAGCCTTCAAAAAAGTTTGTAATGTAATTCTGAATGGATATTTGACCATTCTTCCAGTCTGAAATTGTAGAGTTAATTTAAATTACTTAATTTCCTGCCATGGAAACATCACAATAGACTCAAGAGATTGTAAGCCAAGAGAGAGAACACTGCTCCTTTAAGCTAGACTAAAATTAATAACGACCCCCATGAAAAAGCCAAATCTTTCTGAATTCTGCAGAAACGTTTTATGACGAAAGATGAGGATGTTTGGGCACACTGAGAAGAACCCATTTGGAAAAGTCAAGGAGAATAATAATAATAATAATAAATTTTATTTAATAGCGCCTTTCAGGACACCCAAGGTCGATTCACAAGATAAAAACAATTAAATACAGTAGAATAGATAAGATCAATTAAAAACAACAGGGAAATCAAAATCATAAGTTATAAGAGAAGTGGCAGCATGATTCTGTCGGGGGTTTTTGCAGCCAGTGGTGCTGATGCTGTGTGCAAACTAAATGAAAAGTAACCAAATTAATCTCAAATCAACATCTAGATGGTTGGTTTCAGTAAACATGTTAAGCTTCTGGAATGATCTCGAACTAAACCATATTCAAAATTTGTCAACTATATCTAGAACTGAATAAGTGCCAGGTAACCAAGAAACTACTGAGCAAGATAAATCCAGGCTAGAGAAAAATTTGTGGTCGAGGTGCAGATCTCTAGGGACATCTTTACAAAAAAGCCTTATTGTTAACTCTGTGTTATTAAACATATTTGTATGATCATTCCAACCTGAAAAAGAAATTCAAGTGTATCCTTAAAAGACCAAATTTATGACATTCATCTTAATCATGGCTCTTTCTAAACCTCTCACACCCAAATTATAGCTATTGAGTGTGCTCAATAAGGTGTACTGTTGCACCATAAGGACATTTATTGTGCATAGTATGAGTCAAAAACCAGAGTTCAGAGAAACATGCAGGTACAAGTACAAAAAAAGTCCTTTCCCTTTTCTTATACATTCAACACACAAGTGCTGAACTAAAACACGTGGAAGCAATAAATATTAGCATCAACACTGTCCCAATAATCGATGGTAACTAGACAGACATTCAGTAATTTTATCTACAACACTGAACATCTTTGAAAAAAGTAAAGAACAGATGAAAAGGTTAAAAAAAATGGAAAAGAGGAAAGTGACATTTTTGAATCTATTTATTTAGTGTAAGAAATTAAGCTCTGCTTTTTTGCAGAGTGACTAATGCTTCTGACCAAACACGTCAATAGATATGACATGCATAGATCTGTAAAAAGTCTGTATTGGCACTATGCTTCCATTCCTAACTTTACATCAGCAGCCAGCTGTTATGGCTCAACAGAAAGTTTGAAATTGTTTGTTAATCACTTTTCAAACCTATGCATTTATTTAAAAGGTTTCTGTCTTTAAATAACATGAATCTAGTTGGAAAAAACAAAAAAGCCAAGTAGGCTTCAGTTTTGATTTGAGGTTCTGTTGTCATCAAGTAAATCATAAAACATAATGCTGCAGGAATGTGTGAAACTGCCTCTGGCACAATACAGGTGAAACTCAAAAGCTTAGAATATCATGCAAAAGTTCATTTATTTCAGTAATTCAACTAAAAAGGTTTAAAATAATATAGGATATAATATATTTCAAGCCTTTATTTGTTATGATTACCGTTTACAGCTTATAAAAAACCCAAATTCAAAATCTTAAGAAATTTAATCACAAGATTAGCATCTTGTGAAAAGGTTCAATACTTTAGGGGCAAAGTGTCACATTCTAATCAGCTAATTATTCCAAAACACCTACAAAGGGTTCCTGAGCCTTTAAATAGTATCTCAGTGTGGTTCAGTAGGAATCACAATCATGGGGAAGGCTGCTGACATGACAGTTGTGCAGAAAACCATCATTAACACCCTCCATTAGGAGGGTAAGCCTCAAATGGTAATTGCAAAAGAAGTTGGATGTTCCCAAAGTGCTGTATCAGAGCAAATTAATAGAAAGTTATGTTGAAGGGGAAAGTGCATCTCATTTGGAAACCAAGGTCCCAGAGTCTGGAGGAAGAATGGAGAGCCTCACAATCCAAGATGCTTGAAGTCTAGTGTGAAGTTTCCTCAGTCTGTGTTGATTTGGGGAGCCATGTCATCGACTGGTGTTGATTCTGAACTTAATAAAGCTCAGTGGACCAACGCAGCCATCTACCAGGACATTTTGGAGCACTTCATGCTTCCTTCTGCAGACGAGCTTCATACAGATGCTGACTTCTTTTTCCAACAGGACTTGGCACCTGCCCACATCATCAAAATCATCAAAATTATAACAAATAAAGGGTTGAAATATCTCGCTTTGCATGTAATGAGTCTCTCATATATTAGTTTCACCTTTTAAGTTGAATTACTGAAATAAATGAACTTTTGCAGGATATTCTAATTTTTTTAGTTGTACCTGTAAAACACTGGTTGATTAAAATATTTAAGGAAACAACAGCTTTGCACCAAATAATTCTGCTGTTCTCATGTGCAGGTTTTAATTATCTGCTTTCTGCAGCTCACCCAGCTTTAAAATTGAGTGTAAACATCTAAAAACATAAACTCTTCGCTTAAGATGACTAAAAATGCATGTTTTACCACATATAAAGACCCTTTTTTTCATCCTATGCCATCCAAATGCAGTGAAGACAAATGTGACTGTTCACATAGCACTATATTAATCATTTTAAATAATTTAAAGGTTCCTAATAATTGCAGTACATGCCAAACTTAAAGTGTGGGAATTAAGATAAATATCTTGCATGCATTCAATGAAGTAAACATGTTTTAACTTCCCTTTTTCTTTTTTGGTAAACTGTACACAGTCTCTTAAATATGTAACAAAACTGGGCACTGACAGTCTAACACACTCTGAACTTTGACAATCCTTGTTAGAAGGCATTCTCTGCCAAAGAGAAGGTCAGTTCTCATTGTGAGGATTCCATCCAACCATCCCCCTTTTTCTCAGCCCAGTACACCTGAAGGTCTAGTCAAGTAAAAACAAGGGGGGGAGGGGGGACTAGAGGTTAAGCTATCCATAGATTAAAAACCTGAAATTGGACTGTTGAAGCCTGAGACGAGGCATGCTGAGACTATAAATGCATGCAGGAACAGGAGGAGGAGAAGTGTAGGTTGAGGAATAAAGTGTGAAATTTCAAGGTTTATGGGGGTAACCCCCTGGAAGGTTCACATATGACAGTCACAAGCCCCACAACCCCAAAAATATGCTGTACATGAAGAGAAAAGATAATCATAGTCATGAAATCATCGGCAAAGTCCTTTAGATCATGAGTTTGTCCCTTCTTTTAAAATTCCTCCCATCCGACGTAAAAGTTAACATCCATAAGAGTTGATAGCCAGTTTTAAAAGAGTAAAGGGGTGTCGTGTTGTGCAGTTACACGCAGGAAGATATCGGTGTGCATATAAAGGCCTTTGTATCAGGAAAGAGCCTCGTCTTCTCCTACGTAGGGCAGGTCCATGCTTCTCACACCATCAGAGCTCTCTTGTTTTCTGAGTGAAAAACAACAGAGAGTCAGCACCAGTTACAGCATTGCCACGAGCCGGTGTTAATCTCACACAACCAAAAAACAAACGGAATTATTTGTGCTGAAGTACAAAAAAGAAAGCAAAAACTTGACCCGTAACTAGTTTCAACTCATTCTCGTCAAACAGTTTATACTATATTACATTTGTTCTGGTTGAAATTTGCAATCAGATGATTTTTGCCTACTGATGTGGAAGAATTATTTCTGTATCTAAAGTCAGGTTTTTAATAATAATAATAATAGTACAGCAATAATAAACTCTGTTATGTCTTAGGCACTCAACATATAGACTTGGTAGAGTAAACGTCAGGGACACTATCTGCCTCTAAGAACTCCGACCAGGTAAGCACTGGCTCATGTGTACATGTCTGTGATCCCGCATTGCTGGAGGAGACAGGAAAACCTCATGGGAGGAAATTCAGTAGAGATGAATGTTTATCTATCAGTATAAAATGGATGTTTAGATGGATGTTTGGATGTTTACAAATAGTTTGCTCAACTCTAAAGAAAAGTACCTCAATCATCAAAATCACATGGTAGCAGCTTATGCATTTACACAAAAATCCAGTCGGTCGTGGCAGATGGCCGCTCCTACTGAGCCTGGTTCTGTTGGAGGTTTCTTCCTGTTAAAGGGGAGTTTTTTCTCTCCACCGTCGCTACATGCTTGCTCAGTATGAGGGGTTGCTGAAGGATTGCTGTGGTTGGAAAGTCTGCATCAACGGGGCCCAACCTCACGCCAATGACTGACGCAATCTGCTGGGATTCCTTAAATAGGAAACTTTTTAACTGATTGGAATGTTTGTATAAATGTATTGAAATGACTTCTTGTTAAGTGGCTTGAGATGACATCTGTTGTGAATTGGCGCTATATAAATAAACTGAATTGAATTGAAGTATTACAGCAAAAAAGAAATAAAACTGGATTACATTAGAGTGTGTGAGAGTCTCAGATGCTTATAGTAAACTCTGTACCACAATTAAGTGTATTAAACAAAGAACTCGTTTTTTTCATTATTTAATAATTCATTTGTGTATTTTAGTACAAAGTTAAATATACCAAAAACATCAAACACGCCAAGTGTATTGCCTACTATAGAAAAAGAGGTGAAGCAAAAAAATTGATGGTTATCCAATAAAAACCTGAAATATTTTGGAGATTGAGTTCTTTGATAGGAAATGCTTGCTGTAAATGTAGAGCACTGTAAAACTGATCCCTGACAATCTAGCAGCTCCTATGTAAGAGGAAAATGAGAAAGCAGCACAATGAAAGAATGTTGTGGTGAAACCATATTGCTCAAAGACTCCCACTGTTGCCATGGTATCTTTAGGTCTGCCTGTAAACAATACTCACGTAAATGTTTGTCCTGGAGCACACAAATTGCGATCCTCTTTTCGGCTCAAGTCAAAGGGATTCCCAAAGGAGCGCTTCCTCAACATGGTTCTGACCAGGATCTGTAAAAACAGTAAAAAGCAATACACAACTTATAAGTTTAGGCTAAAACTAAGATTACAGAAATCTACATACTTTTTGCCAGAGTCTTGAAAATCAATTTTTTTAAATACTGGGTATATATGCCAGTGATGATGGAATTTTAGTAATGCTAATTAATTGAGAAACTCACGACTGTAGCCAGGCTTGGGATGTGTTTAACAGAATTCTCCACTTCCTCCTCCGTGACCTCAATCAGTGAACAACAGTTGTCATCCTCAGGAGGAAGAGGCTCAGCACCGTGCTTCGTCACCCACGGATGTGCCTGGACAAAACGAACAAACTAATCTCAGATACAAGTGAATATATTTTAGACAAGAATAAAGAAATAAGCAAAGAATTTGAATGTGTGTGCACATTTCTACAGGAAACTGTTTCAGTACCAAACAAACCTACAGGAGAGACGGTAATGAGAGGATAATCTATTTTAAATGGAAAGCTTTCATAATATACAAGAAAAAACATGATATTGTTTAACTTTAAGGATCTGCTTCATGCTAAATAGATTAAAACTGATTTTATACAACGAATATTTGATTCTAAAGTTTTGGACCTGAGAAGAAATGTATGATTAGAGACTAAGGCTAGATTTACCATAACTTTTCATGTTTAATGGGTCAGAAGCTAAAAACAGAAATTTAATCAAAAATTGTATCCAGTTTTTTTTTAAATCATAAATTATATTTTAAAAAACTGAAATCCCCTCCATCAGAAATAGATATTTAAATCTAAAATGCCTGTTGTTTCAAATAAAAAAATTTCTATGTTTGCTAAAATTATTTAGGGATGCTGCAAATGAGAAAAAGAAGAGAACATACATTTTTATTATATAATCATAAGAAAATCAAAGAAGGGTGTTTATGTTCATTTACGGAACAAATCCTGACTTGGGGATAGCTAGAAGACCGACTTCTCGGGGAACTATAGAAAGTGTTCACCTTTATCCGTGCCACCGATATCCTGGTCTCTGGATTCTTGTCCAGCATTTTCAACAACAAATCTTTGAGGTAATCCGATATGTCTGCACTGTTGGCATAAGTAAAACAAGCAATGCAAAGCTTCAGAATAAACAGCAGCAATCGAATTGAAAATCACCTAACTTAAGATAAGGACAAAAAGTTTTGAGATACATAAACCACCAATAAAACATACCGTTCTGGTATCACCACAGGTCGGGTTTTTATTTTTTGATGTAGGCTAACAATGCGCTCATCCATAAAAGGACACTGTGGACACAATTAAAATGCATAGTTTTTTTGTTGTTTTTTGGGGGGGTTTATGGAAAATCATCAGTCTGACATTTTGGACAACTTTTAAAAGGAAAAAGCAGCATCTATTGTTCTCCACTCCACAAACTTACCACACCAAAGACAAAGCAGTAAAGCGTTACTCCCATAGCCCAGACATCCAACGCCTTTGAAAAGAAAAATAAGAAATACTTTTAAGTCAGAAAAACCAACAGTATTGTGTTGCATTACTGAAAACTGTCTCCAGATGGCACTGGGTAGCCACAAACACTACCTCACCTTCCCAGAGAAATTTTTTCTGGTCTCAGAAAGTGTTTCAGGAGCAAGGAAAGCAGGTGTTCCCACTGTGCTGGTTAGCAGGGCATCAGCCCCTTCAAACTGGTTACTAACTCCAAAGTCTGCAATCTTGATGTGTCCATCTTCTCCCACCAACAGGTTAGAGGGTTTGATGTCTCTATGGATGATCCTCTGGTAATGCACTGTTAAAACATTGAGGTGGTAAGACTATTAGCCGCAAAGAAGATTAGCATTGTTATGAGAAAAGAAGTCTGGAGATACTGAAGAATCTCTGGACTAACATCATAGTCCAAAAGACTAAGTCATAATTCCACACATACTGAGAGAGACATTTTTTTTTATCTTTAGATATGATTGTTATAAGATTTTTCGAGTCCTAGATGTAAAGCCCACCCTCTCCTTTCATCCTGGTAATAGTCTCCTAGACAACCCTTGTGTAAAAGGTTTTCTCTTGAGCTGAAATGCATTTGCAGCCAGATAAATTATGTGAAATGAGCCTCGTGGGTGGCTAGAGTCAAGAACAAGCTCACATGAATAACTTTGTAAAGCCAGGATAGCATCGTGAAAACAAATCTTAATGATACAGTGGAAGCATTTTAATGTTTAACCAAGATAGGAACGATTCTTCACAACACCTTTTATTTCACGTTAAAAAAAAAAGGCATACAAGTATAATAGGTATAATCTATCACTGTAACAGATTTATTAGGATATAATTGTCTGCATTAAAAGAAAAAATAATTTATTAAAGGTCTAAAGGACTCACAGTACTCAATTCCTCTCAGCAGATCCCTGAAGTAAAAGCGAGCCTGTTCCTCACTGAAGGGTTTTTCAGTTGGCACCTCCATCACAGCCCTAAACACACACAAACAGGTACACACACACACACACACACACACACACACACACACACACACACACACACACACACACACACACACACACAATCACTTTTAGCAAACAGAAGTAATGAGATTGAGTCCATTCCAGTTCTACAATCATTGCCATAAAAGAGGCTTATCTTACCCTTGCTTCACCAGCTCAAACACTGTGACAAATAAAGAAAAGATGAAAATTGTGAGGAAACATCCTTTAAAAAGCCATTTTTTGTGAATGTTGGTAAAATGGTAAACATAACATTTCCATGTGCTTTATTTAAATGACAACCGGCTGCGTTATGTCTGTTTGCAGCCTGAACACTGACAGTTTGGCCAGAACATACCCATGTACAGATGGTCCTCGCTGGGGTCATCCAAAACCTGACATCACAGCATGGGGGAACAGGAAATGAATGTTAATACAAACACACACATCAAACACACAAAACCTCATCTTTTTATTGCAGTCACATGCACTGGAAGCTCCAACAACAGAACATAAATTGCTGTCTGGGATGTTAGATTGAACAGCAGTGTTGATGAGACAATTCTGTTTTAAGGTGTTTAATATAATAACCTCTAAAATTACTGGGATACCAGTAAAGATGTGTAGAAATCTCTAAAATAGGCTCATTTTTATTGCAGTAGCTTCATCGTGTCAAACTCAAACAGAAAGATCCGGCTTTAAATTTAATTTATTTAGTTATAATATCACTGTTTGTTGGAGTCCCAAAGCCTTAGAGATTATGTTGTAGCCTTTAATTTCTTTAGATTGGACCATTTTCACACAGGGTCATGTTAGTTTGGATTGCTTTTACCTTAATAAATGAAATCATCATTCAAAAATTATTATTTTGTATTGCCCCATATTATTTATGTCTGATACTGTATTGACATTTGTTGGATGATCTGTAAGATTACATTTTGAAAAAGAAAAAAAAAACAGCACTGGAAAATTAAAATAAAGCAGCCAACTACGTGTTTTAACATTACATACCTCCACTAGTTTAACTACATTTGGATGGTCTAGTTTTTTTAGAATGGCTATCTCTTGATACACTCGTTCCAGTGGCCCTTTATGTTGAGCGGGACCCTCAGGTTCTGCTCTGGTTCCACGAGGAGGTGGTCTCCCTGATGTAAGAGAATGCAATAATTGGTGAACAGTAAGGGGTTAGAAAAATATTTTTTTTAAAGACGAGTGACCTTTATCAGCTATCTACCACTGCAGGATTAGAGACCCTGCTCCTGACTTACGTGGAAAACCTGCCTGCCTCAAGAGCCTCCTCTTGGACAACAGCTTCATCGCCTACAAAGCAGAAAGAAACAGGTTTAGATTTGGTGGAGGATAAGAAGGATGACGGGGGGCGGGAGAGCCCAGTTGGACAGGGATCCAGGGAAAAGATGAACAAAGGGGCAGATGGGAAAAAAGGAGTTAGATACCACACAGTCAGATGCTGATATACTGACAGCGCACCCACTCATACACCTACTGTACAGATGACAGTCGCAGCATCTACAGTACAAAATAACAAAAAAACCTTACCTTGAAAATCCTTTGTATGATAACGAATGCTTCTCAGTAGCTATCAGAACAAATGATTACACAAGCTAGACTCAAAAGTGATTTTAGCTAGCACAATGTGCGAAAAGATTTCAGTATAGAGAGCCTTGGGAAAATATACAAACCCATGGAACCTTTTCACATTTTTTCACATAAAACTATGCAGTGGACAGCAGTTTTGTCAGATTAGACACCTTTGTTCTAGTCTGTAAATTTAAAACCCTGCAGCTGCTCGGTGGACTTGTGGTGCCCTGTTGTCCTGTAGCAAGAAGGTCTTCAGTTAGAATCCGGGTTTGGGGTCTTTCTGTATGAAGTTTGCATTTTTGTTCTCTCCGGGTACTCCAGCTTCCTCTCACAGTCCAGAAACTTGATTGTAAGGTTCATTAGTCTCTCCAAATGGGCTTCAGGTGTGAGTGTGTGTGCATCATTGTCTGTTCTGTGATGGACAGGCAGCCTATTCAGCGTGTACCCATGCCCCTCGCACAATCATTGCTGGAGACAGGCAACATCCACCCGGTGACCCTGCAAGGCTTACCAGATATAGGCTCTGGATGAATGGAAAATTAACAATGAACGCAACATTACAGTGGTAAAAATGTGGTAGTGGTAGCATCTTACTCTGGGGACAAGTTTTCTCATCAGGGGCAAGAAATCCACAAAGAAAATCTGATAGAAAGTTTAATGTAGAGGTTCAGCTTCTTGCCATCAAGATGATCCCACCAATTTCCATGAGCTTTATCATTTAAGACACTAAATTCTGTATCTATCTGTTGTAATCAAGTAGGGTGAGACAGTCCATCCGGGTGTGAGTTAGCACATCCAAATTCAATATAATGAGCAGCTCTACAAAACCTGCAGGGATTGTTAAGATCTAAGCAGATCTATGTGTTACAATAGCACAGTCAGAGCCCATACCTAAACCTGTGGCGAGACTTGAAAGATTTAGATTTTCAGACACTATCCAATCTGACAAAGAGAGCAAAGCTGATAAACACTTATGCCAAAAGAGTTGGTGGCATCATTATTGTACAATTAGGTTGTGGGAGTGGGATTCACAATACTTACATAGTATGTGTTGTCATCCTCATTGTAAGCAAGCTTGACTACACCATAAGAGCCCTGTGTAAGACAAAATAAAAAAGGCACATTTCATACAAAATAAACAACATTAATATGTTTTTAAAAAACACAGACACAAGAACAAATACACAAGCATCAACACACAAGCTGAAGTGAGTGGACCCACGCTGAAAGAGTACCAGCTGCTTCAAAGTGAGAACAGAGAAATTCAAATCATCCCTCCATCGTTCTTTCATTTTTGATTTCAGGCTAATTAAGGAAACTGGATCTGGTTTGTGCCATCACACCCCACCCTCCCCCTCACCACTCCAACCCCACCGCCCTCACACAGGAAACTCTGTGTAGAAAGTGGGCCCAATTAGAGGCCTGTTCATACACAACAAAACAAACAGAGAGAGAGGGCAGACTCAGTTCCTGATGGGGGAGCAGATTGTAGCATGGAGAGGTAGCAGACAGCTCAACCCACAGTCCAAAGTGACGATTCCACAAGAGGAGTTTCTCCAACGATCCTAAAAGGCTTTCCTCTACAGACATTACGTCTATCTAATGAAATTCACAGATACCATTACCCTGCTCAACAATACCAACAATCTAAACCATGGACATATACACAACATCTACTCCCTCGCACAAACCCCTATTCTCTAAGCCTCGCACAATCCTTAGAGAGCACTATTTATATCAGCCTCTCATCCATCTTCCAACTCTCTCATGGCCGGGTGGTTTACACAGGGTTTGGAAAATGAGGACAGCAGGGAGAGAGCATATCAGAGGCTGTTACTGCACGTCCTCGGTGATGTGCGTTTACTTGACAGACATGCAGTAGGCGGCTAGGAGAAGGGAAATGGAAGAGTCAGTGAAAGGGAGCAATCAGTGAGTGGTCTCGGATGGTACCTTTCCAATCTCATCCTTCAGTTTGTACTGGTTGAGCTGAACACAGTCCTAGAAGAGAGAGAGAGAGAGAGAGAGAGAGAGCGAGAGAGAGAGAGAGAGAGAGAGAGAGAGAGAGAGAGAGAGAGAGAGAGAGAGAGAGAGAGAGAGAGAGAGAGAAAGGAAGGTTTTTGATTCAACTCAAGTACATTCACTCGCTTTAAAGAAGGTCACATATTCACTTTTATATTTTGTCTAGTTATTTTATTAAAAAGACACTTATTTAGATGAAAATAGACAACTGTATTTTTTATTTTTTATTAATATTTGACTTTTGTGAACTTAGAGGGGCTGTTTCACCGTTCCAGACTGGTGAAGGTATTAAAGAAATGAACAGACTTAAATCAGAGTTTTTCTAAATCCTGTCTATTTGAGTATTTATTTAATAAAAAACATATTTACAGTCATGTAAATCCTTCACAAACATAACTTTGCTACTACACAATCTGATCCCAGTATGTAAGAATTGCAGAATCGAGCACTAAACCAAATACTACCCACATCTAGGTCTAACACAGCTATTAGCTACATTCACTGAGCCTATAAAACCTTACCTGTGCATCCAAAGCTTGATCTTAACCAGTGGTGCTGCTTTTAAGAAGAAATATAAATGTAATTCTAAATATTTAGAGTCAAGTTTAATACTGTGGTGCACAAACAGATGTTAAAGAGGAGCACCTCAGAGAGCTACTCTGTGTCAGCATTAGTTTGCCCATTCATGTACGATGCTTTACTCAAGCCTCAGGTGAATGCAGTAAGTCAGTGTGCAGAAAAACCTAAGATTATATATTCAAATTTCCTATTGTTGTGATTATGACCTCAGATTTATTGATTATTTAAAAATTCTTTATCACATGATTAGTGAAGAACTGTTAAAACAAATAGTATGAGGGTATTCACCTGAGTAAAGAGTGCCATAATTAATCTGCAGAGTGTACTATGATTCTTGAAAATGTGATATATTTTATAGTATCAGAGTTCATAAACAATCTGAGACTGAATCCATCAATCAACCATAAATCTATCCATCAGTTCATTTCACCATCCATCCATTGTTTTTGCAGGTTTTAGTTTCAAGCCCGGCCTTGGCATATTTGGGACTGGGAACTCTGGTATGTACATTTGACAAAGGTTTAGAAACGCTGTAGTATAAGCTCATAAGTACAGAATTTAGATGAAATATGAATAAATCAATCAATAATGATCATCAATAAAGATTGTTTGATAATTGAATTGATTTCAGTTTAAAAGCATCATCATACCTGGAGATCTGTGATGGAAACACTGTGGGATTCCACAGTGGGTCGCCGGGGCAAGCGTGGAGAGGAGTGGGGTGATGTGATGGGAGAGTAAGGTAATGACGGGTAAATATAGCGGCCATTAAGTCCAGGGGAACTACAAGGTGAGGCGGCAGTGTGTGAGCGCTCCTGCAGAGAAAGTTTACGGTCAGACAAACTCAATCTGCCCCTTTGCTCTTGGCTTTCAGGGAGCAGAACCCCGGTCCGACCGACTGTGTGAGACAGCAGGTCGCAGGATGGAGTCCGGAAAGGGGCTCCTGCTGAGGAAGCTGGCTCGGGTGTCTCAGAGCTGTCCATTTCTTCTACCTGACAATACACATTGATATACAATTCCCAATCTCTGAATGATTATGTATACGTTTATTATTTTTAAAACATAAATCAGTACGTTCCATCTCACCTCTTCCTCTCCAGGTGGTTGACTTGGTTCGTACTCCGTGACTACGATGAGGGACTCCATGGGGTCTGGGGACGGCGTCTCAGAGTGGGTGTTTAAAGGTGGAGCGGCACAGGTGCACAGCAGATCCGGGAGAGGTTGTTGCACTGACGGTGCATGACTGCCGCAGGACGCCGAAGTCTCAGCAGAGGGCCAAGGAGTTACATGACAAGGAAACATGGTGCTTCTTCACACTACTAGACAACCACTCCTCTGTCAGACTGCATCCTCAAGGCCAATTGTGCCTAAGAAGAAGAATTTGCACGATATAATATGTGCAAAAAACATGCCTTTCTTGTTATGATTTACAGATTCTTGCATCCCGAAAATATTTCTTCTGTTTTTGATTTTTGTTAATGAGGAGTATTCTAAATGTTAAAGATCAATCAACTTTTATTATCAGACAAAAATAACCAGAGTAAACATAAAAAATTATGTTTACAAATTATGATTCTATATATTAAAAGAAAAACCTAACCAAATCAACATAGTCCAAGCCTGAACACCGAGAAACAAAGTCATTTACCTAAAACAGTCTGGAAAAGGTTACAAAGCTACTCCTAAAGCCTAGTTTATACTTCTTTGCACTCACATGCACACTTATTGACAGAGACGTCAAGCATTCCCCACCAGGACAGCAGGGGGTGCAGACCTCGTGATGCAGTGACGTCTCTGGTCAGTTTATTTACTTCAGCTTGTAAATGCACATGCACTCAAGGAGCAATGGCCGACAGAGAGGGTTTTGATTAAGCTGGAAAGCTTTTTACTACAAGTGCAGCTCATAGAATACCCATGTAAACAGGCATACAGCTGTCTGTTTTGTTGTTCTCTACACATCCTAGTGTTCAAAATAAGCAAAAGACCATATTGGATAAATTGGCTTTGCAATACAAAGCATTTAGTGCCCAAAAGGTCAATTGACTAGTAATTAGATCGACTATAGAGCACAGTTCTGGTGAAAAGATCTTAGGCTGATGTTGGGCTGACCGATCACAGACGTGCACTCTCTGTTGCGTTCGACGGATACTTAAAAAATTGGGCTCTATTCGGTCCGTCTTTCCGTGTCTGTCGGAGAGCCCTTGCTTTGACGGATAATGGCGCTGCGTGTCGCCGCACCTCCGCTGACAGAGAAGTATACTGCAATTCTCAGTTATAAGCTGCTACTTTTTTCACACACTTTGGACCCTGCCTCCTATACAACAATGTGGCTAATTTATAGGTTTTTTTTACCGGCCAACAACCTCCTGGGGGCACTATAGCAGGAAGTGCAAAAGTGAGACAGACATGTGGGGAAAGATTATGCGCTGAAGAAGACACTACCGGTATGTTTCATGCACACACCCTCATCATGGAAAACATGCGAAGAAATGCAGCTTTTAAGTTAAAGGCAATATAGAGCTGGCCGTCAAAGAAGGAAATAGAGGTACTGCACGTAAGCTTGGCATCAATAAATCGATGGTGAGACATTGGCTTTAGTGGGCAAGAGGAAGATGGAGATAGCGACCAAGATTTTCTGGTAGGCTAAATGCTTTAGTATTTTCTAAGCATGTTGTGTTGGTGTTGTCTTCCTGCCGTACTGCACTCCGGAGTGGAGGTTAGCTCTGCTGGTCGGTGGGTGGATACGCGCTTCATGTCAGATCAAACCCCAAATTTTATCAGTTGTTTCTGGTCCCATTGCTGATATTTCCTGAAAATCATCAAAATCACTCCATACATTTTTGAGTTATGTCGCTAACAGACAGACAAACAAGACAGAACAGCACAAAAACATTACCTCCTGGCAGAGGTAATAAAACAATCTTCAGTGTACCATCTTTCTGTGTAAATATCTAATTTTACTTATTTTCAGGTGTGCCCTATAAATGTACAAAATGTATTTTCTTTTCAAATTTAGCTGATGCGCCCTATTATCAGGTGCGCTCAATAGTCCAAAAATTACGGTAAACTAAGCTAAGGCTTGGCACTCCAGCCAACCACAGGGAGAGACATTTTCCACATGGAGAAAACTTTGAACAATGTGAAACCTTCCCAAAAGCAGCCGTTCTACCAAAATTAATCCAAGAGTGCATCCAACAACAAATCTAGGAGGTCTTAAAACAGCTCAGAATATCATCCACACCTCACTTCTGTCAGTTAAGGTCAAAGTTCATGTTGGGTTCAAGGCAGAGTTTGAAGATCAAAACCACAGCTATTTAGAAAGGACACAAGGGCTTATTCGCATTTGTTACGCAAAAAAAAAAAAAAAAAACCTACAAAAACACACAAAAAACATTTAAATGAAATTATTCTAAAAACTGCATTTTGTATTTGTATTTTGGTTTATGATTGTAAATAAGGGCAAACAAAAATGAAAAATTGTAGCGGTCTGACTTCCCACTTTCCAAGTTGATGTTAGGTGGAGATTGAAACTAGGGGGCTAGATTTCTTGGACTGCGAGTTGAGAATTTACAGTTTTTCCATCTCGCAATTAAAAGGTCTCATGGCGTAGAAGCATCGAATGTACAAAAAGTTTTAGATCTGTGCCTAGAAGCTGTAACTGCATCTTCTGCTCTAAAAGGTTATTTAGTGCCATCTCATTAAGAATTTAGTTAACACTCATGCTAATAATTCATGCTCGACTGACTTCTTGCCTGTTGCCTTCTGATTTTAGGCAGCTTTTTTTCAACACAGGCTGACAAGACATTCTTTTCACATTCTAAAGCAAAGGTCAGGTTTTTTTAAGCAAAAATGTACCCTTCCTTTAAGAATGGCTTTCTACCTGCCTCATACTGCAATTTCCAAAAGGTCAAAGTGACTAGTAAAACTTTGCTACCACCAGTCTCCTTGGCTGGTGGAAGAAAATGGCTGTGTCCACCCATCTTTGTTGTTTTTTAGTTTATTATATTTCGAGGGAGGTAGAACATTTCAGAAACGTGCCATTAGAGAACTGGAGAATATTTTTAAGTTTGGAACTATGTTACTGCAACAAAATCTTAATTTATTCCAAGGCCTTTATCACTTCTTTCACAGGGGTGTCAAAAAGTATGGAGGCGTATTAGTGAAAATCTAACAAATTCTGAAATACCTAAAACAGTCCATATTTTTCTGTTAACATGGATGAATTTGATAGTTACATTTTTAATCTTGCATTTTGTCATTATTTGCACACTGACCAAAGTTATAGAGAAGGAAAGAAGGATTTTTAACCATTTCTAGGCTCCTGGTTCATACATTTTGCTCTTAGTTTGACACCTAATAGCATATTGGTTTTCGTTAGGTTCATAAAAGCATAAATATTCAATGTGAGAAGTAGAACTGCACAATCTATAGCAAATGTATCATTATCGCAGCATAACTATAAGTAATATGCATATAGTGAAGAGATCCCTACCCCAGCGGCTCTCAATCCTGCCCTATACTAATATTTAAGATGCATCACTGCTCCAACACACCTCCTCAGCAAGCTATCACGTACTGCACAACCTTGTTAATAACCTATTTATTTAAGTCAGGATTAGAGGACCAGAACTGAGAACCACTGGCCTATTCTGCAAAAGATGTTTGTTCATTTTTAAGCACCATGAATTCATGCTAAGCTTCTAATATATTGTGTGAGACTTGTTGTTTAATGCAGCATTAAAGTTTTAAAAGTTAAATTGGTGTTATGGTGGTAAAGACATTAAGAAACTACAACTAGATAGTTTCAATACCAAATTAGCAGATGCCAACCAGAAACAAGATTCTACAAAAACCATGTCTACTTGGAAATATTAAATTTTTGTTTATTTTTCCAGTTCCTGGATAAACTACTCATTATCTAGCGCCATGTTTGCTTTTAACCCAAAGCAGGACATTAACACTGTTTAAATAGCATGAGCTTTTCAGTGACACTGTTGTATTTATTTATCTATTTGTGGGTTGTGTAGTTCTCAGTTCACATTGTTTGTTTAGTTTGTTTTATCATCGTTTTTCCCCTCTCTGTCGTTCTGCACATGTAGAAGCAGACAAGGACGTTTTCTTGTATTTTCTTTATTCCCCTTACTTTCATATCTTCAATTCACCCCTTCTCTCTTAACTTTTTTTCCGACCTCTCTTCATCTTCTTTCCCCTTTATTTTCTGTTTACTTGTCCATAATATCTCAAAAAAGATCCCACAGCAATTTCTAATAAAGATTTCCTACACATATATATCAAGTGGAGTATTAAAACAAAAGCCGTGACGCTCCACTTGTGAAATCTGTTGGGCTTCTACTTGGTACTCAAGACACCACTTCTGAGTGCCACACTGCCAGATAGGACACGTGGGGGGGAGCAAAAAATATGTGTTTATCATAAGTCATATCGTTATCAAAAAATTGTGGAGTAGGAAGTAACAATTTCCCCATCTGAAGCATGATTCCATCCCTTTCACAGTCTCTTGGGAATGTCCCTTTCTTTGAAATGTGGCCATCCACACAAAGCAACTGTAGAGTGGAAGTTTACACACGCAAGCACATATCCTCTGATTATATTGCATTTCTCTAATAATATGTAACTATCTACAGAGCTGGAGTATCAGAAACCAAATGCTTTTCACCTAAGTAGACACTACGGTTTTCATTTGAACGCTCAGGTAAGTCTTGACTTTTTTTTTTCACACTCTAATGTACTAATTAATTAATCCAAACACATCTAGTTGCACCAGTTTCAGCTCTGGTAAGCAAATACAAAGTGATAAAGCTGAAGGAGCAACATTTGAGTAAGCTTTTGATGTCAGTTATACAAGATGATTAATAATGATCTCAACAGCATCTAATGAGGACCTCGGTTTCTTTTTTTTTTTGCATAGCTTAAGACCACAATTTCCATCTCTAAGTCCACTCAAGCTTCTTATACGCTCATTATTTAAGGAATGAAGAGAAGAGAAAAGCAGAGCGGGGGAAGAAACATCTACATAATATTTGTCAGGTTGTTTATAAGAGGATTGTGGTAATGCTAATGAAAGAACATGAAAGCATGATAAACAGATAGGGAAGAAGAAAAATAAAGCCATGAGGTAAACACAACAGTGTGTGAGCTAGCCAAGAATTAAATGAGGATTATATGTGGGAGAGACGCCCACTTCAGGTGGCATTAGGCTTCGGTTAGATTAAAGTCCTGTAAAACATCGGCAGATGCTCTTACACCCAAAGTCACATGAGTTGACCTGGACAATCTGCCATAAGGGGAGAGAAAAGGTGGACTTATCGAAGCCTGTGGGAGGTCCGAAGTATGTACAGCATTAATTATGAAAGAGATGTGGTCCTGCAGACATACCAGCACAACACAGGGCCATCTGGAGCAGAGGGGCACCCCAGGCTTCATTAACAATACACAGAGCAGCAGAGTAACCGGTGTGTGGAGTCATGCACGAGATAAGCTGCTGTAAACGCAAGAAAGGATCTTCTAGATTAATTTAAGTGCAGTGTTATCACAGAGCTGAGAACCTAGGCAGTCACTTATCTTCAAATCCGCCACAGGAACGCTAAAGGAGCCAAGGCTACAAAATAAGAGCTTTGTTTTTAAAACGAATTAAAGCAAAACAACAATACCTCACTTTAATTCAATGTGGAATATTTCAAGCAGTATTAATAGAGGTTATATAAATTAGCCATTTTCAAAACTAGTTACCAGTGAATTGTTGCATTTATTTTTTTCCCTGCTATCTGAATGTTATTCTGTTTTCAGACAGAATGAGTAAGAAACCCGGTTGAGAACAATTAAAATGCCACCCAATATGGATACAGGGTCGCTTACAGGAAGATATCCTGAAGGAGAGCAAATATTGTACTTTTATATGAAATCATGTGTTAATGTGCCTTTGATCTAGAACATCCTGTGAAAACTGGGAAAATACAGACAGTAAAAGACCTTCTTTGAATTCACTGGGGGGAAAGATTGATAGCACTTCATTAACAGATTTTAATATTCAACCACAAAATAGTAACTATTCTATTTTTACAAATAATAATTAAAGTTAACATTGAGAATTATTAACATTTAACCTAAATGACATAAATCTCACCCATTATTTTTATATTGCCACTGGGGCTGTTCGGTTGTGGGAAATTTTTCAAATACTTCGGTCAATATCAAAATCATTTAATCACACAATATTATTACTTAAGTGAAGTATGAAAACATATTGCTTTGTTCCAATTAAAAGAAAAAAGAAAAGTCAATTGTGAAGCAAACCGGCCAAAATCATTTTAATAATTGTATTTGAAATCCTTTAAAGCAGAGCTTAAAATACGATTTCTATTAAATTTGGTCTAATTTGCTTTCTTCCAAGTGTACTCTTCCTGTGGATCTTCTATCCTTATAAATTTCATAAAAGAAATGCTTCAGCCTAACTTATTTTCAGGATGTTTTTACTTCATAGTGAAAGGGTATGAAAACAATCCTGTTAACCAGTGATAGAGAAATATACCATTTAAATCTGGGTGTGAGAATCAAACTGGTTCCTCAGCTTTAAATAACACCTGCAGCTCATTTAACAACATACGTCCTCTCTACAGGTCAATGTTTCCAAAAGTGATGTAAAGGCCTCTTGCTATTTCAGAAAATCTTTATGTACAACAATTTTGGAATCATTTAGCATGATTGTTGAACTTTTAACTGTGAACTTCTGAGGAATTCCTGAGAGCTTCTATAAATTTTCAGCTGCTCAATTCTTGCTTGAGGTTCAGCCTTTCCTTTATACTTTAATCTATTTTAGGATTTGGCTAGAATTAGTGAACCAAATATGTTTAATCCAACCATTTACAGCACCAGTCGGGTTTTATTAATAGCAGGCTTTAGACACATTGCAAAAAACTAATTTCTGTATAAAAAATATGGCATACAAAAACAAAATAAAAGCAGCATGGACGACTTTTGCACATTAATTACATACGATACTATAAATGTTCCATTATAAATTAAGCTGTCTTCACAGAGTGTTATCCATGCTTTTCCCATCCCTCAATTCTTTATATTTTCCTTTTAAGCAGCCAGTCTGCTATTCTCTGGGCTTTCCTTAGGCCTGTCGAAGTTGTCCAGTAGACTTTGGCCACATTTCAGTATACAATGTTGACTGTCAAAGAGCTATTACAACCAGAAAATAACACAGTAATGCCCCTCCCCCACATGTTGCTGGCTACCAGATTAGCTCGAGTAATTTACCACCTAATATCAGCTTGTTATACTTGAGTTGCACTCGAAAGAGAAGAACAAATATTGTTAAAAAACACTTCAAAAAACACTAGCAGATGTTTATCCTTTCGCGTAGAAGCAGAAAGTAATATAAATGTAAACTCTATTAATCAATGTTAGACTATTTAAGCAGCAGTAGGAATAATTGCTACTTTTTTTTAAACCCAAGGTTATAATACCACGAGAATATATTATCCTATGCCAAGCCTCCGGTTTGAAACCAGACTCAAGCGATCTTCAGTGTTACTATTTATTATACCATTCCTAAAGACTCCTGGTTTGAATTATAGTTTCATAAGCCTACAGAGGAATTATGGATTCAAGCTGGTAACACTGGAAAATAAACAGCAGTTTGATGGGGCTTTTTCTACAAACATTGGCAAAACTGTGCAATATGATTTGTTTTAATAAACATAAATGGGTAATAAAGGTTGATGGTGAAAGCCTTTAGGAAAGAATGTTATGCAACTTTAGATTCTCAATGCAACTAATGTTACATAATATAGTAGACGGAAATATTTCACTTTAGAGTATTTTAATTAAATTTTAAACAACTCATTGACCATTAGACTAAAAACGTGCAAAATCCCCAACTGTAAACACAATTTAATGACATACCAATTACGAGCCGCTGTCAGTGAAATGCTTCGTTTTTCCGCGTAACTATTTAGCCAACTTGCATTTCTAATAGACTGGTTAAATTAATTTTAACTATCAAAATGCCGTAGAACGCCTTTGCTGTCTGGAATAAATCAAATGGTACAGTTTATTGCAGTGCCAGCGAGCCAACTCCTCTCTGAACCTGTCAAGCGGCTCGGCTAACGTTAGCATCTGCCTCAGCTGTCAACATACAGATGTTCCTGTAACGGGTGTCAATGATGAAAGTAGCGATTCTAAGGCGTAGGGAAGCCTCGAGTCGATGGCAAAGCGACTCTAGCCTTAAAAAGATACATTCTGGTGTAAATTAAGTCTTACCTCTCCGTGTTACTGGGGGGGGGGGGCGTAAAATCCGAAATGAGAGGTCTCTTCTTCCAGCTGAGGTGTTATAGTGGCTGCTGCCAGCTAGCTAGCTTTGACACGGAGAACGTAGCAGACTAACAGCCGATGTTGTGATGGAGCGGTCTACAGCGAAGGTCCAGAGCTTCAACACAGAGGGAATACTGACGGCATGCATTTATTTACATGCCGTTGAGAAGTACACCCAGAAGTCCGCCTCATCGGCGGAACCAGTGCATTGTTCCCCTCGTCCGTTTCTTTTTTTCTCACGACTTAAAACACTTCGTGGTTAATTTCGGATCTACACTACACGGCAAACAGCGCCTCCTGCTGATGAGCCGGAGAATTACACCGGGTGGATAAAAAATATTTTTAGCTTTAATTGTAAGTGGTTATACTCCTTACCATCAATCATTTTAACGAAAATACGTTTTCATTTCACTGTAACCTTTACTACGCCAGATGTCTTCGGCTTTTGTTGACCTAAATAACTGGCTCCCTAAAAAACGTTTTGGAACAATCTTTCTATAACCAATGTTGTCTTTAATTTATGCTGACCTGAACTACCATTTTTAAATGGTCCTCAATATGAATTATTCACATTTACCAGGTACAGTTTTGGGTAAAACCATTAAGACTTTCATATTTAGTCATACAACAACAAACTTTAATTTTATGTCATCAGCAAACAGTAGCATATAATTGCTGTGTAAGAAAAGGAGATGAAATAATCTGACCTCCATTTGTATTCTGCCCTACTGTAATAATTCTTTTGGTAAAGAGAAACCATTGTGTTTAAGTCTCAGGTTTGAGAAACTCAGTAAACCCCATGTATCATTTTAGCTTCTAGTGGTTGTAGCATAACTATACAAAAAACTCATGGGCTGAAGATGCTTTTGCAAAATTCTGGACCTACGATTACTTCAGTTACCTCGATCACTGATTTAGTAAAACTGTATAATCCACAATCTGACCTGGACTGCTAAAAATCTAAATGAACTGCCGCCATGTGAAAATGCCAACGTTGGCCTTTTGATACTTAATAGAACTGAATACAGCTCTGACCAAAATATCAAGTCAAGGAACGGACTATGAATTGTAAACTCAAAGATGTTTATTTCCATACAAAATAAAAATCAAAGTGATGAAATGCAAAAAGCACAAAATACCAGAGAATACCAAATTATTTCAATTTCAAAGAAGACCAAATGAAACAAAGAAAGGAAAGTTATCGCCTCTTTTGGAAAATGTTGCCTCTTCCCATTCCACCACGACCTCGCCCTCTTGCAGCCACTACAAAAAAGTAAAACAGCAGTTTAATAAAAAAAACTTTTTTAAAGATGCACTCCCAAGATATGTGGTTAGAAAATAATCCCAAAGAAATCCCTATGGCTTTCCAAAACACAAAAAAGTCCAAGAAAACAAACAAGTAATTGGAAATAAAATATAAAGCAATGTAATGTTATAAAACACCAATGTTCTTATCCACTTCTCCTTGGATTTTCCTAAACAAAACAAATGAATAAAATTGACATCATATGTCATCCATTTCAACTGAGGATAATGGTACATTTTGGTCAACACTGACTATCCCAAACATGCATCAAGCATTATGAATGCTGCTGTAAACCTGTGAGAAGTATCAATGTCTGGAAGAACTATCCAAACTCACCTTGCGCTTTTAGAATGGCAGCCTTGCCTCTTCCTGCACCAGATCCCTGGTTCTTGTTCTTCATACTCTTTAACATGGGAGCATTCTTTAACATATCAGGTAGGATCAGGAAACGGATCTTGCTTCCACGGATGTAGACCTGTTCCAACTGTGCAACCCGGCCATCGCGATAGGTCACGGTAATGTTAGACATCTGTTGGAAAATCAAAACATAAGACCAGCTTTAGAGGTTTAGTTAGTATAACATTATGCAAGAATCAAATACATTCTGGAATCGCTTGTCATGCACTGCTGGTCAGCTGGATTCTAGTCCCTCCCCACACAACAAAAAGCAAATTTTGCGGTTTGGAAACATTTCCATTCCTGGAAAGCACACAGTCATGGCATTCAAGTGCCACCTATAACTAACTTGAAGTCTTTTATAATAAAAGTCAAAACAAGGTGTTTATCACATTGTTATACATGTAATTACTACTTTGATACCATGAAGATTCTACTCCAGATTGACAATCTTATAGGAACCCAACAGGCCAGGAGTAGCCTAAAATTTAATCCAATCATTTATTTGGTCACTTACAGAATAGAGTTCTAAAAATCCAGAGGGATTAATGTAAAACATGAAAGCCTTTTACAAAATTCTGCAATTTTAACTCCTGCTAGTATCATCTGTGATTATTTTTCCTGACTTTTTGTTCTAATCTGTACTTACAATGCCGTCTGTGACCCTTGCATCTTGGGAATTGTCATTCGCACCAAATGTGGGCAATTACTGCCCTAAGACTCCCCTAACAGGCTGAATATTGCATTGGTATGCCGAGAGAGAGATACATTGGCTAATACTATATTTTAAACCTTTATTTGCAGTTTTTATATTTCCCGTCAATGTGGTGGCGAAAACAAGTGATATACTGTATCGCCCTCATCTGCATGTTAAGAATATATGGTTTCATATACAATTGTCCAAAGTTAATATTTGGTCAAACCTAACAATGGCAAAAAGCCATTCATAGAAAGGTAGAAATTATCAAAGAGAACAAAACACCAATATACTTTAAGGATCCATATTGTGAAAATGTAATAAAACTACATTATCCAAATGCAAAAGTTTCATAAACATGACAGTCGTTCTGGCAAAACTATCAAAATCATCCAATGTAACTGTATTATTGTACATTTTAATGATTTGCTTGGTATAGTAAATCATTCTGTTACGATGACTAATGAATAATCTGAGCAGTCAAGTGCACTTTGCAATTTGCTGTCCCCATAATGGTTTGCCAATGGGGAGCCTAAGTGACGCCCATCTAATTCCAGAACATGGGTCTCCTAATGTAAAATAAATAAATAAGAGTCAATGAAGCGATAAAAGTTATTTTCTGATCCCATTTTAAATCTGCCATGCATTTTAAATATGATGTCCGTGAATTTTAATAGACATTTTGATGCTTAGAAAGCACCTTTCGACAGGCGGCAAAAGGCTCTTTAGGTTTTGTGTGAAAACACGTAGTGGACTACAACTGAAGAAGAAGAAAAATGGCCGTGAGTTTAGCGAGCTTGGCATCCTTCTTCCAGGGCGAAGGAAGGACCATTAAATGTGGAGAAACTCACTATAAATCTGGCCACGTGGAAAGTGGCAGCTATGCTGGGGAGAAATGGTCAGTCGAGTGAGAGCCAGCATGCGGGACAAGCTCTACAAGGTCTCGGTGAGCATTTCAGGTGCTAACTAATACTAGCTAATGTGACGTCATATGCGACTTCGCATTTGTAGTCATTTTAATTATGAATTTTTACAAGCAAATAAATCACATGACAAACACGCGTGAAACACACATTACTTTTTGTGTTTTTGACTCCCTGATGAAGGCTACACTGCCGAAACGCGTTTGAGTTTTTTAGTAAGGTTTATGTGACCAAGCCGCTACAATAAAGGCTTTTTTACTTTTTCTATATGAGAGTGCCTTGGAGTTCCTTTTGCCTTTTCGACACATCATTACTTATTTAAATTGGAGGTACAGCATGCGTGTTATTCAAGGCAAAGCGGTCCAGAAAAAAAAACGTATTGCTTAATTGACTTTCATTCATTTTTTTCCCCAGTCAGGGGACCCATGGGCTGACCAGAAGGAGAGGAGACTTATACTGTAATAAAAATGCTTTTAAGCCAATGGTGCCAGTCCAGAGCGAAATACAAATTAGATGATGTACCTCTTATATTCCATAAAATTGTAGATATAAAAATAAAAAACCCTTAAAGAACATAGAAAGTGTGACCAGGAAAATTATACGTTTCAAGTGAGGGGCAATGAGGCCAACACAACAACTTTCATACAAGTTAATTTCTTGTTTAACTTTTTAAAAGAAAGGTATATGCAATACATTTACATAAATATATTTTAGTGAAAGTGCTTGTTAATTCATCCATTTGCTATCAATGCAGTTTTCATCACTTCCTATTCAACTTTTTCCAGGTACAACATGCTAGTCAGCTTCTTCAGTTTCGCTGTGATACAGACTGCTACAGGAGATCCTTCCTGCCCATAGCCATCAGTGTTTCCAACAATTCCTTGAAGAAATTCGAGTAGTATGGCTACAACAAGACTAAATTTTCCTTTGGGATCAATTAAGCATTTTTGAATGGAATTAAATTGTTGGGAGTAGTGATGGTTAAACAGGCTAACAGCTGCTAAAATAAATGTTAATGAATGATTGTTTAGGCTTTTGCTGCACAGCTAGTATCTTTGTGGATTTTTCCATTTGGAATCATGCGCACATAAACATTTCACACTGATTGTTGGAAGTGTCTGTATCGCCGTCAATTATGACCAAAATATAGTGGGCTCGTCTTGACAGCATCTCCTGCCAGACTGGATTTCATTTCACCAGCAATGGTAATCATATCCTCGCATCGGACGTGGTTGGATTTAGGATGAAGTGATATCAGAGTGAAGAACGGTACCAGCACACTCCAGTTTTTTTAGATAAAGGCTCCCTGAAAATCCTGCTTCTGAACTCCAGCGTATTCTCCAAGCATGCGTATGCCGTCTGACGGTGGCTAATTACATTGATATAGCAACACTTGGTTATCACGATAGACTACAGCCACTATGTAGCATTGAGACGTACCATCGCTTCATCTGTTGCGGTTGCATCTTTTAGTCAAAAAAACAAAAGCAAGCAAGCAGTTTGCAAAGCTGTCGCATGAGTGCTACATATAAAGTGGCTGCCAAATACTTTTTTGCCCCACTGAATATTACACACCAATATTGCGATGACGATATACTGTGCAGCCCTAATGAGAACCAAAACGAATAAAGGGTGGGATACAAAGTTTCCCAATAGCATATAACAGACAAGTTGGATTTAAGCTCATTATATTGCCCCAGTCATGAAAATAACTGCAGTGAGAAGAAAGCTGATATGGCATGGTTTACATACTTTGTCAGGAAACTCAAGTAGGGAAGGACAAAACAGCCTTTTCCAGGTACAAAATTGGGGTAAAAATTGGCAAAGGGTCAAATAACAGAGCCTCAAGTCACCCGACATCACTTGTTGTTGCTTGAACATATGAAGGCCAGTTATAAAGATAGGCGCACCAACCTGGCAGTTCATGTTGTCCTCAGCTTCAATTAGCTTGCCTCTGTACACCTCTCCTGTGTTGGTCTCACAGGTCACAATGTGTCCCTCTGCCTCATGCAGGACCTTGATTGGCACGCCAATGGACATTTTTCAACAGTCTTCCTGGGACACAACAGAAAGCAAATTAAAGTTTACAATATCTGCTGCTATATCATAAAATAGAATCCTTTATTCGTCTCTCTCTGGAAATTTAGCGCATCAGCAGCAAGATGAAAATAGAAAGCACAGGTATACACCTACAAATTGGTAAAGTAAGAAGGACATACGGTTATGAAAAATAAAACATTACAAAGTACAACAGCAAATAGTTATTTACAGCCAGTTGGTTTTTATTTTAATTGACACAGCACAAGAGTAGACAGTTTAAGTGCATGATAAATAACAGTTTATTAAAAGAGATGCGGAAGGAGCTGAATTTGGGGTGATATTAAAATTAAATGTGGAAGACATGAAAACCCATTTCACAAAACTATTGCTCAACCTTAATACTATAAGATATTCTAAATAATTAGTGCAGTTCCGTTTCCACTGCCCTTAGTATGAAGCAATTAGAACTCCCGTAGAAACATTCACTTTGTTCCTGTAAAGAAAAGCCGAACGCTAACGACGTTAGCTACAATAGCTAACGACCCAAAGAACAATATTTCTACTCACTGAAAATAAAACCAATGTTATAATATACATTTAGAGTTGATAATAAATGATAAATATTACATTTTAGTTTTACATATTCTACTTTAAACACTGGCGCTTTATTTATGAGAAACCCAACGAAGCCATGGTAGCTACTGAATCAATTAGCTTAAAAATTCCAACTAATCGCCAACTGGTATTTACAAAAAACACAAACAAAGAAGTTAATTTCCTGCCAACAATGAAGATTCAGTTTTGCAATACCTGATGCTTGTCTTGAAACGAGGATATTTCTTGTTATTTCAACTGTAGTAACTCTGCAACGTGCGCCTGTCGATATTGTAGCGCTTTTTGAGCCTTTTTTCCTGCTACCCACAAAGCAACGCGAGGTCAAAGGGAGTGTTTCCTGTGACACTTGATACAATGCATTGTGGGATATAGAGGGTTTTTTTCTGTGGCGACATGGTATCCTGATTAGGTAGGTACGAAAAAGTACGATTGTTAAGAATATAAATCAGAACATTTGTATCTTTATATTGAACTTTTTTTTCTTAGTAAATAATAAAGTATAAAACAATAAACCTATATAGATGTAGAAAGTCAGTTACAGTTATAGGAATAAGAAAGTTCCTAATCAAGTAATAAAAATAACTAAGTGCACCACAGATGTTTCCATAGGATTTAAAGAAGAACCACAGCTGTTGCTGCATATGTACCTAAAACGTTGTACAACCATTTTCAAACAACATATAATACATCATTCCACAGCTAGAAGATCCATTTATCCATCTATCCTTTATCTATAGGCCTACCTGCTTATTCTTGAAGGGTCACAGAGAGGGGGCTTGTGCTTATCTCCATCGATCATTGGGTGAGAGGCACACCCTAGACAGATCGCCTGTCCAACAAAGGGACAGTCACAATAGCCTAATTATTCACAAACAGAAAACATTTCAGATATCTTACGTTGGTGTCTTCATTCCTCCTCTTGGGAAAACACGGAAGCTATCTGAAATTCTTGAGTTTAAATGAAGCCAACTGGACTTTTCTTGCTGTCTTGAAGAGTCTTTCAAGAGTTTAAATGAAGGCAACTGGACTTGTCTTGAAGAGACAACGCATTGCGTCACACTTTGGGAAGAACACCCTCGGAATGGTGCAGGAATACGAAAAAATGTAAAGGAAGCTTGCAGGAACCACCTGCGATTCAACCTTCAAAACAACAAGAAAAGTCCAGTTGCCTTTATTTAAACTCTCAAGAATTTCAGATAGCTTCCGTGTTTTCCCAGGAGGAGGAATGTCTAGCCAATTTTTCCTATAATCAGACAATAATCAAAGCAACTGCTAAAATTTCAAGAGCTACATCTCAGATATCTCATTTAGCATGTTAAATGTCAAAAGTCTTGATAGTACATTTAGAAAGTAACTGAGCAAGTATGGATTGCTTTAAAGGGTCCCCTGAAGAAAGTCTCTACTTGCTGGAAAAGAAATGAGCATGAGAGCTTATTTGCAAAGTTGCATCTAAATGAACAAGACATCCCGAACAGCATCCTTTACACAGATAAGACCAAAGTGAAGATTTCAGCTGTAATGGACAGCTCCATGGTTAGCAAAGACCAATATAGAATATTGCCACCAACACCTCATACAAATGCAAGGTGATTAAGGGTAGATGATGTGTGCTCTACCAAATCCCTAAATGCTCAGAAGTAGCCATATTGGATTGCAGGTGCATTTGCCTACATTTCTTACCTCTTTAATAGTGTTTTTAGTCCTGTTGTATTTCCTTGCATGTTTTATTGTCATAGTCTGTGTTTTTGTGGTGCTTTCTGTCTTAGCAAGGAAGCTCTTGCAAAATAGATCTTTTATCTCGATTAGTTCCATCCTGGTTCAATAAAAGTACTGGTAATAATGTAATGACTAAACGGATAAAGATAGTAAGAAAATAAAAAGCATTGCCCAACTCATTCACAACAAACTGGATGTCTACTTAGGAGGAGCTGATACTACAGTTGTGGCCAAAAGTTTTGAGAATGACACAAATATTAGTTTTCACAAAGTTTGCTGCAAAACTACTTTTAGATCTTTGTTTCAGTTGTTTCTGTGATGTACTGAAATATAATTACAGGCACTTTATACGTTTCAAAGGCTTTTATTGACAATTACATGACATTTATGCAAAGAGTCGGTATTTGCAGTGTTGGCCCTTCTTTTTCAGGACCTCTGCAATTCGACTGGGCATGCTCTCAATCAACTTCTGGGCCAGATCCTGACTGATAGCAACCCATTCTTTCATAACCACTTCATGGAGTTTGTCAGAATTAGTGGGTTTTTGTTTTTCCACCCGCCTCTTGAGGACTGACCACAAGTTCTCAATGGGATTAAGATCTGGGGAGTTTCCAGGCCATGGACCCAAAATTTCAACGTTTTGGTCCCCGAGCCACTTAGTTATCACTTTTGCCTTGCGACACGGTGCTCCATCGTGCTGGAAAATGCATTGTTCTTCACCAAACTGTTGTTTGATTGTTGGAAGAAGTTGCTGTTGGAGGGTGTTTTGGTACCATTCTTTATTCATGGCTGTGTTTTTGGGCAAAATTGTAAGTGAGCCTAGTCCCTTGGATGAGAAGCAACCCCACACATGAATGGTCTCAGGATGCTTTACTGTTGGCATGACACAGGACTGATGGTAGCGCTCACCTTTTCTTTTCTGGACAGAATTTTTCCAGATGCCCCAAACAATCGGAAAGAGGCTTCATCTGAGAATATGACTTTGCCCCAGTCCTCAGCAGTCCATTCACCATACTTTCTGCAGAAGATCAATCTGTCCCTGATGGTTTTTTTTGGAGAGAAGTGGCTTCTTTGCTGTCCTTCTTGAAACCAGGCTATCTTCCAAAAGTCTCGACTCAATGTGCGTGCAGATGCGCTCACACCTGCCTGCTGCCATTCCTGAGCAAGCTCTGCACTGGTGGCACTCCGATCCCGCAGCTGAATCCTCTTTAGGAGACGATCCTGGCGCTTGCTGGACTTTCTTGGACGCCCTGAGGCCTTCTTAACAACAATTGAACCTCTTTCCTTGAAGTTCTCGATAATCCTATAAATTGTTGATTTAGGTGCAATTTTAGTTGCCACAATATCCTTGCCTGTATAGCCATTTTTATGCAACGCAATGATGGCTGCATGCGTTTCTTTGCAGGTCACCATGGTTAACAATGGAAGAACAATGCTTTCAAGCATCACCCTCCTTTTAACATGTCAAGTCTGCCATTCTAGCCCAATCAGCCTGACATAATGATCTCCAGCCTTGTGCTCGTCAACATTCTCACCTGAATTAACAAGACGATTACTGAAATGATCTAAGCAGGTCCTTTAATGACAGCAATCAAAGTGGAATTTTCATGGCAAAGAAGGACTATGCAATTTATCTGATCACTGTTCATAACATTCTGGAGTATATGCAAATTGCTATTATAAAAACTTAAGCAGCAACTTTTCCAGTTTCCAATATTTATGTAACTCTCATAACTTTTGGCCACGACTGTACGTCCTGTATGTATAGTAAATATGGGTTATTTTGCTCCCAACCATCCAAGATACACTGACGTTAGCTTACATATACGTATATATTTATTATAGGAGGTATTTAGTCATGAACTACATTCTTTCCAGCATCGAAATGAGGCTTGTCAAAGTTAGTCATTTATTTACGATGGGTTTTAAAAAAAAACATCAGCCTGACTGTGAATGTAAACAAACAAAAAAACATCTGCAGAAGGAAACATCTGATACAGTACCACTGATTTGCATCTTCTTTCTGAAAGAACACAAAATACATTTTCATCCTGATGCCATCATGGCTCCAGGTTGACATTTACAACTTTATGAGATTCCATAAATAGGCTGAATGGGATCCCATCAGGGTGCCACGTGAATCTTTTATTCCCTTGGAAAAGTCACTCATATATGAATCGGACAAGGCTATCTAATATTCATGAACCTTTAACTCATACCCATAAAAACAAATAATTAACATGGGATTGTTTGATCCATTTAAATACTGCATATACATGACCGCAAGGTTTGCCTAACAACTAATATGCATAGGATTTGAATGAACATGTATAGTGCGGGTTATATACAAGCCAAGTAATGTTTATTTTAGGAGACCTGTGTCTGGGATTGCTGTGAGGCACATAAAAGTGACATAATGTGGCTTTTTCCACAGAGGAAGGGGTTTTTAATGGGGAAAGAGAAAGCATAATGGGATAATAAAAGACACCATCAAATGAACCTTCATTTGATTTTCATTGCATTTGGCTCATTGACTGGCGTCAGCAGCCAAGCTACTCTGTAAACACCTCTTGGATTGCAGTCTGCAGTCATGTCCATTGACTTTACTTGTGTGTTTATGTGTGTGTTTCTATTGCTCTTTATGTGTGCGAGCCCGATTCAGAAGGTAGTGGCCTCACACGTCTATGGAGAGTTTGCAAAGTTCAAACAAAGGTGCTGTTTCTTTGGGTAAAATGTAAGCTGCCTTGCAGAGCCATAGGTGATAAACAGGCAACTGTTGCCTGTTGCCTGGCAATTATCTTATCACTGATCAAGCCAGTGACATCCAAACATTTAAGAAATTACTCTGAAGGGGAGCTTTACTTAAGAAACAAATGTATTTAGGTATGTACTGTATGTCTCACTATAGCCATAGAGACTAAGAGCATTGATTACAAGTCTGAATATAATAATTTGTGTAAATTACAAGCAACCTATAAACACTTTATCCATGGAAGTATTTGTGTTTAACAACAAAACACCAAATAATTGTTTCATTTAGGTTTCGAACAGAAAGGGAGAGACTGACAATACATGACATGATTCAGCCTTGTAAAAAATGTTATTTGAGTGAAAGTTAAAATAGAATGCATGATACAGTACAGTGGAGGGCTGACTGAAGATTAGTACTAGTATCTCATAATTATTGTAAAAATGTGTAAAAACCTTTAATTTAATTACATTTGTTTAGTGTGGGAAACATATGTGAAGAAATTTTTTGTCAAAATGTTCCATACATAAACTCAATGGCACCCTTGCTGTTATAAGTTTTTTACATTTACTTTTTGTCAATATGAAAGAACTTAAGTCTTCTTCTCCTGTAACATTTGGAAAGGCTCCAAGCCAGCATTTACATATGGGGCCTAAAGAAGTAGGAAATGGTTTGAATAAAGAATCACTTACGGTAAATCCGGACATAAAGACAATGGCTTAATTATGATCCTCCGGTAGAAAAGATAGTGGATTCCTTAGAAAGATGGGGCGGGATGCCAATTTCAATGATAGGTCACATTAATATTATTAAAATGTCTATTTTTCCAAAGGTCTTATACCTCTTCCAATCTATCCCTTTGCACATCCCAGATTCCTTCTTCTCCTCCCTGAATACTTTATTGATCCCAGAGGGAAATTAAGTTTTGTTGTAGCTCATATAATAAATTCTTTAAGGAGTTGTTGTAGATAATGATGGCTGTGGGCAGGAAGAATTTTCTGTAGCGGTCTGTATTGCAGCGAAACTGAAGAAGCCTCCGACTGAAGACACTATTGTTGTATGACAGTCTCATGAAGAGGATGCTCAGAGTTGTCCATGATTTTTATGTTTTTATGAAGAATCCTTCTCTGCATCATCATCTCCAGATGTTCCACAGTCGTGCCAAGAACAGAATCAGCCTTCTTTATCAGGTTGTTGAGCCTTTTTAAGTCCCTGGCTCTGATGCACTACCCCAACAGATGATGGCTGAAGAGATTACACTCTCCAAAACAGACTTGTAGAAGATTTGTAGCATCTTGCTGCAAACCTTGAAGGACCTAAGCTTCCTCAAGAAGTACAGTCTGCTCTGTCCCTTCTTGTAGACGGTTTCACTGTTGCGCCTCCAGTCCAGTCTAGTCTGTTGTCAAGGTGAACTCCGAGGTATTTATACTCCTCAACCACCTCCACTTCTTGTCCCATGATGGAAACACTGTTTGACTTATCCCTGTTTCTTCTGAAATCTACAATCATTTACTTTGTTTTATTCACATTCAAAGTAAGATGATTGTTTCCACACCATGTCACAAAGCGGTCCACCAGCTCTCTGTATTCAGCTTCTTGTCCATCTCTGATACACCCAACAATTGCAGAGTCATCTGAGTATTTCTGCAGATGACAGGTCTCTGATTTGTACTGGAAGTCTGAGGTGTACAGAGTGAAAAGGAATGGCGAGAGTACGGTTCCCTGTGGTGCTCCTGTGCTGCCGACCACCTGGTTTGACACACAATTCTTCAGTTTCACAAACTGTGGTCTGTTTGTCAGATAGTCAAACATGGAATGGCAACCACCCTAGGTTGTGCCTCTCTCTTCTGTACCTCCCCTATGACCGAGGGGGGCTCAGATTACCTAATGTTAAATTGTATTACTGGGTTGCTCAGCTCTCTAGGGCTATTGTTATTTTTCTGCCATTGATACCCCATCTTGTACACATATTGATAACAATACATTGAGACTACCTTTATCATCTTATCTTTACTCAACTGAACCTAAACAATTGTCAAAAGACCCCAAAAATCCTTTTCTCAAAAAATACCATATCAATTTTGTACCAATCACATTCAGCCTTAAGTGAGTACCTAAGCTTTCTTATTTGTCAACTGTTTGGGGAAGTAATAGATTTAAACTAGGAAGCCCGGCCATGGATTTGAGAATATGGGTGAAATAGGGTTTGAATAAAATTGTGGACCTATTGATGTCTTTTGAACAATTAGTAAATACGTTTGGTTTTCCCCAAAAAAACTTTTTTTTTTCAGATATTTTCAGGGCAGAACTTTTATCACTACCCTATTAAAATCTACTGCTGTACCCCCACTCTCTACTATAGAGAACATAGCCATTCACCATCATCAGAGTAGAGGCCTACTTTCCAAATTCTATCACATTCTACTCCTAACCTCAAAAGAAAGTAGTCTCACATATTTACAAGCATGGGAAGCTGGTCAGCATACAGAAATCTCTGAGGATGAGTGGAACAATTCGTGTCTGTTGGCTCAAACGCAAACTATTAACACCAGATTTAGACTACTACAGTACAAATGGTTATTTAGAACCTATATCACCCCTGTAAAAACTTCACAATTTCAACCCAAATATTCCTAATAATTGTGTTAAATGTGGGGTAGAAAAGGAAACGCTCCTTCATTGTATGTGGCAATGCACAGTACATTCAGATTTTTTGGAAGGTGGTTGCTACATTTATTACACATTTGACTGAATGTGATATACCAGTGGAATGTAAACTCTGGTTGGTGCACATCTTTCCTTCTGGTTTTAAAGGGACTGCAAAAAAGAGAAAGCTTGTTAGCTTCTGTCTATTACAGACTAACCACGTTATCGCTTTGAAATGGAAGGACACAGAAAGACCACGGATAAATCAGTGGATCAAGTCAATGTCCAGCAATCTGGCACTGGAGAAACTAACCTAAAAGACTGTGACGTGTAAACTCTATTTTATGCTGATAGAGTCTGCATTGGGTTTTAGGGTGGGGGGAGTATTTTTGTTCTGTTTTTTGCTTTGTTTTTTATCACATTGTTTCTGTATGTTAGTTTGAGAGAAAAACTAAATATAATAAAAACATTTCTGAAAAAAAGGAATCACTTCTGGGATTAATGCGAATATATTGATGTGAGGTAATTTTTCTGTATAGGTTTGATGCGAGACAACTCTGGGTAAAAAGAAGGACCCAAATCAGTCCAAGATGTGATCCAGCAAAGACCCACAGAGGTTTCTCAACTGGTTTTGCTGGTACAGTTGTTATTTAGTAAACCCATGTGGGTCCCTTTCAAGAAGCCCTTTTTGAGTCAAGACCCACTTAGTAATCCTGTAGTTTGAGCACAAACCATATCGATGTTTTCATATTTAATGTAAATTCAGCAATTTCTTTCAGCAATTTTTAATCAAAATCAAACATCTTTAGTGTTCTCATAGTGAAACCAAATAGAAATGAATAACTCTTGTTGCGGTTTTAAAAAACTGTTGTCACTGTATCAGTTATTATTTTGTTCACATTAAGCTTGAATGTTTTTCTTACTTTACTCAAAATAAAATACATTTCCACTGAGGTCAGTGTACAACAAGCAGATAAATTATAAGTATCAGCTCATATTGAACTGCATCCTGCTTTAAACATCTTTATGTTCATATTCCCTGATCTTAAACTTAAATTTAGCCCATATAGGGAATAAAAGTATAATGCAAATAAAAATATCACCTTAAAACAGGTCTTGTGCTTTAAGAGAGAAATAACTCTTTTGTTCAGTGATTTTTGTTGTTGCAGAAATTGTCTTCATACTGTCATGTTTGCACAGGATTAAAAGTGTCGTGGTGGTGAGCAAAATTGGTTGTATATATGAACATATGCCTCATGACACCTCTGTTATATCTGCAGAGCAGCTAACATCTGTCTTTTTTATGGAAAGAGCTTGAACATTGAAAAAAGCCGTGCAGTCTCCTCTAGCTTTAAAGCTCAAAAACATCTGCTGCTCCCTCTCCATATATAGCTGATTCTGCTGCATCCTGGGCACAAAATGCCATGCGTGGCTTCTCCTGCATCACTGAGAAGGTGCCACTCTGCTCTCTGTGTCCATTGGGTATGCAGCTGCTTGGTAGTGCGTCCAAATTTGAAGTCTAGTGGCTAAAGGTTTCATGCTTAGATTTGTCTTTTGATTGATCAGGATCAAGGATGTAGCTATTGACTACTGTGCCACATGTTGAACCCTCTTTACTTGTTTGGGACGTCCTTCTGATGCTGTTGCAGCCGATATCTCTGCTGTCAAAGCTCCCTGCCCCAATCGCATCCCCGTCTGTCTGCCTCAGGATGTGCTTGTAAAAAATCTTTCGAAAAGTCTGTCTGAACTCCCTGATGCGGTAGGCGTAGATAAAGGGATTCACCACAGAGTTTGCATGGGAGAGGATGATGGCAATGTTCATCACCCAGACTGTTGGACGCTCACAGTTTTTGCACAAGTGGTTGAAACAGTTGATGATATGCACAGGTAGCCAGCAGAGAGCAAACAAGCCCACGATAATGGCCAGTGATTTGGCAGCATGCACTTCCTTTTGGAGAAAAGATCGAGAAGAATTCGAGGATGAAGCTCTTTGTCCGGGAATAGGTGTGTGTGCAACCTTGATGCTCATCCGACGGAGCTGCCGCCTTGCCACCATAAATATATTGATGTAGATGACCAGCATGACCAACAGAGGGGTCAGCACAAAGCCAAAGAAATTAAAATATATCATGTAGTCTAGGGGAACAACTTTTTCAAAAAAGCATTGAGTCAGGCCTTCAGGGCAGCTGTTTTTTTCTGTTCTGTGAACCGTTGAGTTCCACCCTGTGCAACAGAGGCAAAACAGATTTGATATCAAGATTTTATTCATAAGATTTTATATCATTAAAATAATGAATTAAACTTAACACACTGTTTAAAAAGTAGAAACAATTGGAATGTATGTATGATGGAATTGTTGGGTTTTTTTGCAAAGTACCTTGAGATGATGTGGCGCTTTATAAATACGCTGAATTATAATAGAATTGATATATTTCATTATAACACAAAAAATCTGATATTAGGTAATCACTTTTGGAGAAAAAGAGAATACCTTGTTTAGATTTCAGTATCAATCAGTCTGAACCACTAAGTAAAAAAAACTAAAAAAGATAAAAACCTGACAAAATAGAAAAAAATAAGAGATTATTATTCCTCATTGTCCCAATTGTCCTCATTCAATAATATTTTTCCTTAATATTTCAACTAAAAATATAAATTAAAGTAAATTACAATTCTTGTCAAAGTCATTATGAACGACATAATTAGGTTTTTCAACTAAAATACTCTATTAAGTTTGAATAACTGTGCTCTACAAGTATTAACCTACCTTTCTTTTCAGCATTTGAGTTATGTGTTCTAAAAATTAGCAAAACACTATCTCAAACATAGAAGAAAAACATTGGAGGAAGAGAAGTATTTCCCAAATGTTTTTTGTATGATAACCAGTCAGTCTTTTTTTAAGACAAATCTCCCGATTAAAAAAAATGAATGATTGATTTAAAATTCTAACTAATGGGTCATTTTTTTCTATTTGTACATGACTTATTTCCAGAAATTGGTTTGTCAAGTTAATTAAAATTAAATGCAGGGAACATTTCACAACAATTGAGAAAAAAAACAATGAAAAATCAACCAATTAAATCCAATTTCTATCCAGAAATATATAGTGAGTGCATTTCAAATCATAGATTCCAATTCAAATATGTTTTTGTCTCCCCTGAAAAAAAAAGCTTAGCTTGTTCGTTATTGCTCAGTTTAAATTTTTATAAAACATATCACTATTTCCACAGGAACAAATGTTTTGTAAATGTGCTCTGAAATGACAGAAACCCACAGTTGTAATCTGTTGTATTAGAATATCATTGAAAGGGGAATTTATGTCAATAATTCAACTCAAAAAGGAAATGAACATTTTACATATTCATCACATGCAGTGCTGTATGACAAGCATTTATTTTGGTACTTTTGAAGATTGTGGCTTATAGGTAATGTAAAGCCAATATTTAACTTTCTTGTCAAATTAGAAGAGGAAGGAAACTTAAATAATTTTCAGTACAGAAGTTTTGCCTACTGAAATGGCTGTCCATGTAGGCTACTGTTCGGTGTAACCTCTCAATACATGGTTGGGGGTCATTTTTGCATGAGTTACTACATCAGAGCAGCAAGTTGCTAAAGTTGCTTTAATAGGGGCCTTCAGCTTGTTTGACTTGTCTCTCATTTTGTCTTGACAATAACCTTTTTATGGGGTCTAGGTCAGTCAAATCTGTTGGCCAATCCAGCAGTCATACATTGCTCAGTAAAGCAGCTACTGGTACTTTTTGCAGCGTGAGCAGATGCTTTTGTTGGAAAATGAAATCAGCATCTCCATAATGCTTGTCAAGCATTTTGTAATTGATAAAACACAGTGAAACAAGACCAGCAGATGATATGGGACCCCAAATCATGACGGACTGTGTTGAATCTGACTCATTTCTCAGAAGTCTAAGATTAAAGTCAGAAATTTTTTTTCAGTGGCTCTAATCCTAAATGTCAGGATAACAAACAATTTAAAATGTTTTTTAATAACAGAAGAGACAAGAATTCACATTTAAATATACAGTATGAGTGACATAAAAAAGTGGTTACATTTGATCTCTCACCTGTGTTCCAGCCAGTCATAGGGGTCAGGCCAATCCCAACTGACAGAGTCCAGCACAGTGCTATAATGCACTTTGCCCTCTGCCCTGTTACCAGACTGTTGTACCTAAATGGTTGAACAGAACACAACGATACATTACATGGCAGAAAGCTTTGTCTAATCTCTTTCTGATTACATCACTCAGAGAAAAGGTCAATATTTGCTAATTTTAACTGGATGTGCACTTAAATCTAACTCCATTATTCATTTATTAAGACAAATTGGTGGTTTTTAAAAAAGGACCTCACTGTAATCAGCACACATTTACTTTTATGACTAGCCTTTCCTATTTATAGGTTTGGTGATTAAACACACCACAATCATAAGACATGAAAATGTTTAAAATCCTTTTCATAAAATTCTGTTTTTCATTTTCTTTAGAACAAATAATTACCAAATCCAATTAGCACTTTACTGTCTTTTGTGTGCGTTTCTTTTTTTTAACCACATTTAAACGAGGTGTAAACACAAGGTGATATCTTGCTGTTATATCTTGTTGTGAATTTAATTTCCACCGTAGTCAGGTAGTGCATTTTTCACTTACATTTTTTGCAAGGATATAACTCACTATACTAAATCATCTTCTATAAGATTATTAAAAATACATTTGAAATATTAAAATGTTGTTTAGGTGTTTGCCTTGCTTGTCTTTTATCAGTATCTTACTCAGTTGAGACTTAACCCCTCAAAACACTGTGGATTTGATAATGATAGGTCACTACTTTCAACAATTTTTAATCAATATCAAACAATTCAGTGCAGGTCTTAGTGGTCTATTATTGTGGTTTTTCATGCCTATCTCCAGCTAATGTTGCAATGCCCAAAAGTATTAGAAATCCACTTTTGTGTATTTCTAAAAATGTAAGAACGGTTTAATAAATCTCAAAATGTGCTTTAAAGAATCAGTGTTTAGAGTAGAAGGATCTAGTTGAGGTTTTGACCAGTTTAATTATTTCATGTTTTAAACTTAGTGATGAATAAATCCACATTTTATAAAAATATTGAAATTGTACACAAAATAGAAATCTTAATTAGGTACCAACTTCGGTGCTAATAGTCAGTCTGGAAATGTATAAAATACAAATAAAGAACAGAAAACTTTTTTTGCAATTGTGGGTAGAGTAGTCAATGAATGGACTCGAGTAAAAATAGCATTACTTTAACATAGTTTTACTCAAGTAAAACTAAAAAGTAGACAACCAAAAAATGTATCAAGTGAGAATAAAAAAATTTTTTGACCAAAAGGCTACTCAACTATTGAGTAATAAATCATAACATCTGAATACATTTGGGTAAAATATGTTATTTAACCAGAAAAAAAATAAAATAAAACTATGTGGAAATTGTGGTATTTTAAAGACTAAAATAAAAGAAGGAATACAAATAACATATTTTCAAAATAGCAAATAAAGGCAAAAGAAACACTTTTTGTTCACAACATACATTTCACAACTTTTGAATCCAATAGTTGTCCAAAGGATTGTTCAAGGAAACATAACGGAGTAAATGTAGGGAGGTACTACCCACCTCAGCTAATCTGAGGCACACCTGACAAATGTCTTTCACTTGGAACTAATGATGCTTAAAAATATTCCAAATATGAACAAACTCAGCTAGAAAAAAAACATGAATAACTAGTAGTCTTTGAGGTATTAGTTCAACTATTCAACACTGTTACTGTTTGACTGAGCTTCTGTGTGGGCAGGTTGGCAGGCTCATGGCACCAGTATTAGCACTCAGTACACACTGAAGCCATTATGCAACTGCTTATGCAAATGCATCACCTGTTGTGGCTTAAAATAAGAAACTTCCTTAACAGGAGAGAGCAGCGGTTAATAACCAACCACCAGCTCAGTACCCATTTTGCTAACATGGAAATTCAGGGTGACATTTAATCTATACTGATTTAAATGAGAGCTACAGGTCACCTTTTTCAGCAACTTTACTTCCCCTCAGGGTAGAAATGTTTTACTTGGTTATGCATGGATCAATCTAAGGAAATCTCCACAGATGAGGCTTAGTTCTAGGTTTTCGCTTTAATTGGGTGCTTTCATATTTCTGGTCTCATTTAAATGTGTTGTGTTGGGTGGAGAGGAAAGGTCATCTTTGCAATCACCTGAGAGGGTTCTTGATTGCGATGTAGCGGTCCACAGCGATGGCCAGCAGACTGAAGATGGAGCTCTGTGTGAGCACGAGGAGAAAGCAGGCGATGAACAGGCAGCCGTAAAAGTTGGCACAGAAACCCACACTGGACATGGATGAAAAAGGAACCATTACCGAACAAAAAGGCAGCTATCACAACAATTAGAAGAAATCATCAGTGGATGTATCTCATCATGTAATGTAATATTTCAGTGGTACAACATTAACCCTAGCCCTAAATTAGATAAAAACAAGGAAATGATACCTAATTGTGATAGCAAAGGGAATTGCCAGTAGGCCCACAGCGATATCAGCAACTGCTAGTGAGACCACAAAGAAGTTGGTGATGCTCTGCAGGTTGGAGTTCAGGCTGACAGACCAGCAGACCAGGATGTTTCCAGCCACAGCCAGGAGAGCGATCAGCAGCTCCAAGCCAATATAAACCGCCTGGTCGACTTTCAGCATGGCTGTTTTTTCCCCTTTTTTGCTGTTTTGTACTTTCATCCCATCCAATCAGTTCCTTGTCTTGTTTTCAGACACAACATTTGCTTGCCAAACCACATGGTATGACTTGAAACAAAAGGGATTGTGTCACACATCGAGAGTGAGGCAAAGCTGAAAGTTTCCAGCACAAGCTTCACTCACACCTTTTACCGTCACAACCGCAGTACGGGGCAAGTCTTCCTCTTTCTTAAGTTTTGTTCATTATGTTATTACAGAAGGAAGCTGAACATTGAGAATGAAGCATTTGAGGGGGCCGCCAAAGTAGAAGAGCAGTCTGGAGAGGGGGAAAAAGAGAGAACTTAGTGTCAGTGTTTTTAGCCTGTATAAAAAGAGTGCACTGTGCTAAATTGACATACAGTGTACATGCACCCACACATACACACGCACACACACACACGCACACACACACATAAAAAGATCCATCTATCACTTCATGACAAGGGAACAGGGTCAAAGCAAACAGGACAACAAGGGGCTTTTTATTTAAGAACTGTTTCCCAAAAGCCCTTTCTCTTATCATTTGAGATACTGACATACTTTCCACCAAAATCACAGATAATTACAAAGATAACTCAAACACTAATTGTTTTTTGTAACTGTGCAATCAAAGGAAAACTTTGTAGAGCTCTTTTTATCGAAATGCCTGCATATTGTAAGCAGATTAGGAGTTCTTACACAAACTTGTAACAACGTCAGCAAAGTTTAGTAATAATGACCGAAGACCTCTAAATGTTAAACAGCAGAAGTGAAGAAAATAAAAATAATAAAAATCAAATTGCATTCGGAAGTCACCTTAGTGGTAAAGAGTCAACCTGTGTATGATTTAGGCCTGCTCTACAGGGAGACAAAACCGGTATAGTTTCAAAAATAGAGTCTGTAAAAACGCCACCATAATAATGAAAACCTTTGTCCACATGAATTCACACAAACTGGCTTAAAATGCTGCTGTACACATGCCAGACCCACTGGTGGTGCTGTGACATTGCCAGAGAAATACAGAAAAGAACACTGAGCATGCGCAGTCAACAGTGGCAAACACGACAAATCAAGCTTCAAATGAGAACTTTATTCAAAAGCATATGGTGTCTGTGGTTCTCCAGATCCATTTTTTGCTGCTGTTGATAGGGGAGGGACAATAAATCGTAATCCAGGATCCATAATAAGGTCAGTATTTGCTTTAATAGAACTGCAAAAAAAAATTAGGACCATACGCCACCATGTTTGTTTACTTTATCATGGAGTTGGACATGAGTGCTAAATATATGAATGGGGCGGTGACGTCATCCACTTAGAATAAATGCCAGAGAGCTCATAATCACGAGACAACTGAGCCGGTGTTGTTAGATTTCTCCACTCTGGGACTCGGTTTTCTAACATGATTGTCTATGGTGTCCTGTAACGCCGGCTCCCTGTGGATGAGACACCTATTCGATTAAACATCTTTGCTCCTACACCGGGTTTCATCTCTGTGTAGATGGGGCCTTAATACCAGTATAAAAACAGCTGTTTTGTAAAGCAGAGCAGTGTTCAATTCATCAACTGAAAATGGCACAATTACAAACCTATCAAGACATGGATGACAACCTAAACTAAAACGCAAGAAGAGCATTAATCAGAAAAGCAGCCAGGAGACCTATAGATCTCTGGGGAAGTTACAGATCCACAGCTCAGGTGACCTAATCTACTGACAATACAGTTGCTAGTTGCGCAGTCTACATCAGAAAGAGTGGCAATAAAAAAAAGCCTCTGTTGAAGGAAAGCCATACTAGTCCCATTTTAAAGCTTGCCGGTACATGCTAAATGTGTGTTATGTGAGCAGAAAAACGAACACTGCTTGACAAAGTAAACACATTGTGCCCACTGTGAAACAGGGTGGTGGCTGTATTATGCTTTTGGAAATCATTTTTTCCGGCAGGGACAGGGACTTTGTCAGAGCTGACAAAATGTTTTAGGCAACAAAAGTCTAGAGACTAGAGTGGTAGTTCTTGAAAATAAAATACTTGAATGAGAGGATACATTTTGAGTGTAACAATTCATTTTCCTGATTTCATCAAAGCGATGTTAAGAAAAATGATAGCATGAATCAGAGGGCAGAAATTAATGTGTGCCAAGTTTGCTCAAAAAATATCTTAAACTATTAAATGAGTTCTTAAACTAGCTAGTTGTTCCTGTTTAAAATTCCAGTTTGAAGCTCTGAGCAGTTTTAAGTCACGTTTCTTAGGTCTCTGTGTATCTATTTCTTTTCAACCCTGACAGAAACACACGTGACTGTATCATTGATCGGGGGTCATGGAATAGATTGAGGAGTGTTGTCATTCTAATCAGGAAAGGGGTGACCAAGTAAGTGGAGAAATAGCTACGCAACAAAGGTTAAAACCTGAAAAAAATAACTACTTCTACAGGTCCCTGATTGCTCAAAGGTTCACAGGTACACTTGTGAGTCTTTTATTCAATTTTGACATTGACTAGCCATTCATGACAACACTGACATAAAATAGGAATCATAAGAAATGAAACTGGAACCCCTGTTTAATACGGCCTTAGTTGGGGTACGGTGTCAATGAAATAAAGACAATGGGGTTTATTTATGGTTTCAGGACTGCTAAAGCAATAGAGTAAACACACAGTGGTGTATAGCTGCAAATTCTGCTTGCTCGTACTTCAACAAAAATGCTTGCATTACAGCAAAAGGCCTTTCCGCTGTGAGTAGATAATATATTATAATTTTGCTGAGTCGTTCCCTTGTTCTCAGGAGAACTGAGCTGCTGGATAACCCAGAAAAAAAGGGAACAGCCTAAACCAGCATAAACATAATCCTTCACTGACATCTGACAGTTTATTACTGTACCTTCGCCAGGAGATAATGTTTTCGTGTCTGTCTGTTTGTCTGTCTGTTAGCAACAACAAATTTATTAAAAAAATGCTGGAAGCATTTGGATGACATTTCAGGAAATGTCCGCAACGGGACCAGGAACAACTGATTAAATTTCAGGGTTGAGCCGACATGAAGCACATATCCACCCACTGACCAGTGCTGCTATCGTGGACTCTTCTCCCGTCTCAGAGAGGTCAAAGATGGCTCCCCTCGCACAGGAGCCCTGCTATGGTTGGAGCATATGCACAGCGAATTAATCGCACATGTGCGAATCTCCCCTCTCTGCAGGAAGAGCACAGCGACAGCAAGAACACAGCCATGCGTCTCATTAACAGACATTTTATTGGAGTGGCCCTGGCGGAGGTTTGCGCTCTCTGAGTGCTTTTCTAGTCATTTTATTAGGGGAGTCTTCAAATGATCTAATCTTTGTTTACATTTATTTTCCATTTACAATTAGCTCTCACTATTTAGAAGATTTAAAACTCCCCTCATTCTGCTGTGATGTTAATCTGTTCTGATTAAAAGTCTACATTTTACCTATTCTTTAGAGTCAGCCAATCAAAAAACTAAAAGAACGGCAAAGACAAAAAAAAAAACAAAAAAAAAAGAGTATGGTAAGTCAGAAATGTTACAGAGGAGAAAAAACCAACGTGAATCACAGTGAGAAAGGTTTTAAAATGTAGATTTGAAACACCAGAAACTAATCATTATTGAATATACTTAAAAAGTAGCAAATGGTGTTGAATTTGTTTAGATACTATCTTGGATTTCTAGATTCTACATTTAATCTAAAGGACATAAGTCAAGTTTCTGTTTAGTTAAATTTAGTTGTAGGGAATCTCTGATGAGTAATAGTAAACCATATAATCAATAGGGACTGATACTAAACTTTCCTCTTTAAATATTTTACTAAAGATAGTCAAAGTAATCAGATTATATTATTAAATTTGTATTGTTTTTAATTGTTTTTGACTCTCAATATGGCCACCCCTCGCAGCAACAATACTAGGTGTGGTGGAAACATGTTGATATTACAAGAGTCTGTCTAAAATCAATGTTACGTGTAGCGCCAGCAGCTCTATACTTAACAAAATAAAAGTGGTGTTTGCACATGGAAAGTACAGCTTAAAATGATGTTTGTAAGAGGTACTGCCTACAATGGCTACCTGGGCCTGGCCATATTGGAATCCCGACTATATGGATACATCTTATGGCTTGATTTTTTTCACATTGAGTTCCATTATATTCACAAACTTTAATGTCTTGTTTTGGGATTTTATGTGATAAAGCAATACAAAATTGTGCAAAAATTATTTAAGGTTTTTAATATAATACAATGTTTTTAGGTCCTAACATCTTTCAATCAACTGCGTGTCATCATTTTGGATTGTTTGGGTTTTGGTTTTTGTCTGTATTTGGGTTTTGAATAGTTCCTTGTTGTTTTTTATTGTTTCTGCTTAGATCCTGCCTTTTCAGTTCATTCCTTTGTATCTTTGTTTGAACTTGCATTTTTATTCTTTGTGCATTTAAATATTCTTGTATTTCTTTTGTGCATTTCCTTAAATTAGTTCTTTTAGCCTCCCATTGTTTGTTGCTCTCTCCTCAGCCATCTATATGTTCATAGTCTCCTTCCGTCAGTTTGCTGCCTGGTTTCCCGTTATGTTTTGGCTGATGGTATATAATCTAACACCAGGAAGAAACTAACAAACACAAGATAAATCATTAGGCAAAAAAAAGAAAAGCATGGTTACCAGCCACTCCCAGTGCAAAAACTGAAAATACAAAGAGAACAGACGTTTGCACAGTTTGCATCCCTTTTAAACATTTCTCCTTCTGGTATATTTAGACAATTTACACATAACTAAACATACTCCTCTGAGCCACATGCAACCGTGCAGCTCCTCCATCAGTAATCCTGCACTTTGTTCTGTTCACGCAAAGTCCAACTTTTCATCTGTTGCTTTACTGCTTAGGAATTCAGAAACTAGGATTTATTCAGATGCAGTAAAAGACCTCATGAGTTTGCAACAGATTAGCAGTGTGGAAATCCTCCAAAGTATGGCGAAAAGCAAAAACATTTGACCTATGCAAACGTTGGTAAAATAAAATACCATCTTCCAGCTGCTTTGACTGACAAAAAGAGAGAAAAAAACCCTACCCAGAATAGTTTGATCATACCCAAAAGCAGCAGAGGAAGAGGTGATAAGTAAACGCGCACCCTGGAAAGGATCTGTCTCTGCCCTGTCAATCAATGTATCAGCTCAGCTCCAACAAAGTCCAAGAAAAACAAGAACAAGAGTTAGAAAAGAATAGCTAATTTTCCACTAATGAGAAAAGCTTCTGTTTTATTATTATTATTTTAACGGTAAAGGTTCTTTCAGACGGAAATTTCAGCAGCTCAAGGCGCAGTTTCAGAGATGATCACAGCGTTCTTGCAAAAAAGTAGCCTATTTATTTTGGACTCATTCATTTCATGAAAACACAATTTCTAAAACACTACAAGATTGGTTAAATAATAACAATAAATTATTAATAATTATTTAATGGTTTTAGTTTTAAAGGCATTTTGATTTTAAAGTGCAATATCAGTGTAATGCGCGGTATACACTTGGTAAGGATCTCAAACCGCCTTTAACTGACGCATGTGAAACAAAGGAGAGTTTAATCCTTCCTTACCTGATTGTTAACTTGATCTCGTTGCTCGCTGGCTTTCGTTTACCTAAAACTGGAGACGTGAAAATATGACCAAAAAACAAAACTGCTAAGATCGCACCGCAGGCGCTGTCTGTGATGGTGCGCACCGACTCGACACAACAGGAAAACGAAGAGAGGGCGCAGCCTCCCCACATGTGTGTGTTTTCCCCGAAATTGCTGCTACTTTGAAGACACAAAGTTGTAGCTGCAGCGTGGCGACTCGCCCCCTTCCAGAGTCCAAATGAGCCCAGAAAACCGCTAGATGCACAGAACATATTTTCAATTTGGTTATGTTTAAGTCAGAAAAGGCAATGTTATAAGAACTTACATTGCTCGAGTCCTCTGAAGTTATTGACGCGCTGCTGTGTGTGAGTTTGAGATCAAAAAGGGCATTAGGTTAACCACAGCGAAAGATAAAAGTGAAACCAAGCAGCAGGAAAAGAAAAGGTATAGACATTACACAATCATGTGGAAAAAAATACACCATTAACTATTTGGGTTTTTATCAATACATTTTCACATGTAGATGTTTTAATAAATAAAGAAATACCATTAGCCTAATGTGTTTTCAACCATTTTAGCTTAAATACACTGAGATGCTTCTTGCAGCCATCCACCAGCCTCTGACATCAAAAGTCGGCCTTTCTCCTCACAGTGACATGTTTCATGGGTTCCTTGTATTTACAACCAATTTCTAAGTCATGTTTTTGGGGCTGTGGGTGGAAGCTGAAGTATCCAGAGAGGACTCCTTGGTGGATTTACAGGTTAGTGTATGTCATGTGACAGGGTTCAGTTCTTCTTAAGCTTTAGTGTTTGACAGATTGTCTCACATTTTCCCTTAATCCTCCTCTTGTACACCAGCTGGCTAGGTACTGCTGTAGCAAAGCATCTCCAAATCATGACATATCCCTTTCCATGCTTCACAGTTGGTATAAGTTGTTTTTTTCCTGGAATGGTGTATTTGGTTTACCCTAAACATGTCCTCTGTACTGCTGTCCAAATTATTTATTCATCTTGATGACATATATAAATAATCTGTTGTGATCTTTAAAATGACCTATTTTGGCATTTGAGACATCGAGTGGGAGTGAGCAGAACTTGAGACTTTGAGATCCCTAAATGTGTTATGTTTTTTCATAAGGTATTCATTATCATTAGGAACTTTATACAAGTAAAAAGTCTACAGCTAGTATCACGGTAGTGGATGGTCCTTCAGTGTGGCACATACGCACGGGCCAAATACGTTTTATCAAGGTATTAAGGTTAAAAAAAACAGTTTTGAAATAACATTTCTCTGACAGTTCTCTTTGACACCTTTTCAAATCCTTTTAATGCAGGTGTGCCCAAGTCCATTCCTCTACAGCTACTATCCTGCTACCCCTGGATGCGCCCAACACAAATGGCTGAATTCCCTCATCAGAATGCGATTCAGCTCTGCAGAGGCTTACGGTGCATTCACACCGAACGCGTTTGAAGCGTCAACGGCATCAGGTTTAGAGCTGTTCAAGGGATGCATCTAAAGATTGGAGAATAGTAGTTAATGAGGACTGGAGATGGGCACCTCTGATTTTAACTGGCAGTGGCGTCCCCAGAAAATATTGACAAGGGGAGGGGGCAGATGGGGCCAGTGAAATTTTAGGGTGGCCCAAATTGGTCCTCCTTGTGTTAGCTCAAGGTAGAGTTCAGCCTGTGACTGTGCATTGGAAGCTCCTTCAATCTTTGTAATTAAAAAGACAATATGAATCCAACACATTTACTCGAGTTTGAGAAGCATACATTTCATAAAAAAATAACATTTCAAACTGTTCAATTATTCTCATAATTGTTTCAGAATTTTAGAACAATTTAATTAGCCTGTTACCATGCCTTTTCGTAAAAATGTCCACAAAACTATTGAGATAGATGCTTCTTGCTCTTTTTGATTCAGTACTCAAAACACCCAAGTTGCTGAGTCACTGATTGCTTATGGTGTTTTCTCAAGTGAGTCTTGATTTAACACATTTACATGATGCAATGTACGTCAATGACTTTTCTGAAATGACTCATCTGTGTTGCCCTATTTTTGTACCATCGGAGTAAAACTGTCCTCTTCTAGACTAGCAAGCTACTGGCTGCCCGTCTCTGTCTGAGGTAGAGAGAAGATTGTGAAAACAGGGAAGCTGGAGGGGAAATCCAAGTCTAAATGTGTGGGACGAATGAGTTAAATTACTGAAAAGATTCAATGTAGCTTCTTTTTAATTCAATAACATTTACAGCTGCACTGTTTCTTCTTCGGTTTCTTTTGACATTTTGGTCAGAACGCTCGCCTTTTGGTACATTACCGCCCCCCAAAGGAGGAGGCTAGAATAACTGTCTTTGAGACAGAGCCTCGGTCAATTGGAATTGGTGGGCAGCAGCAAGGTATATCGAGAAATTATTATTTATTTAATCTTTATTTATGTATTTAATAATTGGGTTTTGCGTTAATGTTTAGATTGAAGATGACTATGGTTTGTATGAACTCAATGATTCTTTTTAAAGAGGGTGGTGGTTTTCTTTGGGGGGGGGCAGTGGGCGGCTAGGAAATTTCCTCGAGTGGTAGGTGCGGTGTAAACAGGGTGCCAGAGAAAATGTTACAGCAGCCACCCTCCCCCCACATATTGCTGCACACTTCTGGTCAGCTGGGGCAAACAGTGACCATTTTGGCACATAGTAGTGGCAAAACTAAAGAGTGGCATCCACCATAATTAAATTAAGGTAAATGCTGATTTAAAACTACAGTGAGCAAGCTATGGGTGACAGATGGTCAGTTTGTTAGACTTACAGTGTGACTCTATACAAAGATGAATACCAAAGAGATGCCAACTTTTAGTATTTAAACTACTGCTAAATTTACCAATAGTTCAGTCTGTAGTTTTGGTCAAATATATATATTTGAGTTTTTAATTTTTGAGTTTAAGCTGTATTGCAAATAAAATGTGTAAATATTTATGTTTCTAGATGTGTGAAGGCAGCAAAAACAAAGATTACTCTAATGCTGCACTTGCCACAAAATATGGTTCTGCAAAGAATTTACTCAGAGTGGCTAAGATATATATGGACAAATAACTTTTCAGGTTTGTATTTGTAAAAAATGTTGAATATGAATCAACATTTTCCTTTCACATAAAATCCTAATAAAATGCTGTGAAATGTATAAAGTTAGTGTTTATAAAAATGTTCATCTTATTTATTTTGCTCTACAGTATATCCAGCACATCCAGATCCAGATTATTATGGTATTTTTCATTGCCTTAGGTTATTTATAAAATTAAAGTTTTCTTTCTCAATCATTCCTGACCTTCTCCCTCTGAAAGCCAGTCACGTCTTAACAACTTCACCTGTATCTCTGAAACCCAACCATCTTTTATTCTTTGATGTCCACCTTCTGCAACGATAGATTAAGTGTATATTTTTACACGCTGGTAACTGTCCTCCTAGAGTTGCCACCCCCCATGTGTTGTTTCTCTCTGCGTCGGTCTTTTTACACATCTTCCTTTCCTCCACTCTGGGTCTAAGTTTCTTGCTATCTGTCTCTTAGCTGTATCCAATGACAGCTGACATGTGTCAATTTCCCAGTCGCTAATGACAAGAAATGCGTCAATTACCTCTCTGGGTGTTTCGCTGCCAATCAGACACTAACGAGCTGTGAGGGTGTCTTTGCATGGGTATCCAAGTCAGTGCAGGTATTTAGGGAAGGCAAGGCAAGGCAATTTTATTTGTATAGCACACTTTCAACAACAAGGTAATTCAAAGTGTTTTACATGATTGGGGGTAAAATAAAAATAGCAGTAAAACACAGACAAAGCATATAAAGTAAAAACAGCAATAAAGCATGAAGCACATGCTTCATGAAAACATTACTCAAAGGCAGCTCCAAACAGATGAGTTTTTAGTTATGATTTAAAACAAATCAGTGTTTTAGCAGCTTTGCAGTTGTCTGGGGGTTGGTATAGTAACAGCAGAACTTCAAGATACTTTGGAAGTCTATTCTCTGAGCTACAGGGAGTCAGTGTAAGGACTTTAGAACTGGGGTGATGTGGTCTACTTTCCTGGTTCTAGTGAGGATACGGGCAGCAGCGTTCTGGATCAGCTGCAGCTGTCGGATTTACTTTTTAGGCAGACCTGTGAGGACGCAGTTGCGGTAATCAATCCGACTAAAGATAAATGCATGGGTGAGTTTTTCAAGGTCCTGTTGCAACATCAGTCCTTTAATCCTAGAAATGTTCTTCAGGCGATAGAAAGCTGTCCTTATTATTGCCTTTATTTGACCCTGGGGGTTCAGGTCTGAGTCCATCACTAAACCTAAATTTCGGGCCTGATCGGTATTTTCTAGCTGTTTTAACTGAAGCTGTGTGCTGACTCTTGATCGTTCCTCTTTAGGTCCAAAAGTAATTACTTCTGTTTTGTTTTTGTTCAGTTGGAGAAAGTTATGGCACATCCATCCATTGATTTGCTCGATGCATTTACTCAGGGTTTGGATGGGTTCAAAGTCACCTCGTGACATCGTAATGTAAAGCTGAGTATCATCTGCATAGTTATGGTAGTTAATCTTATTGGTTGTTATAAACTGGGGTAGTGGGAGCATGTAGATATTAAATAAGAGGGGCCCCAGGATGGAGCCCTGGGGCACCCCACATGTGATTTTTGTTTGTTCTGATGAAAAGTTTCCTATTGAAACAAAGAAGTCCCTATTCTTTGGGTAAGACTCGAACCAGCCAAGTACTGTACCAGAGAGTCCGATGCAGCTCTCCAGTCGTTCCAATAATATATAATGATCAACAGTTTCAAATGCTGCACTGAGGTCCAACAGAACCAGCACTGAGGTCCAAAAGAACCAGCACCGTGGTTCTACCACAGTCTGTATTTATGCGCATGTCATTGAAAACTTTGACGAGGGCACGTGGTGAGCACTCAGTGCTGTGGTGAGCATGGAACCCAGACTGAAAAACATCAAAGCAGTTGGTCATTGTTAGGAAGCTATTTAGCTGCTGAAACACAGCTTTTTCAGTAATTTCACTGATGAATGGAAGATTAGAAATTGGCCTGTAGTTCTGCATTAACGTGTTGTCCAGATTATTCTTCTTTAGCAGTCGTTTAATAACTGCTGTTTTTAATGCCTGGGGGAGGGTAAGGGTAACCTGACAGGAGGGATGAGTTAACTATTTGAATCAGATCAGATCCAATGACATGAAAGCTGTGGGTAGGATATCAAGACAGCAAGAGGAGGAGCTTAGTTTGTTAATTCAAATTCAAATATTAATGATTTAATGAAAAAAATAATGATTTATTGAAGGTTTTTTGGTTTAATTAATGGAATTTGGTTTAATGAAAGGAATTCGGACATTTTTTCTACATTGGTGTTAATTGGGTATAACATTGGTAGTCGGTTTGGTGCTGCAGTACAGACCGACTGTCTAATTGTTAAAATCTTTTCAGTGAAAAAGCTGGCAAATTCATTGCAGGCCCTGGTCGAATTTAGTTCAGGGGCGACTGTCACTGGAGGATTACTTTGTCTTTCCACTGTTGCAAACAGAGTCCGTGCATTATTAATGTTTCTATTAATGATTTCAGAGAAGAAAGTTTCCCTAGCATCTTTTAAAGTTAACTGATATCTGTTCAGTCTCTGTTTGTAGATCTCACAGTGAACCTGGAGTCAAGCTTTCCGCCATTTTCTCTTGGCTCGTCAACACTCCCTTTTTTCCACTATGTACCAGTGGATCGCTTGTCCACGGAGACTTCTTTCTACCCGAGACTACTTTCACTTTAGTTGGAGCAATGGAATCAATGATGTCTGAGATTTTCTCAAGGAAATTATCTACCAGCTTATTTACTGAGTTGAAGTTGGGAGATGCCCCCACATCTCCCAACTCCAACACACATCCCCCTATGTGATGGAAGGGTAAATACGTTTAAAGGTTTTAGCTGAACTGTCCCAGAGAAAATACTTTTTCACAGTTGTCTCACTGTGGCTAGGTAGTTTAGCAGAGATGGTACTTTCAAAGAAAATACAGAAAAAGTCAGATAATGCAACATCAACTACCGAGATGTCTGATATATTTAAACCTTTGCTGATAATTAAGTACAGAGTGTGTCCTCGATTGTGTGTTGGTTGTTTGACATGCTGGATCCTGTCGAAGTTATGAAGAGTGTCACTTAATGTTTTTGCTAGTCTATCCTGGGGTTGTCAGTATGGATGTTGAAGTCTCCCACAATGATTAATTGGTCATAATCGATACATATTATGAAAAGAAGCTCGTTAAAATTATGTTTCCTGCTCTTGCTTAAAATAATTTTCATTTGGAGTAGATTCTATCAATGCAGAAGTTTCATTATTTACATCTAGCCAGGTTTCTGATAAAAAAAAGGGTGTGTATATTATGTTCAGTGATGAAATAATTGATTAGGAATGACTTTCCTGATAAAGACCTAATATTCAATAACGCTAAGTGGGTTTGATGATGGGTAGCTGAACCTTCTGACACGTGATCAGTTTGAGATTTGATTTAATATGAGAGCGTTTGGCTTTAGTTTTTTGTTTTCTGTTGCTTATAATGACTTGAATGATTCTTCACAGGTGGCTGGACAACTTGTGGGAGACTGTGGGAGTATTACGGTCTGGTTCCCTTCTATATCAAATGTCTGTTATTACCAGTTGGGGCATGGGCAGAGTACATCCAGTGTTAGTCCCAGAGCCCTGATGTAGTCCAAGTTTAGGTGTTAAGCCTAGTTTATACTTTTACATCTGTGTCGGAACGGAGACGCAAAGCCATTATCCGTCGACACAAGGTCTCTACGTAACCTACGCAAGGACGCACGGAGTAGAGCCCTATTTTCTAACTATCCGTCGAACGAAACGGAGAGTGCACGTCTGTAATTGCTCAGCTCAACATCAGCCCAAGATCATTTCATCAGAGCGCTGCTCTATAGTTGATCTAATAGGTAGTCATTGCAGCTTTAGAGCTTTAGATGCTTTTAATTGCAAGGCCAGTTCATCTAATACGTATGGTCTTTTGGTGATTTTAAACAACAGGAGGTGTAGAGAACAACAAAACAGAGCGCTGTGTTTGTTTGTTTCCATATGTTTTTTTTGAGTATTCTATTTGCTGAACTTCTAGTAAAAAGCTTTCCATCTCAATCAAAACTCGCTCTCTGTCAGCCATTGCTCCTTGAGTGAATGTGTGTTTACAAGCTGAAGTAAATAAACTTTCTTTGACCAGAGATGTCACTGCAATGGTAGGCAGACCCGCTAGAAAAGGTCTGCCCCCCTGCCCCCCTGGTGGAGAATTGCTTTGCAACACTGACACACCGACGGAGAAGTATAAAGGAAAATGTCTGTCAATACGTCTACGTTTGGGTGTAAACTTGCTGACGGAGAAGTATAATCCAGGCTTTAGATGTGACCCAATTATAATTTGTGTTTTCAGTGTAACTGAGAAATCTCTAAACAGAGAGTAATTAGGTGTTGATGAGTCTGATAAGATCGGAATACTTGAAGAACGCTTTACCGAGCCATGCTAAATCAGATACAAAAATATGAGATCTGATCTAAGAATTAAGAGTAAGGACCTGGTGGACGATACAAAACCACAAACAAAAGTGGTCTTAATGTTTTGCAACTTGGATGAGGAAAACTAAGGGTTAGATGTTCAAAAGAACTGTAGCTAATAATTGGTCTGGGATTATTTAGTAAACCAGAATGAAAAATGGTTGTAACCCCTCCTTGCCCAGTACTTCTAGGGATATGAAAATGTAAATAATTGGAAGGAGTTGACTCATTTCTACTGACATAATCCTCCTGCTGCAGACAAGTTTCTGTGAGGCAAATCAAATTAATTTTATTACCACAAATCAAGTCATTTACAAACAAAGTCTTTGAGGGGAGAGATCTTATGTTCAATAAACCACATTTAATAGTTTTATTTTTCTGTTTAGTTAAAGCCGTATATCTCCTTATGAGATTTTCATGATTTGCTTTTGTTAGGTTAACTTTTAATCCATGATTGATTGATTTTGGCCGTGGGCAAGACGCTGTCTCTATGGGGTAATGGGTGGGTAACAGTACAGAAGCTGCAGAGAGGTGAGTGAACTGTTGCTTACTTTGGCTCACTCTATCCATGTTTATAATATAAGATTCTGCCACAATCTTTTTCCTTGTCACTGTTTTTCCTTTCAGCCCGTCCATATGCACTGAAAGGCTCTTTTCTTCAAATTTTTATTACCTTTTCCTGTAAAAGTGCTCTTGACATCTGAACGCTGCACATCCGGAAAGTCTCCCTCTGGGATTGGTGGAAATTGAATAACCACCTCTTTGTATTGACTGTCAATCTGTTTTCCTCACCAAAAATCGCTTCTGATTCTGTTCATCGGTGCCTTCTACTCCGAGTCTCCACCGGGTGACACAAGTACTAAAAAAGAAAATATTTATCATGTACAGAAAAAAAAGACTCATTGTTTCTCTTGTTTGCATCATTTAATTTGTTCTATTCAGGACTTTTTCAGCACAAGAACAAAAGACACAGAAAGTGACAGTGAGGTGACGGTCAAATCATTGTACTCTAAACTCTTGGGCCCTTCTCTACCTGGCAGAATATTTTTTCTTTTCATTCAGAATTTAGGATAGATTGTGTTTTAACCCAAAAAATTCACCAAAAGCCTTTTCAGCCCCTTTTACTTGAATGCATTTATACATTAATTAGACATGCATTCAGTTGTCGTTTGCTGTTATTACCTCCGCAAAGGAGGTTATGTTTTTGCCAGCATTTGTCTGTTAGTTAGAAACATAACTCAAAAGGTTATTGGTGGAGTGTGATTAGAATTTGGCTGCTGAGCTGTCTTACAAAAGGTCTTGGCTTTAGGAGTGCTTTTCTAGTTTCTGTATGATGCAATCAGTTATTCTGACCCAATGCTCTCTTCTACAGCCAAAATGAGTTTCCTCTTTAAGGCGTTTGGACTCTCTTAGAGATAGGGTGAGAAGTTTAATCAACCAGGATGAGGTCAGAGTTAAAGCTGCTTCTGCTCCATAACGAGAGGAGCCAGTTGAAGTGGCTTGGGTGGATGGATGCTGTCTTCTACATTGCCCTTGCAGGTACTTTGCTCATGCTCCCTCCCCAGCTTTTCAATTGGTTTAGTATTTTCAACATAAACATTGATATTACACATCAACTGGAAGCATGTACAGATTGCAGGTTTATAATGACACAAACACATACATCTGGCTGGTTCAACAGTTTCAATCACTTCTTTTTACTCCAGTAAGAGTCACAAGAGGAGTGCAACAGGCTCTATGTAGATACAGGAGATTTTATTTACTATTTTGTGTACAAACATAGGCTGGAAATGCCTCTCAAACATGTTTTTACCCTCAGAATACAGTAATCCTTTTTACAGTTCTACAAGCAGAACATTGAATAGTTAACAGGGAAAAAAAGATTCAAAAATAGAAAGTGACATAATTGGTTAACATGTCTCATCCTGGAGTTTAACAATATGTTCTCAATTTAAAAAAAGACTATAACATGGCTTAAAGTATGCAAATTTATTGGTGGCATGACTTCTCAAAAGTGACAGCAGAGGGTTGTGTTAAATCACCTACAATATGGCAATAAATACCAGGGTCCTATATAATAAATGCACATTTAAAGCAATATGCACCACATCTTCAGGCAAGCACACAAAAGAAAACTTGAGATTTATGGCTGGGACTGAGACTGTGGTGAGAACATGCAGTTACAATGAAAGACGGAGCAAAGTAATACAGATTTAGTTTAAGACTCTCTTTTACTGCAAACTGACAGGTTGGATTTGCAAAGAGGTTAAAGGTGTACCAGCTTGATCAAGTGAACTGCGCAATAAATAAAAGGGAAACCAAATTATGTATTTTCTAGTATTTTACATATTATACACTCCATGGAGAAGGAGGAGTCCGAGTTACCTGCACTTTCTATTCGTTTATCCACATCAGATAGCTAAACTATCACAGTGGGCAGTCTGCTGCTCAAAACAAATGAATACACTGAGCTGACAGTGCATGAACACAGTTAAAAGATACAATACCTTGAAAAATATTCACACCTTTTTTGCATTTTGTCACATTATAACCACAAACCTCAATGTATGTTATTGGGATTGTATGTGATAGACCTAAGTAGTGTTTAGTTGACAAACAGAACCAAATGATACCTACCAAGACGTGACTGTCCATTTAACACTTGAAACACATGGAAGAAGGTGCTGTGCTCAGATGACACTTAAGATGAACTATTTGACCAACATGCAAGAAGTTGTATGTAATGCAAAAGTAGTGGGTATACTTTTTTTTGTTTTGGCAGGCACCAGGAAGTATGACAGAGGGAAATACCAGAGAAAAACCTGTTAGAGACTGGGGGGGGGGGGGGGGCTCACCTTTCAGCAGTACAACAACCATAAATACAGCCAAGGCTACAATGGACTGGTTATGTCAAATCATATTAATCTGTTAAAATGGCCCAGTCAAAGTCCAAACCTAAATCTAATTGTAATTTTGTGGTAAGGCTTGAAAATTGCTGTTTGAAGATGTCCTCACCCTATGCACTTCATAAATATGCACTATTTTGTGTTGGTGAAGCACAAAATCTCAATACAAAATATTTAATTCATTTTGTGGTTAGGAAATTATAAAATGTGAAAATGTTAAAAAGAGGTGAATATTTTTGCAAGACACTGTGTTAACGGAGCTACTTGGTGGTTCTTGTACCGAGACAAAGTTAGAACAAAATGCTTTAAACACAGCAGAAGAAGCACATTAATTTACTAGAGAAACCACATTATATTAAGACATTTTTCTAACATTAATTTGACATTTTACCATAAATAAATAGATCAAGCAGACCATCTTATACCAAACTAGAAGGAATCCTCAATTAAACAGGATAAAAGGCATTATAAGAGAAAAAACTCTGTTGCACTTAGAAGACCAACTTTTGCAGTTTCATTTGCTTATGGCATCAGAGGTCGGACGAAGGAATGCTCATGTACAGAATGAGCTAAGACCATGCTTGTATTTTAAGGTCCTGTCTTAGCCTATGAGTTGAAGATGAATGATGTGTGGGTGTCCTCAGCAAAGGCAACAGGAGGATGAACCTTTTTTTTTAAACCACCAGTGTTTCAGCTGGCATGTAGAGTTAAAGTAAATTGTGGTGCTAAACAAAAGCAAGTGTTGAGGCACAAAAGGGTTGGATAAGTACAGGCAGCTGGGACTATGTATGAAGAAGAAACATGACTGAATGATCACATTCTTAATGAGGCAAAGAGCATGCTACAGTGAATGAAACTTAATCAAAGTTATACAGTGGCTGGAAGCAAAAACAGCACAAGTCTGCTGGATAAACTAATATAATAAAATAAGAGCAAAACAACTGATTTTAGATATCCCAATGAACTGATTTCTTACTTTTGTTTGATATAATTGCTCATATGGTATTTCTATCGTAATAGTGGATTAAAAAAAAACAATAAAACCTTTTAATTAGACCCTATTAGCATCAAGTCCCCTATAGACACCAGTCAACCACAACAAGAAAACCACACCAATTCATATGCTTACCACCAATTAGATTTTTCCAGTAAATATTCTACTGGGAGATGTGAGAGCACTGTAACAAAGTTGGGCAGTATTTCGACATTTATCTACGGTAATAATTTACTGCACGGTTTATTAAGCTTTGTCACTGCCAAATGACATATTTTCCCAGATTTCATTTTTAGTAAATTTGTGCTTTGAGTGCTACAAAAAACTAAAACTTCAAAATATGAAAAGACAAAATTCCAATTACCTGAGGCATGTAAGCCCAAGCTAATTGTAAAATGATAACTATGCAAGTCTTTGTGGGATCTCAGCGGGGACAGGCTGATATAAGTTTCCCTTGTATGATAATCTTGAGTAAATTTTTTAAAATGGTATCATGGTGTTAAAAACAAAATATGTAGCCTGATCCTATTACTTTTATAACATATTGATTATTACACTTCTATCTACAACTCTAATTGTTATTTTGAAGCATTTCATAATAAACAAAGACCTTCTAAACTTAGAAGTATTGATGGTATTCAAATGTTTATTGAGCAGGCTGTTACACCTTTAAGCCATTCTACTCTTTACATAAAGTAAACCAAGTTTAATGTGTGGATACAAGCTGGTTAACTAGTCAGGCTATCTGCTTTGGTAGCCAGCCTAGAGTTGCCAGGTTACCAGAAATACTATTTATAGCTTGCCAACTTTAATTTTAAAACTGCATTAATTTAAAAATGGTAATGGGCAAAACCTAGTTTCTCTCTTTCTTTAAAGTAGGAGCGAAGTGTTAACAAGCCTCTTTCAGCAAGTAGACACTCAGTGAGGAGAGGGGCAGTGCTGCAATACTAAAGGCACAATACAGTCAAAGAAAACTCTTGACATTCCAACACTTTATCTGGTGTCTTACTAAAGGTACAATGAAAATTTTTTAAACGGCCCATGCATGGTCCTTAGCATTTTAGAAACCTGGGGACTGATGACTAAAATGTTGTTTTGGACGGATTAAAAAGTTTACACCAATGTGACTTAACGCTATTTGTACTTGTTATAGATATAAAATGCGAAAAACTAGTTCTTGTAGCTTTTGTTATTAAAGACCCAAGTTTTCTTTTTCAGAAGATTAGAGAAGTGAGTCTGGAAAAACAGATGGTTTTACAGATCCCAGTTGTCTTTTTACAATGCTTTTCCAGACCCAAAAACTTCCAGACTACAAGCACCTTGTCACTCATGGCACAAACTATCATGGCCCAGCACAGGCGTATGAAAGCCTCAGGAAAAGCGAGTAATAGCAGACACTTTCCTAATGGCCATTATTAGCCTAATATAGGGCAATAATTTGTTTATGGTTTATATATTGTGGCTGATCAGTGTATATAGAAACCTGATCATCAAACACCATACAAGATATGTTTTAGTAGTTTTAGTAGTGCAAAAAATGTTTAAAAAGAATTTTTTTTTTTAAACAACTGATGACATCCCAGATCAAGTCTGAACACAAAGTTATTCATAACAAGAACTCAACAAATGCAACAACAAAAAATAAAACATGCCTGCATGTTAAATCAGTGACAAAGAGCATTAAGAGCTTTGCCATTCATTGGGAAATTTGACAATATCTTGGTGGAAAATAAGAAAGGTAAAGAGTGGTATAAAAACAAATGTATTCTTCAATGGACATAAACACAATTCTCAGGCCACTTAAATTCTTATACAGTAGTTTTAATATTGTATGAGTGCACTTTTGTCGCCACAGATTGAAATGGTACAAAAAGACAATCTCCTACATGATTTGTATGTGTTTTCTGTTTTATGACTGTTGCATAAAGTCCACACTAGACAGACGAAAAACGTCTCAGGAGGTGAGACGAATCCGCCAAGGAACACCCAGCAGTTAAAGACGCTTGTGCCTTTTCCACAGCAGCATACAGGATTTGACTACAATGCTTGTGTTACCTTCATATTAACAATAATTACGTTTAAATGGGGAACCCATGGGGGATAATTGTTAGAAACACGGCTGAAATCTTGCCCCTTTACAGCAAGGTTTGAAGTCAATGGTAAAAAACCTACCACTTTAATAAAGAAAAAAGAAACAATTCTTCCCACCAGACCCCTCAAAAATAAATTATAGTAACAACTTTAAAAGAAAAATACAACTTTAACATTACAAACATGTACATGCCTCATTTTCTCCCCTACAAACAACAAAAACTGGTTGGCAAGTTGTCCTATGTTACAACAACGAACATTTTGACAATTCCTACATTAGAAAATATATTGCTTCCTGTGCATTTAAGCTGGAGACTACTTTCAGAAACAAATGAGACAATTAAAACAAATAATCTTTTTGTGGTTAGGGAAAAAGCATTGGGTAACTAATTTCTTAATTTTTTTTTTATTTTTTATTTTTTTTACAAATCATAGCTTTCAACTCCAGCCGCGTTTGTTTACGTTGTAAACACGATCACAGGCGCTGGCTTCCTGTGCCTTTTAAAAAAAGGGTGATAAAAAGGCCAAAAAATCTATCCTCAGTCTATCCTGAAATACTGCGCCGAGATCTTGTAAGACATGATTAGAGACTGGGCATGGAAAACATTTTAGATGGGATAATGTGTTTTGCAAGACTTAATGATTGTCCAAAAATAAATGCAAACTTGAGTACAATGTTGCAATGTAAAAGTACATGTAAAAGAAAGTCGAGAAAGACGTAGGCCGACTGAACTTAAGCACGTCTTCCTTTATGAGACAACGAAAAGTAAAGTGTGACAAAAGCAGATCACCTGGTAAATAACTACAAGTACCTGGACTCATACTAACTATTGGATAATGATGTGTATAATCCTGACCTCAGATCTTCTGAGCTTCAGGGATTAGTGGCGCCCTCTTCTGGTATGTAGAGACAATCCTCCCAAGTCAATTTAAAAACACACTACAATGGGCTCACTTTGAGCCAGTGTCCATCCCCCTTTACTACTCCTCTGCAGATCAGAGTCCAGAGCAGTCAGAGTCGGTGTAAGCTCTACACCTCAGTGGAGAACAGGATGCTCTGTCGTTTACTGTCTGGGGTGGGGATGGTTTCCAGCTGCAGGAAATACAGCAAGACCTGGACCTGAAAGAACAGAAGACAAAAGCTGTTAGCAATCAAGATTATGATACAGCCCAATTAAAAGGTGTTTGCTCCTTACAATTTTCTTCTGCATTTGCCTTTTTGGTCCCTAAACCTAATAATTGGTTGTTCCATTCTCTAGCAGCATCAACTGCTAACAACTCTTATTCAGTCTATTGCATCAGTGTAGAGAAATTCTGCCATACTATTCTTTGCAGATTGGTTTTAGTTCAGCCATATCTGAGGGGTTTTACGCCTGAATGACATTTTTAAGGTAATACACCACATCTTAATTATCTTTAAGTCCAGAGTTTGACCAGTACTCTTAAGTGTTTTTAAAAGCATTCATGAACAAAATTGATGATTTAACAGGGGGGTTATATTTTCACACTGGACCAAGCTGATTTGAATTTTTTTTTCTCTTAAAATAAATCAAATCAACATCTGATAACTACTCTTTAAATTTCCTCAGAATCTGTGTCTTCGTCTGATATTAAATTTGCTTAACATCTAACCTTTGTCAGTGAGACACTTTTATTTTTAAAACAGCTGCTGTTCAAACTCAGCATTAGCTATTTATTTCTGACAGAATCTTAATGATAGAATGGCAGAAGGAGTGGACAGAGTGGTGCTGGGTTCAGCTCACTTGTGCCATAACTTCCAAAGACCAGCTGTCCCCCATGCTGATGGGCTGAGTGGGGTTGGAGGGGATCTTGCTGTCCTTCTCCGCCGGCCTGAGCAGAGTGGGCCCAAACACGGTTGCCAGATTGTGCAGAGACATCTTGTTGACGCTTTCCTTCTCTGCCACCCTGGTGAGAAGACAACAAACAAGTGACATTGGTGCCAAGGATTTCAAACTGTGGTACAAAGTTGCCTACGGTTTTTATTCAATTTTGGCTCAAAAGGAAACTACTAAAAGGAGAAATGCAGTAGAGTTTTGAGAGCTCAAATGTTTAAACTGAAGCAGAAATTGTTGAATCAGGTCTAACATGGAGGTGTCAAACTCAAGTACACAGTGAGCCAAAATAAAAACTTGGACAATGTCACAGGCCGGCATTGGTATTTATTTAAAAAAAGTATACAATTAAGAAAGTTTTTCCTTCATATGGCAGCAAACTCAAGTTTTGTTAAATTAAACGTTGAATCTGGAACATGCAATAAGTACATATGAAATCCCATGTTAAATGGAAGACACATCTGAGGCAACAGCAGAACATTCTGGGACTTGTAGTATCAGCAAAACATGCTCTGTGTAGCCTACTAGCGGGCCAGCTCTAGGAAATATCTGGAACTATCTTATGGGGCAAATTTCAAGGGCCTAAGTTCACACCATTGGTCAAGTGAAAAGTGAATATTTTTTTTATCTTTGAAGTCAAAACAGTGATCTGGCAATGACATTAAACTCAACTCCACCATTTTAGCAACAAGTTGGAAAACCAGTGGAATATGCTAATTGCTATGCTAAGTGACAAGATAGCAACTATTATTACCAATACTATCTAATAACAGTTTACATATTTGCATTGTCTGTACTGATATATTAAAATTTGTTCACAAACAGAGCCTTTAGAGTACTTTGTTACAGCAAATATGACAACATTTTAACATGCAGCAGCCAGACTGAATTTTGAGGACAAGGTTACTTTGAATATTTACTTCGGAAGGCTTTCTATCCATTTTCCAGCTTGGAAATGTTGAATTCTAATCTTTAGCCAAACATGTTGCTACAATTTTTAAATGTCAGAATGGTAGTACTCGAAACTCTGCCTTAGGTGTTGTGTTACGTCTTTCATACCTCTTGAGGTGATCCAAAAGGAAAAGGAAAGTGACTAGGTTGGGTTCTGGCAGTGACAGCAGCAAGTTCAGCATACAACTCTCTTTGGCAACACTATCAGTGAGGGCTGCACAGAAGCAAAGGAAGACAATAGAACAATTCATGGGATTTTTTACATATTGTGTGTATTCTTTAACGGCACAATTTTACAACAAACAATGTGTGACAACTGCCTTGAAGCAGCTCAGTTTCAGTAGCAATAATTAAATAAATGTAAAGCTGTGGGTTGTGACTTACTGATGCCGCCTGCAAAATTAGGGTAGAGCTCATCAGTGAAGAGGGGCTCGGGCAGCTCTCTGAAATATAGCTTCAGGGTTCCAGCAATGGCATTAACATCCATCTCGCTCATCATCACGGACACATCTTTGTTATCTGCAGGAGAAAGACACAAAAGGAGTACAGACTAGAAGAAATGCATGGCAGGAGCTAAAATGTTTGTAGCTAAAATGATGACAAGTAAATGCAAATACATTATTTAATTTAGCTTGTCCAATCAAACCTTTAAAGGTTTTGAGTATAAAAAACTAATGAGACCTCTTCGTGCTGAACGCCAGTACTACAGTATTAAAAATACAGGTCGTTTAAATGTTTGCCTGGAGATTGATTTATGCAGGACTTACTGGTGTCAAAGGCAGTCTTAAGAGCCTGAATATCAGTGGCCACCCCTGATACGCGGTATATTCCCACCTCCTCCATGCCTCTCCTCTCTATCTCTTCTAGGCACTGACGGACAATATAGGGCACCTTGGAGCGTTCCCGTCTGGAACAGGACACAAAACAACACATATGATCAAGAAATATATGTGTAATAGTTTACTGCTTATATTATACTGATATTCAGAGTTCTCAGTCCTATTTTAGGCTGTATTAATGGAGGAATAAATACGTTTATTATCAATGCTTGGGATGGATGGATGGATAGATGGATGGATGGATGGATGGATGAATGGATGGATGGATGGATGGAGAAAGGTCAAATAGATGTATGGATGGGCAGTTGATTAACGGACAGATTGTTGGATGAACAATTGAAAGGATATGAAATGGGATAAGGAATAAAGTCTGGAAATATTAATATTTGTCTGTACTCTATTCCTATTCGATCTTAGTAATAAAACAATGCTTTCAAGTTCAGTGTATTATTTCAATAAGTAAAACGTTTTCTAATTCAGGAATTCCAGCCAATTGCACCAATGGTCACTGACCTTGCACCAATCCCTTGTTCTGAACTAGCATGTAGATTAGACCACGGATTGCATGGGGTTCTTAACTTTGAAGCAATCCTTTCTACTGAGCAAGCATATGGTGACGGTGGAGCAAGCTCCTAATTAACAAAACAGATTTTCATATTTTTCCAGACTGTAGTGATACTGGAAGGCAAGTCTAAAATCTCTCATTTAATTTGTTACTTGGATCGATCAACTCACTGACTATGGATACCATCTTGGCATACTCAACAAAAGGCATCCATTATTCCCTGAACACACTCTATAAGGTTAAGTCTTTTCTTTTCTTCTGAAGTCACCATGTGGCCACCCTTTCTGATGTACTAAAAAAACACCTTTTACTTTTTAATATTAGCAATATGTAGAGTTCTGGCTGGAACCTATGAAAATTGAAAATAAGATTATTTTTCAGTTATAACAGATTTAATGTGGATTTCTTAACACTAGTGAGAGACTAATATATACTCCCATGCAAGGAGCCACTGACCTCATGAGGACATCTAGATGAATTAAGATGTTTGCTAGGAAATCTTAACCTGAACACGGTGTGAAATTGATAGTCAGAGGCAAAGCCAGCACTTGACTTACACAGAAAGAGGAAGCCAAAAACCCAGCCCTGAGGTATATCAGGAAGAATACCATAATATAGTATAAATGGTTGCTTTTTCTCAAAACAACTGACTGCTTATGTATTTGCTCCCGTTTTGTTTTTCTTATTCTAATGTCAACTCACTTGGTCACTGTGGAGATTTTAATTCCAAACACACCCATGGGTTTCTCTGACGGCATCCTCTTCAGGCTGAACTCTCGGCTGGTGAACTTCATAGACAGTTTCACTTCAATCTGACATGAAAAAAAACAAGTTAAAATTTAGAAGTGAGAAACTGCCATAAAGGTCAAAAATTTATTTGTGACAACTTTTCAGGATCTCCAGAATATACTACACTGTTTCAGAGAGTTGCATTATTAAAAAAGTATAATACAATTCAGAGGAAATGGATTGGATGAGAGTAAAAAAAGACAGACACACTCACCCCATTCATAGGAATAACTGTTCTTTGCCAGTCTTTACCCTGAAGAGCCTGAGCGTCGAGCTGAGAGGGATAAATTAAATAGGCAACTTTTATTACTAGATTAACAGTAATGTGTTATATGTAAGATAATAAAATGCCATACATACTTGAGTTCATGAGGTTTGGGAAAAATAGAAAAAGTAAAATTGTTTGGGATCATTTATCATAAAATTCAAATTAAACATGCCCTACATTTGTAGAAGTAATTAAAACCCTCGGTACTATATCTTTACCCCGTTTTAGTGTTTTCCTGCTAATTTTTACTGGTTTAGCCTTTCTTGTTCTATTGTCCAGATCAGTTAGAGAACCAGTAGTGCATAAAGCTATGATCACACATCAACTGCAAAAATCCACCCTCTACAGGAAATGATGAGGGGTGATACTGATATCTTTCTTGTTCCCTATTTCCAGATACAAGATTAACCAAATATGATTTATTTGCAGGGACTAAATTCCCAACCAAATACAGACAGATCTGATGATCCATCTGGGACAGCACAAACTGGTGCAACTGAGATGATGCAGCATACAAATGGAGACACAGAACAGTGTATGTGGAGGAAGCCGAATCCCCTTTCGGTTGTGAGCAAAGTCAGATCATGTTGCTCATAAATGAATCTTGTACGGCAGAGTGTTTCCTTTGTTTGGGCAATTTGATTATAAAGAATTTCATTTAATTTAAAAAGAGAGCTGCTTTTTTCTGTTGAAGCTTTTTAAGGTTTGGATTTCAATTTCCTCCCGGTCAAAGAGCACAACATTTAGTTCTATGGCATTTAAATGTCTTAACCTTTTAGCAACTACAATGTTTCTATAAAACATTAAATTAAGACCCTGTCAACCTATACATTCTAAAGAAACACAGCAGATAATAGAATATGGACAGTGAATGGATGGGTTAAATTTAATTGATGGATGGTTATAATAGATGATGGATAATGAACAAACAGATGGATGATGAACAAAATGGAGGGATGTTTGACAGATAATTAACAGATGGATGGATATAACTTGCTACATTATATGTATTCGTTCTGTACAAACTGATGGGCTTTCCATTGTTTTTCTCAGATTTTTTTTGTTGCATTCAAAGAAAACTGGGCATTCTGACAGTAAATAACTGTAGTTAAACAACTTAAACCACAAATAGATGACACCGACAAATAAAATTCAGTTTCTGTCAAATAAAAGAGACATCATTCGTTCCTTGTTTAGATTTGTGAAAATCCTGTTAAGCATCATTTTCATCTCTGGCAGCTGGTTTTCAATGACATCATCCCATTAAGAAAGGATCAGGTCTCAGCATTACTAGAAGAGGCCACTAGAGGGAGCCTGCCACTAAGTTTGTGAGATGAGGAATGAGTCTTTTCTGCAGTAGTTTAACCAAATCAAACAGGATATAGACAGCTCAGATTAAAACAGTTGTTACACAACTAACAAAAACAAACCTGCTTTGCTCTTGGTGAGGTTGAGATTATTTATTTCTTATGCTGGAAGTGAATTATATGTAGGCTATATATAGTTGTTAAAATCTTTTTTTTTTTAAATCTTTTTTTTTTGCTAATTTACAGTGGTGTTCTATAGTGGTGTTAAGGCTGGTGTTCTTTTCCGAACCTCATCAATGACACTTTAAATCTGGCACCAATGTCAGGATAGCGTCAGTCATCAGGATTTCTGACAGCCACAACTGCCACCACAACAATTGATAAGAGGTAGAAAAAGGCAGCTTTTTATCGGCCTGTCAACAAAACAATTCACTCTCAGAGTAAATCCTTGCTCAACTGACAAAGACATCTGCTATTTGCTATACAGGTTGGGCTACCTACAATCATCTTTCTACATCATGCATTGCTGTCAAATCAATATGCATTTCATGCTTAGCGGCTGAGAAGATTACATAACTCCCAATCAATACTGAGTCATGGTAAGTCTGGTGATAGTAATGGGGGAGGGGTTGACGTCATGCCATACCAGGATCTGTCCTTTCCCAATGATGCGGTCCGTGCCGTCTCCGTCTTCTTTGTTCAGCTTGGTCCTGTTGTAGCTCTTCTCGTAGCAGAGCAACCTCAGGGTCTGAGAGCCCTCCAGCTCGATCTCAAACTCCTTTGGGCAAAAGGACAGAAAAAATAAACTATTTTTACATGAAAGATGGAACAATGCAACAAAAATGACAAAGATTATCCCATTGCAGTGCAGAGCTGATCGACATTCCTTGCTATTATGTAAGGGAATGCTCTGCATATGGTTTGCACATTGTACAGAAATCCACACTGTGCCAGTTCAATTAACTCTTGGACGGATGTGAGTCATCGCGTGCCGCAGATCTTCATTAGTTCATATTATTTCCACTTTGTTAAGCAGAATTCTCAAAGAGGAACTACTCTTTTTCTAAACACTTTCTTCCCTCATCCAACAGTGGCATTGGGAGTGCACCCATCTTGGTGTACACAGAGACTGCATAATCTCTTTAGATTGTCTATACTCCCACAGTAGGTCATATTTTATGTGCTGGAGTTGCAACCATTAAAAAACAAAGTTTGATCATTTTTACGAATAAAACATGTTAGGGCAGAAAAAAACATAAAAGAATTAGGAAAAACTGAGGAATTACTCACATTGGTGGTTATGCGAATGAGATTGCGTTTTGAAGCACTATAAAATTTGAGAGTAATAAAATAAACTGTTGCACAAAATACATTTTCCTTTTACAAAATGATCATGTACTGTAGAAGACCTGAAGCCAGTTGCTGGTCCCTTCTGCTTACATGCGGCACCAAGCTTCATGTGTGTTTGGAGCTAAATAAATGTACTCAATAACCCAGTAAATGCTTGTATGTAAAAGAAAGACCTTAAAAGCATTTTTTGGGGAATCAGAGACACCACCAGGGGGGTTAATTGGTGGAAAGAACCAGCCCATACATGTACAGGGTCTCCCCCATTGGCTCCCAGATTCTGTGCACCAGTACAGATTTTTTTCTAGAATCGTCTATCGTCCGGAGAATGAGATGGTCACAGAAGAAACTTGCTGTTGAGTCTGATTAACCATTTCTGTGTTGATTTGCCCCAATTCTTGTGTCATTATCCATTAAAAGAACCACCACAGGCAAAGTATTTTTAAATGTCCTGAGACTACAACAAGTTCATTATGCCATACATTCTGAATTGAATCGAATTCTAACAAGGCCTCGCAAGCCTTTAAAGAGAAACAGGCCCATAGCTCCCCCATCATGTTTACCAGTTGGCATGAGCTCCAGTTTCACATATTCGTAGTCTGTTTTACACCTGGAGTGTTTGTTGCTGAAAATCGCAATCTTATTGGGATCTGATCAAAGAATGCAGTTCTCAGGCATCTGTCCTTGGTTAGTATTTACAAAGCAACTAATGGTTGCCATGGAGACTTGGTGACTGATTACTTATAGTTTGCTTCAGTTCTCTAACTCTCTCTTTCACTTTTTTAACCTCCCTTACCATCCTCCTTACTGTGCTTAGTGGAAAGATAAACTTGGGTCCTGCCTTGTTTGTCACACATCCAGTTGAAATATTTTAGTTACTGCTATCCCTGTGACTGCTTCCTGACTCATGTATTTACCTCCACTAAACAGCATGTTCTCTTATCTTTTCTATTTTGAAGAGTGGCTAAGAAATGTTTCACATCATATTCCGACACCATAAAAACAGTAACCCAATATTTACAAATTAAAATAGAGATATTCTGAATATTGCAAAAAAGTAAAGCATAAATAAAAAAAATAATATAAAAACTTGAGTCACATTTCTTTTAAAGCAATCGGTGTGCAAATAGTTGTGACATCAGCGATTTTGATAAAAGCTATAATTCTTAATGGGGAAATTCTTTCATTACCCACTGAATAAATGTATTCAAACAGATATAAACAACTGGCTAACTTTAGGGCTTTTTATACATGTTTACCAGGAGTGCTAATAAATGAGGAGTGCTGTCTCCACCGGCTTGTTTGCAATAATAATTGTTTGTCTTTGTGTATTTTCCCTATGTGTTTGTGGGCAGCAGATGCTCCTTTTTGTGGGTTTTGATAGACATCTTTCCACTACTTAGGAGACAGCTAACAGATTAAAAGAGCAGATGCTACACATATGACAAGCAGCATAAAATGCAAAGAGAAGAAAAAATATATTAAGTGGGCATTGCTGAGTAAAAGAAAAACAGATGGTTTTTCAATATTGGGCTTTATTTTCATGAAATTCTACCGCAGAATAATGAGACTAGTAAAGTTCAGTGTGGGTATTTGTTCTGGATTTTACCTCGTTCCATTTGGGTTCAGTGGTGTATCGGTATACTCTCGTCTTTGCTTTATTTAAAAAGAAGCCAAATGAATCCACCTCCAATGTGCAGTAGAGATCTGAAAGAAAGACGATGATGGTGAAGAAATTACATATAAAAAAGAGGACAGGTTAACCCTGTATGTTCAGTAAACATTGTGAATCTTTGGTTAGATTTCTTTCAATCACAAATACTGTAAAAAATAGAAATATTTTATATTCTTTGCACTGCAACATTAAAGCTGTGATTTCTTAGTTATTAGTGTGACCTTATGTTCTAACTAATACATAAAGTCTCAAGATGAGTGACTCACTTAAACTCTGTTTGAGGCCAGAGGCAGAGTGGACAATTACATTCAGAAACCCGTAGAGACCGGAGGATTCATCCTCTGGAAAAAAAACGCAGAGAGATTGGAAAAGAACATCAGCGGGGCAGATTAGAAAACCATGCACATCTCTGTTTGTTCTGGAGTCGATTCAGGCAGAAGGGGAAGAGTAAAAGCAATACTGGATTGTGGAGAACATGTAAAATAAAGCTGCCTTTGTAATAATTTCATTCCTGATGCACAAATAAACCCTGCATTTAGGTACAAATAGAAGGAGCCTACCTTCTTTATTCAGACTAAGTGGAATGTTGTGGACAGTTTGGAGTTTGAGACAGGAGCTGGTCAACATTTGCAGCTCCATGGATGTCAGCGAGGGCGTTTTAACACCTTGAGGACACAGAAGTTTAAGTAAATATCCAAAACATGTGATATTGGAATGTGAGAGGGGCTTATAAGTAATAGACTGAAAAGGCAGTATTCACCATAAGTGTTTAATTAAACATGCATTGCACATTGTGAGGTGGGAATCAGGGATGTTTTCCTGGATCAGACAGGACATGCCTGGAAGGACATATCTGCAAAACTCACATTTCTGCTGCTGCTCTCTGATTATCTCTCTCCACTCTGAACGTTCGTAGTCGGAAGAAATCAGGAAGCTATAACTCTGAAAACACAAACACACAACGCATTTACTAGAGAACACCAATAAATAAAGCTAAATAATTACAATGTCAGAATACATAAGACAATATAAATGCCAGGGAAAGGGTGTATGCCCTGTTTTTGGTTCTGTTTTTGTTTCAGATCAAACAAATGTTAATATCAGAAAAAAATAACCTCAGTAAAATACATTGTTTTCAAATAATGATTACATTCATTAAGGGGAAAAAAACTATCCAGCCTAACCTGACCCTGCGTGCCTGTTAACTGTGATTAAATAGAGCTGAGTTAAATTTCACTAGCCACACCCAGCTATGATTACTGCTAGATCAGTAGAATCATGAAATCACTCAAATAGGAACTGTCTGAACACATGACGTAGGCTACTGATCTCGGAAAGCAACACATCATGCTCTGGGTTTAAAGAAATTCAGAATCATAGACATCAATAGGCCATTATCCACAAAAAGAGAAAACATGCAACAGTGGAGAAATCTTCAGGAGAGGCAAAGAACTACAAGAGCACATCAGCAACAAATCCAGGAGTTCACAAAAGAACCCAGAACAACATCTAAAGCACTGCAGAGCTCACTTGCCTCAGTTAACACCCGTGTTCATGATTCAAAGGTTAGAAAGAGACGGGGCAAAAATGACATTGATGGAAGAGTTGCCCAGTGAAAATTACTGCTGGCAAAAAAAAAAAAAAGAAAGAAAAAAAATAGAACTTTTTTGAAGGTGTGCATCTGCTTTCATCTGCTTTAAAACTAGGAGCATTTTGGAAAAAGAACATCGTACTGCCAGTTAAGCATACCATAATTAAATTAGACATAACTGAAGCAAACAAACATTCTGGTCTCTATATTTGTCAAGACAATGATTTGAAGCACACTATCAAATACCCCTCTGGATGGCTTTTAAAATTTTTTTTTAAAGTGGCCTAGTCAAAGTCCAGATTTAAGTCTGATTGATATGCTGTGGCATGACCTTAAACAGGCTGGTAAAACCCTCTTGTTTCAAGCCAAATGTATTAGAAACCGTTATTGGGTTCAGAATTCGATTATTATTTGCAATATTATATAGCTTTGTTCTTTATCAAATGAAATAATTTGGTTTGAAAATATATTTTTGTATGTACTCAAGGCAGCTCTGACTGATGTTAAAAAGTGTTTGAGGATCTGAAACATTTAGGTGGGACAATAAAGGACAAAAGAAGAAGTCGATGGTTTTTCCACAGTACTCTACATTGTGATGTTCATTAGCAAACTTTGACAGATACAAGAAGCCCTGCAAATGAATGGCAATAGTTTATGTTAGGGACCTGAATGACTCAGGAAGACAACAGTTAAATAAGATATACAGTATAGAGAATTGGAGCATACAGAAAACAATGTAAAAAAAGAAAGAAGAGCTAAGTATATTATCATAATGGTCCCATCATCACCTTTCCGTTCTTGTTGAATAATCTGAGGGGCATGCTGGGAGACGTTAGCAGCAGCAAAGACTCTTGCTCGGACAGTTTCTTCCGGAGTCGGTCGATCACTTTTGAACCCTTGTTGGCTCTCTGAAAACCCAAAGTAAAAAGATAAAAATGCTTTATGAGAAAAATTATCCTGCATCAGCATCTGGGAATGTGCCCGTTCGACGTACCTTCTCCCTCTGAATCTCACTGCGGAGGTGTGAGATCTTGACCTTAACGGCATCAAGCTCTTCGTCCGGGACTTGGGGAATGGTGAGGGGCTCCGTCTCTTCTGGGCCTTGGAAGGTCAGCTCGGTCAAAGGGATGTACCACTTGCAGTCATACTGTTGGTTTTTACTGCATTAGGATCATAAAGGGGAAAATTAGAAAATACAGAAAGTTCAAGTAAAAACAGTCAAATGGAAAGTAGGTTTAAAAGCAGCCAGGAGATGCAGAATAATTGATGCAGATGACTTCTAGGGAAAGGCTTTGGTTTCACTTTGAATCCATATTGGAATTATTTGCCATCTGCAGTGGAAATCACTACTTGGCTCTATCTTCATGTGCTGCAGATGGGTTTTTTGCAACATCATCTAGAAAATAAGGGCCATTGGATGTTATTGCTCATTTAACATATCCTCTCCATTTTCTATGTAATATGCTGCTTCTAATCATTAGTTTGTAAAGTTTTGTTTTGAACATTCTGGTAGATGTTTCAGTCTCAGATCATTTCTAACTTTGAAAAATACTTGTTTTTTTGTGTTTTTGGCAGTTTAGTTTTTTCTTTCTGTTCCCGATGCCAACTCATAGCCTTTGCTTGTAAACAGACTTTAACCTGATTTCATGAAAAGTTTCCTCCTTCTTGTAGGCCTTGACAGTGACACGCCTACCTCCCGCTGAGTGTTTTTCACTTAGCTGGATCATGTGACAGAATTTTTCTTTATCACTAAAAGAATGCAGTGATCAGGCATCGCTGTCATCTTCCACTGTGCTCTCTTTATGTAAATGTGGAATTGTTGCTCTAGACTCATCCTTTCAGCACTGATTTGCCTTTGCAGCTACTTTTTTTCTTCTGTAATGTGAGCTATGTTGAGATCATTTCAAAGCAACAACTTCCTTACCACAATAGTGTTCAAGAGCAGACCTTTGAAATGTTTAACAGTGAAAGAATAATCTGCATTGGTCCATGAAACACCTCCTGAGTCAGCTTTCCAACTCCAGCAGTTATCTTATATCATCTGTGTCAATATTTCGGTGTATAGCTGTGGGGTTTTATTTTTTATTTTTTGCAAAGAAAAACAGTTTTCTTTACCCTCCAATCTGTTTCTTCAGCTTGGCGCAGAGCAGAAGGTCAGTGAAGAGGAAGACGTGCCGCAGCTTCCTGGTTCCCTCCACCAGCTCCACCATGAAACTGTCCTTCAGCAGCTGGCGGTTCTACAGCAGTGACAGCAGAAAAAAAAAAAAACACCTTTGGATGACATCCTCCAATATTCTGCTGGTATAGGAGACTGTGGTATTTTCTAAGGGATCCATGAGGAAAAAGTAAACTACAGTGCTTCAAAAAACTAATTACGCCCCCTTAAACTTTTTTCACATTTTGGCAAGCTATAACCAAAAACTTAACTGTGTGTTACTGGGATTTTGTGTAATAGATTATCACATTACTGAAGTGGAAGGAAACGGATGCATGGTTTTCAACAACAACAAAAAATGTTATAAGTGCAAAATCGGCATAAATATTAATCCCCCAGAGTTTAGTGTTTGTAGAATCCCCTTTCATTACCATTACAGCTCAAAATGCATCTTGGCCACATCTAGAGACTGAATATTTTTCCCATTCGTCTGGCACAATAGCTAGTCTCAGTCAAATTGGATGTTCTTAAACATTTTTCGTTTTAGCCACTGATTCTCTGAAACATGAAGAAACGATTGCAGATCAGGCTGCATGTTTGGGGTCATCGTCCTGCTGGAATGTTGTTCTCCGACCAAGTTTTAGGTCTTTTATAGCCACCAACAGGTTTTCTTTTTGATTAGTTCCATCCATCTTCATATTAACTGATACTCTACTGAGTAGCAGCATAGCACGATGCTGCCACCACTTTTTTCACCATGGGTATGCTACGTTCCGGGTGATGTGCAGTGTTTTCTACCAAACTGTCTTTTGCATGTAGGTCAAAAGGTTTACATTTAATCTAAATTGAGCAGAGCAGCTTCTTCCATATCTTTGCTGTGCTTCCAACATACCTTGAGGCAAACCTCAAACAGGATTTTCCAATTGGTTTCTCTCAACAATATATTCATTCTCATCACTTTTTCATTAAGACTTAACTTGCAGAGTCATTGTCTGACAGTTGTTCTGTCAACAGATTTTCCCACTGGACAAATTAGCTGCTTCTTTAATCAATGCTGTGTTTGCCTCTGTTTCCAGCTGTACCATACTCTTTTCATTTATTTAATAATTGAACAGTGCACTATTTTCTTTACACACCTGTGCACTGTTGTTCACTGAATAGGTGTATTCTGAATTCGATTGGTAGACCTTTAAGAGCGTCTGAGTAAAAGGGGGCATCCCAAACGTTTCAGTTTTATTATCAAAAAATATGAAAATCATTCATCAGTTTTTCTTTCACTTCGTAATTATATTGGTGTATCGCATTACATCCAGGAAAAATCCACTCAAGTTTGGGGTTGGAGTGTGACACAATGTAAAAAAGAACGCGTGTAAATAGTTAAGCAAGACCCTGAATACACTTCCCAATCAAACCAGCCAAGACAGAAAGAAAGAACCAGTTAGAGAGGAAACAACTCAGCTATATAGTAAACCGCATAAGGTGGAAAAAAATCTGAAAGATAGGGACTGATTGGTGTTTATAAAAATGATCTGAATCATCTATTTTCAGGCTGCGGGGAAATCGTGGGAAGTTTCTAACAAAAAGGAAGAGTGATATCTTGCTGTTGGGACTCATCGCTGATGTCAGACTATATAATGAGATGTGCAATAACACCATTTACCAAAAGGGGTCAGTAAAGTCTTTTTCGAAGGAATGAAGAAAAAAAAAGACCAGTTAGGCAGACAAATATAAAACCACAGTTTGGTTCTAAATGGCTCAATTTTATACACTCTTAACCTCAGTTTTACTTGTGGGATGAAGAGTGAAAACAGTTATTGGAGACTGTTTGTTCTCTTACCAGCTTGACTTTAATTCTTGGGGGAACTTCACAGTTTTCTCAATGGAATCTGAGAGTTTATCTTGGTGGCCGCTATTTAACTATGAGAATTCCTTTTGTGTTTTGGGAAAGATATATTAGAAAATTGAAGAAAAAAGAGTTTATAATAAACACATCAAATAGAATTCTTTGTCAGCAAAAAACAAAAGACAAAAAAACAAGACAAAAGCCATGGTAGAAACTAAGTGAAATTAAGGACTTTTTGTTTCCCAGAGAAGTAGAAAATATGTTATCAAAAATTTGGATATACCTTTTAGTAGCTCAAGTTTTGAAAAACGTTTTACACTTTATTTTACCACTCCATAACCAGTTCCCACTCATATCAAACCTGTAGCAAACACTCTTTCACTGCACCAAAGCAATGAAACATGACATCATGTTTGTTCAGAGCAAACCACATCCTTGTCATCATGATTGTGACCCCCCCTCCCTCTTTTTTTCCTTTGTCCCCCCCCCTCCCTCCCACCTCCACTGTATCAGTCACTGATAGAGAACACTGGAGTGGAGATGAGGCAAATGGAAGAAAGAGAAAGTTTATGTGCTCGCAAATTTTTTTCTGAAAAAAAAAAAAGAATGCTGATGTGAGGGTTCATTCTGTTGTGAGTCAGAGCTGAAAAGTTTGTGAATGATGTAGAATGGCTGAGAAAGGATGACTAAGATATGCAGGGAAAGAGGAGAAATGACTGAGACAACCCATGTAATGATGTCTGAGAGAGAACAGGGAGGAGAAGGAGGCCACAGAGGAGATCCCTGATGAACAAATATCACACAGATGCTTCTTACTGTACATAGATACCAACTCATGTGACATTGCAGCAACACATCCCAGTCTCTACTGTACTTATAACAATCCTGACCATCAAAATAAGGATTATCTAAATAAGGACCATCAAAATACGGAATCTAATTCTAGTACTTGGATGCAAAACAGCAATAACCTGTGATGGATAACGGATTACCTACTTTCATACTGTGTCTAGTTTTAACCTACATTTATGTTATCACCAGATTCTCAGAAAACATTTTTAACACATTCAGCCTTTTCTTTAAAAAAAAAAGGTTTTGTGGCCACATCAGCCTTTATTTGGCAATGGATAATAAATAGAAGGGGGAAGACATGCGATAAACCAGGACGTGGCTTAAACCAGGGACGACTGCGTCGAGGACTGAGACCTCCATACAGGGGGCGCCCGCACTAACCACTACACTACGCAACGCCCCAAGAAGTATTTTACTGTGCATGGTATCCACGACTGCCCTGTCAGTGTTTCTGGGAGCTTGGTGAGTAAATCAATCAGGGCAGCTGTAGTTCAGAAAATCGTGAGTTCGAGTCCTGCCTCCGCCTGATACATGTTGCTGTATCCTTGGGTAAGACACTTCACCTACCCGCCTACTGGTGTTGGCCAGAGGGGCTGATGGCGCAATATGGCAGCCTTGCTTCTGTCAGTCTGCCCCAGGGCAGCTGTGGCTACAAGTTGCTTGCTTCCACTAGTGTGTGAATGTGAGAGTGAATGAAAAGAGTTGTAAAGTGCTTTGAGGATCTTGAAATGCGCTATATAAATGCAAGCCATTATTATTATTATAAATTACTTTACCTTACCTACAGCACCCTTCACACCACACACATGAGTGTCAAAAGCGAGTAAGGATGGCAGCAAAAAAGAAGAATTTGGACACGAGGAACTATTTTTCAAAGAAACCTGTAAGTCACTTAAAGTCAAGTTCGCTAATGAAATGTGTCTGTCAAATGCTACGCTTTGGCGCACATCATACAATCTAAAATTGTATGTAACTATGAATTACGTGGTTTGGAAACTAACGCACAACAAGCTGCCCACTATTAGTTATGTTACACCATTCAGCTAAGGATGGAGCAGGTCTGTGCGCGCTTCCCCCAGGGGGCAAGGTGGGCATGCACTGTGTGATTTCTGTCATATTGTTTAACCCATTTTCCAGTCATGCAACAATTTTTGCGATCGGTTCGTCTTCAAAGCTGCATAAAAATAAATATTGTTTCCCCAAGAATTTCTGCTTGCATATCTAATTTCGCTCATATATGTTTTAAATACAAAATAATTGCAATAAAAGTATACAGTTTACTTTTGCAGAGTCCTGCACTGGTCCAATTTTACCAACCCCCATGCATTAAGATGATTTTTTAACCCAACCCTTTACCCATAGTTAACTCCAGATCAAATCCTGACCCAACCCGCCCGTTGATTTAAAACCACCATCGGTCTGTGTCCGCCACAGCTATGTGCTTCAATCCCTCCATAACTCTCCATTGTGCTGTCAGCTGAGCTCTCAGATACTGATGCTTTGAATATGTGTCCAGGTCTGAGATGATAATCAGTCAGATGCTCTCATAGGAATCTCCTTTTGATTGATTCAGTTACCTGAACTCTGTGTGTAAAGTTGAAAATGTCTGCGCGTCTGCAACAAGTGGTCAGGGATGTGAATTGTAAACTGCTGGTGTTTTAAAAAAAGAGGTAAAAGAGAGATAAAAATATATTTTAGTAATGTTTTTAATGTGAGGGATAAAAGTCAGCTCAGACTCAGAAATCATGCCCAGGTTCTTCATTTGTAAAGAAGGTTTTGGTAAAAGTTTCTCTCTTTGAGCCTCAGGACCGATGACTAAAACTTCCGTTTTGTCATGCTTGAGCGTATTGGTGCCTCTAACTGTTCCAATGAGACGTTTAACAAAATATTTATTCATACTATACATTTTTAGTCTATCAAAGTGTTTGGGAACCTTTGATTAGTAATTCAGCATTTTCTGTTTCTCCAGGATTTAAAGGAGGATGGTAGGAAAGGTGAAATATAAATCATATAATATATTTATACTGTTGGAGAACTGCAGCAAATTGATATCTTGGGTCCACCAAGTCAATATAAGAATCCCTAGAAGCTATCTGCATCTTAAATAGTTATTTGGGAGCCATGCGATACTGTACTATATGTACATGCTAACCGCTACAAGGACTTTGACTAGAACCATCTGAAACAAAGTACGAATGTGTGGAAAAACATCTCATGCCCATTGCTGAGTATGCTGATGGATCTGTGCTCCTGTGGGTCTGTTTTCCTTCCAAAGCCCAAGGGGATCTTGTGAGAGGGAACATCATAACAACCAAATTAATATACAGGTGAAACTTGAAAAATTTGAGTATTGTGCAAAAGTTCATTTATATCAGTAATTCAACTGAAAAGGTGAAAGTAATACGTGAGATAGAGTCATTATATGCAAAGCGAGATATTTCAAGCCTTTATTTGTTAGAATTTTGATAATGGTTACAACTTATGAAAACCCCCAATTCAAAATCTCAGAATAATTTCAATATTGTGAAAAGGTTCAATATTTTAGGATCAAAGTGTCACACTCTTATCAGCTAATTAATCCAAAACACCAACAAAGGGTTCCAGAGCCTTTAAATGGTCTCTGGTTCAGTAGGAATCACAATCATGGGGAACACTGCTGACATGACAGCTGTGCAGAAAACCATCATTGACACCCTCCATAAAGAAGGAAAGCCTCAAATGGTAATTGCCAAAGAAGTTGGATGTTCCCAAAGTGCTGTATCAAAACACATTGATAGAAAGTTATGTGGAAGAGAAAAGTGTGGAAGAAAAAGGTGCACAAGCAGTAGGGAGGACCAGAGCCTGGAGAGGAGTGGACTGAGGCTGGAGTTAGTGCATCAAGAGCCACCACACAGACCAATCCTGGACATGGGCTTCAAATGTTGTATTCCTCTTGTCAAGCTCCTGAACAACAAACATCAGAAGTGTCTTACCTTGGCTAAAGAAAACAGAACTGGACATTTTGCATTTCATTTGGAAACCAAGGTCCCAGAGTCTGGAGGAAGAATGGAGAGGCACACAATCCAAGATGCTTGAAGTCCAGTGAGAAGTTTCCACAGTCTGTGTTGATTTGGGGAGCCATGTCATCTACTGGTGTTGGTCCACTGAGCTTTATTAAGTCCAGAGTGAACGCAGCCATCTACCAGGACATTTTGGAGCACTTCATGCTTCCTTCTGCAGATGAGCTTTATAGAGACATTGACTTCATTTTCCAACAGGAGTTGGCACCTGCCCACACTGCCAGAAGTACCAAAATCAGGTTAAATGACCATGGGATTACTGTGCTTGATTGACCAGCAAACTCGCCTAACCTGAACCCCATAGAGAATCTATGGAGCATTGCCAAGAGAAAGATGAGAGGCATGAGACGAAACAATGCAGAAGAGCTTAAGGCCGCTATTGAAGCATCCTGGTCTTCCATAAAACCTCGGCAGTGCAACAGGCTGATAGCATCCATGCCACACCACATACAGGCAGTATTTGATGCAAAAGGGGTCCAAACCAAGTACTGAGTACATATGCATGATTATACTTTTCAGAGGTCTGACATTTCTCTATTTAAAATCATTGTTTTATTGATTTCATGTAATATTCTAATGTTCTGAGATTTTGAGTTTGGGGTTTTCATAATCTGTAAGCCACAATCATCAAAATTATAACAAATAAAGGCTTGAAATATCTTGCTTCGCATATAATGAGTCTATCTCATATAATAGTTTCATCTTTTAAGTTGAATTACTAAAATAAATGAACATTTGCACAATTTGCACAAAAAAGAACTTTTTTGTTCTAATATTTTTTATGTTCACCTGTACCAGGAGATTTGTGCTAAAAATCTAGTGACAGAGTTCCAGCACATTTTCCATATACAGGAAGAAGATCCATACTTTTACAGACTAATCTTTGCAGCGTTTTCAGTACTTTGTGTTTACTTTAAAATATAAAACACTAAAGTTCTTTATGAATAAAAAGCAAACATTACTACAATGGGCAGCCTTTCAATTTGCAATCTGTGAAAAGATATGGCAAGGAAGGAGGATTCAAGGATGGAAAAAAGAAGGACACAAGGAAAGAAAAATGAAGAGAAAGAAGGATGGACACAAGGAAGGAGGAAAAGAAAGGAGGAGGACACAATGGATGAAAGATATAAGACAGAACAGAAGGAAGGAAGGAAGGAAGGAAGGAAGGAAGGAAGGAAGGAAGGAAGGAAGGAAGGAAGGAAGGAAGGAAGGAAGGAAGGAAGGAAGGAAGGAAGGAAGGAAGGAAGGGCACATGAAATGAAAGAATGAAGGAAGCAACAAACAGAGGTAATACACTAAAAAGGAAGGACAGGAGGAGAGACACCAGGAAGAAGAGGACGTAAGGAAGGAGGCTACAATAAACAAAGGAAAGCCACAAGGAAAGAGTCAAGGAACGAAGCACACTAAGAAGGACAGAAAGAGAGGACATTAAAAAGACATAAGCAGGGAAGGATGGACAAAGGGCAGTAAGGAAGGTGGAACACAAAGGGTGAAAGCCAAAGATAGACATAAAAGGAAGGTCGGGCTCAATGTTGGAAAGAAAGGATGGACACAAGGAAGAATTGATCCAAGTAAGGGAGGGAGGCAGAACACAAGGAAGGGCAAAACAAGGACACAATGATGAAGAAAATGAACTAAAGAAAGAAAAGGAAGGAAGGAAATACATAAAGAAAGAAATAAAGGAAGGGCAAGCAGAAAAATTTACCTGGAAAATTCAGAAATCAAGCTCCATACCTTTTCACAGTTTTGGAACCCTAAATATTCATAAATATAATTGATAAACTTTAGACTTATGGGGTAAAAGGCATTGGTGATCAATTTATGCCATGTTTACTCATGATGAGGAAGCAGTTAATAGAATTTTGTGTAATTTACTTAGAACATATTTATGACAAACAGTATTTGTATCTAGTTTTATGCATGTTTACAGAAGACCTTTGCTTATGTGTTTTTCCAATAAAAGGTGAAGAGGGGTTGGTTGTGTTTCTTGTTTTGTTAATATTTTAATGGTTCAAATTAGAGGCAAATTGGGGCCTGTACAAATAACTTGTTTTGAGAATTCTTCTCCACCCAAAAACAGGACCCTGACTTGTGAAATTAACAATGAACTCTGGTTATGTAATGACTGAAAATATAGCGAAGACTTAGGTTGGATTACCATCTTGAGAGCATCTTGACAGTCAAACTACAAAAGCTGTTCTTAAGCTTTTTATTATAGAAAAATGACATAAATTATTTAAATTATAAAATCATAAAATAGGTGTATGAATACATTCAAAAAGTACGGTTGCTGCTTTTTTCACAGCTACAGAGAAAAAGAAGCAAGTAAGGGAATTGCATCAGCAGCTGACCATTACATGTAAAAAAAAAAAAAAAAAAACGCTCATGCACAGATTAAATATTGACCAACTCTTGAAGGAGCCTCACCAAGAGCATAATGCACAAGTAATGGGAAGGTTTATTTTTAGAGCATAAGCTTTAAAGGGCACCTCTGCACTTGTGAAGGGGTGTGGATTTTTTTCTTTTCTTGTGTGTGTGGGTGGATTACGGCATGTCCTTTTAGGGGGAAAAAAGTGGAATTTTCTAAATAACTGTGTGCATTTTTAGTTCAACACTTCTTTCTTTCATCTGTAAGGCAAACAAAGCAGAGCGAGGACACGGGTGTCGTCATTTGCATTTTAATTAAGTGCTTCCTGTTTGCCGCCACCCCCACCGCTCATGGCGTGGGGCCAGGGCCTCTGGGGGCCCACCTGTACTGATCGGATCTAGCATACCTTCACTGACCAAACTGGAAATGACTCACTGTCTATGCATGGAGGGCAATAATGACCCTTCAGTGCTCCTCCAGTTGTTTAGATTTCAGCCAATATCACAATTAAGCTCTGTGGTTCCCGGCATGTAGTCTAGCTTGTTTGTCATCAACAAATCAAATAAACTTGACTCCAAATTGCTGAAAATAAAAGGTTCCGGCTCATAACAGAACTTTAAACTAGCAACTTAAACCTAAAGGGAAAAGCAAATGAATATCGAGTAATTATTTAAAAAGAAAGTCTGTGTAGAATTTAAAATGCACAATCTTTGCATAAAAAACAGACGCTTCTACTTGGTAAAAGAGAAAAAAACTACTCCAGCTTACTGTTTACTTTATTTTTTTTGAGGTTTAATATAATGAACCCCATTGATTTCAGAAAGCTCCTTTCATGTATCCATAATAAATATTTGATGACAGCTGTTGGGGCCTGAACTGACTGAGATGGAAACTGAGGCCTGCAGGGATAATAAAGGAAAGTGTGTGTGCGTTCGCATGCGTGTGTGTGTATGTTCCTCTAACATATGGAACAGAGAGTAGCAAAGTGTGTGTGAATGGAAAGGGTGCAGTAACGGCCCCCCTGTGAGCGGGGGGAGGAGCCCCCTCGCCTTACCTCCTCCCATATACCATTAATAAATAATTAACTAGAAATCTGCCAGTCAGAGTGGACTGGTAGCATATTATAAGGCACTGTGTATGGCAAAGGCTATCAATCAAGGGGCATCCATTCATGTGCATCAACTCATCTCCAGGGATGGGAGAAACTGGTGGGGGAGCGGGTGATTGAGCAAGTCTGTGTGTGCTGGTTCGAAAGGGGGGTCTGGAGGGGGAAGTGATAGATACAGAGCAAACAGACAGAATCAGTCTTATGGAGGCAACCCTGCTATGACCATATAAGGACATGGGCTCTGCTTTAGGCTGCAGATTGGTGGCTCCCGTGCACTCATCTGGTGGTGACTTCAAAGTCATTTGGAGGGTGAGTTTGTGATGTCATCATTCCCAAGATGGGCAGGTGCAAGTTAAGCTGACGTAGGTAAAAAAAAAAAAAGGCTTATTTTAGGGGGTGAAAAAATGGGATGGGGAAGAAAATATTAAGAATATCAGAATTTCAACCATGGGAGAGAGGCAAAAATAGTGTTAGTAGCTGGGGAAATATCTATATATGCCAAAAATTGCATTAAACGGTAAATTAAATGGTGCATATCTCCAGCAATCATCAGGCAAGAGCTATATGTACAGTGCTTTTCAAAAAAGATTTTTTTTGTTACAACCAAATTCAATGTTTTATTAGGCTTTTATATGATAAACGTGGAATTTTATCACTTAAGAGAGTACATAACTTAAGTGAAAGGAAAATTATAGAGTTTTTGAAATTCTTTACAAAGACAAATCCAACAAAGAAGTGTGATGTGTATTTGTACTTGGGTCCCTTGAGTTAATACTTTCTTTGTCCATTCTTCTTACCAAAATAGCGTCAATTCAGTAAAGCTGGGTGGAAATAAATACTTATACCTATATATATACTTAGACCTAAACGATTCCATTCCAGAATTGCGCTGCTCTTGGTGGCGGCATGTTGGAGTTGCTCTGTTGGCTACATATTAAGTTTTGGTTTTTTGTACAATGGTTCCTCTTTTTTCTTAAAGAAGATTGTTTTTTTTTTTACCTGTACACTTTCTAATTTTTGGTGCTGTGAAGCTGGAAGGATTTTTGCTGTAAATTTTTCACTTTTTGACAATTTGTTATGATGCGTAACCATGGCAACAATGTGGTTTACAGCCGGGAGCAGCTGATTAACATCGCAAAAGCTGAAATAATACCTCAACTGAAGCCACAAATCCCTGATGAGTTGATAAGGAGGAGACGTGGATGCAGAGCAAAAAGGAGACAGAGAAAGAGGAAGTTCAAGCCATCTCTTCTATCGATCATAATGGGCAACGTAAGATCACTGGCTAACAAGATGGATGAACTCCAAGCCCTTACAAGGACTCAGCCAGAGTACCGTGAATGCAGTGTTATGTGTTTTACGGAGACGTGGCTACTGGATCATATCCCCGACCCTAACGTCTGTCTGCCAGGCTTCCTGACTGTATGAGCAGACAGAGATCTGAAGACGAGCAGAAAAAGAAAAGGTGGTGGAGTAGCAGTGCTTGTCAACAACAGAAGGTGTCATCCAGGACATGTTACTGTGAAGTGTCTCTGTAGCGCAGATGTCAAACTCTTGGCAGTGAGTTTTCATCCATATTATTTACCAAGAGAGTTCACCAGTGTAATTTTGGCAATTGTTTATATTCTACCTTCAGCCGTTGCTGACACTGCATGTGATGTCATCAATTCCGTTGTTGCTAAGCTACAGACACAGCACCCCAATGCATTTGTGGCAATATCTGGTGATTTTAATCATGCCTCGCTCTCGTCTACACTTCAAACATTTCAACAGTTTGTCAGCTACACCACAAGAGAAATCAGGACCTTGGATTTGTTTTATGCAAATGTAAAGGATTCATACATGTCCAAACCAAGACCTCCTCTGGGAAAATCAGATCACAATCTTGTTTGTCTCTGTTCAGAATATAAACCACTTGTTCAGAGGCAACCTGTGACAAAACGAACTGTGAGAAAACGGTCACAGGAAGCTGAAGAAGCCCTGCAGGGTTGTTTTGCAACCACAGACTGGATGACTCTTTGCCAAGCACATGGAGAGGACATCAATGCCATGACTGAGTGTGTGACTGACTATTTAAACTTATGTGTGGACAACATCATCCCCACCAGAACAGTGAGATGCTTCCCTAATAACAAACCCTGGATCACCAGTGACCTGAAGGAACTGCTAAACAAGAAAAAAAGAGCCTTCAGGGAGGGAGACAGGGAATTACTGAGGAGTATACAGAAGCAACTTAAGGTCAAGATCGGAGACAGCAAAGAGGCATACAGGAAGAAGCTGGAGAACAAACTACAGAGGAACAATACCAGAGATGTCTGGTCAGGAATGAGAAAGATCACAGGTTTTAAGGACAGGAAGGATTGGATAGATGGAAGTCTGGACAGAGCCAATGAACTGAACACATTCTTCAACAGGTTCAGTTCAGGAACTAGCTTAGCATCCTCCTCTCCTGTTCCCAGCCAAACAGACATCCCACTCTCCTCTGACCAACAGCTTTCCTGTTACACCTCGGATGTTTTATCCTTCACCTTAACCATGGACTCTTCTTATTCCACAAGTTGGACTTCAACCAAGTCAGGAAATGCTGCTACCCCCTTTGCCTCCCCCTCCCACTTGTCTGTCTCCAAAAGTCAGGTGAAGAGGCAGCTGGAGAAAATGAACCAGAAAAAGGCTGCAGATCCAGATGGTGTCAGCCCCAGAGTCCTGAAGGTTTGTGCAGAGCAGCTCTGTGGGATTCTGCAGCACCTCTTCAACCTTAGCCTAACTCAGGAGAAGGTTCCAGTGTTGTGGAAGACATCCTGCCTTATTCCAGTACCAAAGAGAACTCACCCATCAGTCATCAATGACTATAGACCCGTTGCCCTGACATCCCACATCATGAAGGTCCTGGAGAGACTCCTGTTGGCACCCCTGAGTAAGCAAACAAGAACGTATCAGGACCCACTGCAGTTTGCTTATCGCTGTGGAGTTGGAGATGCCATCATCCAGCTACTTCAACCAACCCACTGTCATCTGGACAAAGCAGGCAGCACTGTGGGGATCATGTTCTTTGATTTCTCCAGTGCATTTAACACAATTCAGCCTGATTCAGCCTGGATCAATGACTACCTGACCAACAGACCACAATTTGTGAGACTGAAGAATTGTGTGTCAAACCAGGTGGTCAGCAGCACAGGAGCACCACAGGGGACCGTACTCTCACCATTCCTTTTCACTCTGTACACCTCAGACTTCCAGTACAAATCAGAGACCTGTCATCTGCAGAAATACTCAGATGACTCTGCAAATGTCGGGTGTATCAGAAATGGACAAGAAGCTGAATACAGAGAGCTGGTGGACCGCTTTGTGACATGGTGTGGAAACAATCGTCTCACCTTGAATGTGAACAAAACAAAGGAGATGATTGTAGATTTCAGAAGAAACAGGGATAAGTCAAAAACTGTTTTCATCATGGGAGAAGAAGTGGAGGTGGTTGAGGAGTATAAATACCTCAGAGTTCACCTTGACTACAGACTGGACTGGAGACTGAACAGTGAAGCCGTCTATAAGAAGGGACAGAGCAGACTGTACTTCTTGGGGAAGCTTAGGTCCTTCAAGGTTTGCAGCAAGATGCTGGAGATCTTCTACAAGTCTGTTGTGGAGAGTGTAATCTCTTCAGCCGTCATCTGTTGGGGTAGCAGCATCAGAGCCAGGGATTTAAATAGGCTAAACAACCTGATAAAGAAGGCTGGTTCTGTTCTTGGGACAACTGTGGAACATCTGGAGATGATGATGCAAAGAAGGATTCTTCATAAAATCTAAAAAATTATGGACAACCCTGAGCATCCTCTTCATGAGACAGTCATACAACAACAGAGCATCTTCAGTCGGAGGCTTCTTCAGTTTCGCTGCAATACAGACCGCTACAGGAAATCCTTCCTGCCCACAGGCATCATCATCTACAACAAGTCCTTAAAGAATTAATTATATGAGCTATACCAACACTTAATTTCCCTCTGCGATCAATAAAGTATTTTTGAATTTGAATTGAATTCCATTGTAGCTCTGGGTGTATGTTTAGGCTTTTTGTCCTGTTGGAAGGTGAACCTTCACCCCAGTCCCAAGTCTTCTGCAGCCTCTTACAGGTTTCCTTCCAGGATTGCGCTGTATTTAACTCCAAATCTTCTCAGAATCTCATGGGGATAATGTGTTCAGGCTAAAAATCCAGGGCCAAAGAGTTCAATTTTTGTCTCACCTGATTAGAGCATGTTCTCTCTCTTCTTCCCTTCTGTGCATTCCTTTGTCTTCCCAACAACTTGTACACCAATGTTCACATGCTTCACAGAACAACTCTTTTTGCACTGAGATAAAATTACACAGAGGTGGACTTTGCTCACAAAAAAAAAAGACATCTTAAAGCTACTGGTTGCACCTGATTTTATTTAGGGGCCTCAGAGTTAAAAGTTAGGTGAAGATAAATGCCTGCCACCCGTTTTCAGATTATTAGTTTAAGAAAAATCAAAACGCATATACCCTTTTTCTTTTACCTTTATAATTATGTGCTAGTTTGTGTTGGTCTGTTACAAAACTCCTGATGAAGTACACCAAAGTTTTTGGTTGTAACATTACAAAAATGGGAGGGAAAAAAGACTAAATCTCATAAAAACCTACCAAGAGTACCTGGTGGAATATAACAAATTACTGAGTTGATTGACAAAAGCAACAAATACCTTTCCAGAATATGAAGACAAAAGGTTAGTGAATTTGGTGATTTCATATTTTACAGGAAAATGTATGAAAATATTTAGAGAAGGCAGAGACATCAGTACATCCTATCCTGACTGGTTATGATCATCATGTCTGCAGGCAGTACCAGACTGAAAACAGACCCAATCCTGTAGTGTTAATCCCTCAACAGGCCTGAGAACACTTCTCAAATCCTCCCTCAGAGATTCCTGCCCACGTACAGAAGTTCTAGTTAAAACTCTTCCATGTAAGGGCAAACAACTGTTTTGTATGGGTAATTTATACTGAGGACGAGGAGAAAATATGAAAGTGGTTTGGTCCTTTGCAAAGGCACCAGTAATCTTAAACAATATACTAACATTTTGACGGTTCCTGATTCGTGCCCCAACTTCCCCAGAACATGAGACAAAGGATCCCCGAACAGGAGAGTCGACTCTATAATGCCCTACAAGCTTATTGCTTTGGATAAAAAAAGCAGCACTAGTTTACTGCTTTAAATTCTGATAACTCACCTCTCCCTTCTTCCCAGCCAGAGACTGGCGCTTTGATGTTGTCTCCTCATTGATGCTGGACAGAAAGTTCTGCGAGATCCGCAGGGCATCCTGCAGAAGCGGGTGGTCCGGGTGGCTAATGGGTGTGTGTTTGAGCAAGTCCTTGGAGCAAATGAAGGAGTATTGTATAAGAAATCTGAATTTATTTAGCAAAAAAAACTAAACAAGTTTAATTCTTAGTTTTTAATATATAGACATATAATGTGACTTCATTAAAGCATGTTTCCAGGCCTTTTACCTACATGTAACACCAATGTGCTGCGCGTCACTCGGTCCACTGGTTTATACAGCAAAGCTGAAAGCAAAATTAGCAAAAACAGATGAAAAAATTAATTCTGCATGCAATATATAGTGAGACAGATTTATAATTTAATGTAGCTTTAATAAAACACAACATGACTGACCCTCCAATGAGTTCTTGGCTGTATCCTTACAGTCTTTAGGGCTCCTCACCTTCAGGTTCTGTTTGGGTAAAAAACAAAACAAACAACGATCCAAAATGAAGTTGGTACCAAAAACTGAGTAGTTTAACAACATTAAATTATGGTGAGGTTATATTATATTATATAGCTTCAAGCACTAAAGGTCATTCACTTCCAGATTAATCATTCCACCCTCAGCAGCTTTTTACCCCACTATCATCCTAAAATGGCTCAGAGTTATGCATCATTACTTAGACCATTAACAACTCTTCCATGATGGATTTCATGTCCGGCATGTAAATGCCCTCCTCAACACTGACTGGTAAGACCTCATAAAACATAGATGAAGACTTACATATTAGAAAGATCCTCATGGCTTGGAGAAAAATGGAGAAATAATAAATCAAGAGTGTCTAAGATAGGTGACCAGACTGCTCAATAGTCACAGTTAATCATTTTTCTTCCCATTACATTTGCTTTTTTAGCTGAATGTGCAGATGTTAAAAAATCTGCTTAAAAGTAACACTCAAATCTAAAAAAACGTGGTCATGGTTCACAGTTTTCATTAATGTTGGAATAAATGGGAATAGTAGTTTATATCAGGCTCATGTTTGTTATAAAAGTTACCGAAATTAGGTTTAAAATCTATATTATTGGATCATATTCTAAACTATCAGGCTATGCAATCAACTTAAGCAAATCCAAAGCCATGCCAATGACACAAGTGTGCCATGCTTACATGGTAGAGAAGTTTAAAATTAGGTAGGTTCCTAAAAGCAAGAAGTATGTAGGAATCCAATTTAGCCAAAATCTTGAGGCCCTGAATAATTACAATTTTAAACAAGCCTTACAAATAATTGAAACATAATTAAACATTCAAAAAAACAGAACTTACACTTTGGGGGTAGATTCATATTATTCAAATAATAGTGCCGCCTCAATTTAATTATTTGTTGATGATGCTACTTATCATATTAACGCCCACTATCTTTAAATCATATGACGACTCGATAAAACAGTTTTTATGGCAACGAAAACAAAAAAAACAAGAATCAAACTTGGCAAACTATGTTGTTCTAGAGAAAAAGGAGGACTACGTTTATCAAAGGCTATGTAGATTCTCTTTCAAAATGACTAAACTAGCTAAATGCCGGAAACAGTTCAATCAGATTGGATGAATGTCAAAAGCAAGTTATGTTTACCATTTAGCCCAAAGGAGAAATTGTCTCAAAAGGGTAGCACAACAAATCCAATGGTCATTTACTCTAAGGATGTATGGGGCAAAGCCCATCAAATGTGCAAAATATCACACCATTCACAGAAGTATGCTCCCTTGTGGTTGAGTCCCACTATTTGTATTGGAAAATATATTGGAAGCAGTCCCAATCAAGTGGTATACTGTGTCTACCACAGCAGACTGGACTAAATCATATGAAGAGTTAAAGGAGTCAATACAAACTAGAGGGAGAAGTATTTTACAGAGGCAATAGGGAAGAAGATCACACAGCACAAACTAATACACAGATACTATCATACTCTTGTGAGTTTTTATAGAATAAAGCTGGTAAGACAATTTATGCTGCAAATGTAAGTTAGAAGTAGAAATCTTTCTGTGTTGTACATGGCACTAGTAGATTTCTTGAGTAACCTGGTGGGCACAATAGTTCCTCTGATTCCTGCTGCATATCTGTTAGGGGACAGATCCCAAATACTAAATGTATCTAGAAGAAAACTTTTTGTTATTAGACCAATGTAGACCTTGTAAAACTGATGAAATGAAGTGTGTTAATTTACTGCACTTTGAAGCTCCTGAGTTTTCAAGCATTCCTTTTACAAACATTAACATGGTATCTGATTGGGACTTAGCATCTGTATATGCTTAACCTTAAACAACTGGGAGTGGTGTCAGGTACATAAAACAACCTTAATATAGACTAACAATAAAATGTACATGTAAAAACATTACAAAAGAGCTTCAGGTTGTATTTGAATAAAAACATACAGCATAATATGAGACTGTAGGTGTCTGGACATTCCAATAGCTGTACTGGTGAATGTTGGGTGTGAGTTTTGCAAATAGAATACAATACACCAGTGACAAGTGGTATTAAGTCCTCACAGCTCATTTGGACTCTCCACCACCTCAGATAAGTTGTTTTTAAGAGACAAAAACATACCAGTTCTGTAAAACCTTAGATGACTGCTTAACTAAGAACTTACTCCCTATTTTATCTGGTCATTCTTACCTCAGAGATTTCAGCAAACTGTGAGTTGGCCTGGCAGCACTTTTCTGCTGTCTCTACAGCAAGCTCATAGTTGTCCAGAAATGCCCGATACACTCCGAGCTGGCTGGCCTACAGAGGAGTGGAAAAGTTAGCACTTTAAAATAAAAGCGAAAATAACGTTTTTATAAGTTTTTTAAACATACAGTGGCTTGCAAAAGTATTCGGCCCCCTTGAACTTTTCCACATTTTTTCACATTACAGCCACAAACATGAATCAATTTTATTGGAATTCTACATGAAAGACCAATACAAAGTGGTGTACACGTGAGAAGTGGAACAAAAATCACTCATGATTCCAAACATTTTTTGCAAATAAATAACTGAAAAGTGGGGTGTGTGTAATTATTCAGCCCCCTGAGTCAATACTTTGCAGAACCACCTTTTGCTGCAATTACAGCTGCCAGTCTTTTAGGGTATGTCTCTACCAGCTTTGCACATCTAGAGACTGAAATTCTTGCCCATTCTTCTTTGCAAAACAGCTCCAGCTGTTAGACTAGATAGACAGCGTTTGTGAACAGCAGTTTCCAGATCTTGCCACAGATTCTCGATTGGATTTAGATCTGGACTTTGACTGGGCCATTCTAACACATGGATATATTTTGTTTTAAACCATTCCATTGTTGCCCTGGCTTTATGTTTAGGGTCGTTGTCCTGCTGGAAGGTGAACCTCCGCCCCAGTCTCAAGTCTTTTGCAGACTCCAAGAGGTTTTTTTCTAAGATTGCCCTGTATTTGGCTCCATCCATCTTCCCATCAACTCTGACTAGCTTCCCTGTCCCTGCTGAAGGGAAGCACCCCCAGAGCATGATGCTGCCACCACCATATTTGACAGTGGGGATGGTGTGTTCAGAGTGATGTGCAGTGTTAGTTTTCCGCCACACATAGCATTTTGTATTTTGGCCAAAAAGTTCAATTTTGGTCTCATCTGACCAGAGCACCTTCTTCCACATGTTTGCTGTTTCCCCCACATGGCTTGTCGCAAACTGCAAACGGGACTTCTTATGGTTTTCTTTTAACAATGGCTTTCTTCTTGCCACTCTTCCATAAAGGCCAACTTTGTGCAGTGCACGACTAATAGTTGTCCTATGGACAGATCCCCCCACCTGAGCTGTAGATCAATGCAGCTCATCCAGAGTCACCATGGGCCTCTTGGCTGCATTTCTGATCAGCGCTCTCCTTGTTCGGCCTGTGAGTTTAGGTGGTCTGATGTGTTCTTTGGACTTCATGGTGTTGTTGCTCCCAACATTCTCTTAGACAACCTCTGAGGCCGTCACAGGGCAGCTGTATTTGTACTGACATTAGATTACACACAGGTGCACTCTATTTAGTCATTAGCACTCATTAGACAATGTCTATGGGCAACTGACTGCACTCAGACCAAAAGGGGCTGAATAATTACGCACACCCCACTTTTCAGTTATTTATTTGTAAGAAATGTTTGGAATCATGTATGATTTTCGTTCCACTTCTCACGTGTACACCACTTTGTATTGGTCTTTCACGTGGAATTCCAATAAAATTGATTCATGTTTGTGGCTGTAATGTGAAAAAATGTGGAAAAGTTCAAGGGGGCCGAATACTTTTGCAAGCCACTGTACTTCAGTTTTAAAAGGGCCAAACTGCAATAGCGACATACATAAGTGTAATCTCTTATCTGAGATGCATGTTTAAGTCAATTAAGCAAAGTCTGAAAGACTGTGAAAGACATTGTGGAAAAGGATAATCGACCAAAACAACCAGCAAAGAGAACAGATGGATCAAAACAATTCTTTTGAACTATGGTGGTCCTTGACGCTTGCTGCTATGGCAACTAGTGAGACCTGTTTTGTGCTGAGTGGAATAATTAATGACTGCTGTAACAGAGGCTATGATAGCACATTTAGGAAGCTTGATGATGGAATTAAATTCCAGTAAACGCTGTCTGCCGGAGCTGAGATTCATCTCGGCGGAGAACAAAAGGACGATCAATTCTTCTGACAAAAGCTGAGAGAGGAGAGAGTACAGTGGAGCGGAAGTGGGCCCTGTGTGAGCTGTCATGACCCCCCCTAAAAAAGCTTATCTCATACGTAAGCATTTGCTATCTAAAACGTACTGAACACAAATGTACTTGTAAAATGCCTCTCATGTCACAACATTTCAGAGCTTTTATGCAATTTATTAGAAAAATGTGTTACACCATAAAGCAGCAAGATGCAGGAAGGTGCTGCTTTCATAATCTTTCCCCAGGCAACACAATCTGCACTACAGCAGGGGCAATTCAGAGCGTGAAAGTTTCACTGCAGAGGGAACAGGCAGCCCAAATATCCCACAACCACATCCCCATATGACGGCGTGAAGGCTTATGGAGTGTAGCCATAGAGTCAGGGCAGAAAATGGTTTTAAGGGATGGAAGAAACATGCTTAGGTGTTTAGATTTCTCAGCTCGGGATTTGCAATTCGTTAGAGCAGGTGTGTAATCAACAGCAGAAAACAACATTATGAAAACAGGTGTGTGACATTACATAAAAATGGCTGACCATAGCCTTGGTTTGTAAATTGCTCAAATGTCTTAAAAACATTTTCTGACGAGAGAAAGCATTACATCTACACCGGAACAGATATATTTCAATTGCAGCTACAGCTAAACGTAACAAGATAAAATGCAATTCTGACTCTATCGAGGCTAAACAAACTTAATATTGATTCATACTTTCCTTTGTTTTCAGTTTTTTCCTGTTGTAGTTAAGTATTTTGATGAATTAGGCAAATAAGTAGTCGTTACAATGCAAAAATTCTCGTTATAATTTAATTTATTCGAAATTATTTTCTAAAAATGTTGTCTTACACTCTCATTTCCATTTATTTTGATTCTGATCCACCTTAGCTTATTTGACTCCTTTGGAATATTGCGAATAATGACCCCTACTCCAAATTCTATGAGCTCATTTTGGAAAATCACTTGTAGCCCTTGGTTGTCAAACCTGTTTGTAACATCATCCTGACACTTGGTACTTAACGTACCATTGGAGACCATTCTGTTCTTAAGGTACAAAACAACCAAAACTACGGATTAGCAAAGGAGCAAAATCACCAGCACATGTTTAGTAAACCTTTTTACCAGGGGTGGCAATAATAGTGATGGCTGCTTCAGCGTATGTTAGAGCCGAGACACTAAGTTTGATTCAGAGACCAAGGGGCATTTTTAAGCCAAAATCCAACAAAACAATGATCAGTTTTAGTTTTTTTATTTCTTGGACATGTCTTAATGTTCATGACAAGATCTTTCCAAAAGAAATACGGGAATTATTGATTAATGTTATGATATAGTCAAGCTAATGACAAACAACAAATTCGACACTGAAAGCTTGTCACAGCCAGAGTTGAAAACAGCAAATCTTCATGTTATTTTACTCATCTTTAAAAAAACAAATTCAAAGCTAGTTTAACAGATTCCCATGTCTGAGGCTTGTGTTTAGGAGGATGAGGATCACAACTGCGAATTTGCCCTATTTTCAGCCTTTAAACTCTTCTCTCTGACACTTTACTCTTGTAGCCTGTCAGCGACGCTTTGCCTTTTCCTCTTTTCATTCCCTCTCTCATCTTCCTCGTTCTGATGTCTCATGACTCCTAAGCCTTACCAGATTTCAGAGTCATGATGAGACAGCTCTATCAGAGTTCCAGCAGCCTAAAAATCTACTTGGCTTGTTGGCTCCGATGCTTTCACAGACGTCTCTACCCCCACTAGAACTCATGCATCACCTCCTTTACTCCCTTTTAATTTTCTTTTCACTTCTCCTCAGAATGGCAGAGATGTAGCTACTGTTTGACAGAAAGAGGGAAAAAAATAGAAACAGCTCAACTGTGTATGGTCAATATTTGCTTCATTTTCAAGCGGGAACGAACAATTATGTCATTGTTTATTGTTCATAAGCATATATGCAACTGTGATAACCATTATTTTATAAGTATAACTGCTGTTTTTTTAAATACAAGCCGTTATATCGTCTTATTCATATTTGTTTTAATACTATGCTATTTTTTTTGCACAAGAATCAAAGATCAGGCACCCAAAACATATTTCAAAATTCCATACTTTGCAATACTTAGGTTTCAAGATTTTTCCTGCGGCTTTCCTAACATCATGGGCATTTGAGTAGAAATTATTTATCTTGACATTGCTTTTATACTTCTCAGATTTTCTAATCGAGATGCCTCAAATCACAAACCAAGGATCAACACAAAGCTGAAGTTGGCTTTTAAATTTGCAGTATGGTAAAGGACCAATACACTTATTTAATTTGGCATCTGAACCAGCATAAATAAAATACTTTTATTTTTTTATCTATACCAATCAGACCTGTCAAAGTAGGACTAAACACATGATATTCAAAGCAGAAGAAGAAACTCAAAACCAAATACTGAAAATGTTAAACTTCTTTGTGGTGTGGCAACCCTAAGCATATAATGTAATTAAATTATTTACAAATGTATAAAGCAAAGTGTTGTTAGAAAACTGTTACGCCTGGTTCACACCAGCCGTGGAAGCACTGCAAAGCGGCACGCTCACGAAAATCACACGCTATCCGCTGTTCCCCCTGTTCAGACCAGACGTGTATTTCTCCGCCACAGTCGACAAGCGCTTTTGCGCAGATGATGTTTTTTCAGAGTTATTTTTTTCAACATGTGTAAGTAAATAATCTCAAAAAGTGTGTCTGTGTGTGTGTTTTTTTTATTTTCATCTCTATAGTTTGTTTAGATACACAAATATGATCGCATTTATCAATCGCGGTATTTTATTTTGAAAAATTGCTTTTATTTTGGAAATTGACCAGCTTGTCTACTGTGTCTTGGTGTGACTTCCTGCCAGAATTGGCAAGAAGTCGGTACCGCTTTCACATCTGGTGTGAACCAGGCCTTAAACTGGTATGTTTTAGAAAATGTATAAAGTCTGGAAACACAAACAGTTTTCCATGATCCATTGATACATAATTTTTATGTTCCATTCTTAACCAAATCTGGAAAATAATTACCGGTAAATCAAATTGCAGACTTTTCCAGGCCCCAAATGTTTATTAACTTGTTTTACACATCACAGATAAAATGTGCACCACTCCTAACCATCACAGGTAACAGCAACTGTATTGATTGTGTAATTCTTCACAAACATAAGAGACAATGAGAGCATATACGGAAAATTAATAAAGTGTCAGATTTAGAAGTAACCAAAAATATAAAAAAATATAAAAGAAAATGTATTTATTATTTTTTCCAAGATCGTATTTATCAGAAAATAATACAAATTAAATTCAAATTTCTTATCCATAGCCAAAGGCAGCCTTCAGAGATACATTAATAAGATTGTGTGTGTGTGTGTGGGGGGGGGGGGTGAAGGCCGGTCCTATTTATAGCAGCTTCTTGAAAACACAAAGCACACAGCGTTGTGATGGCCTCAGCTGCCTGAGGCAGAAAGGGGGCATTGTGAAGCAGGCCTGAGCCCCCCTCTGTGTGCATGTGCACGTCAGAGCATAAACCAGTCAAAGGAGCGGTACAGACAAGACGCGTGAGGGAAAGATCAGTGGGAGGGGAGCAGTATTTCTCAGAGTATTAACAAATGATTCATTGTGAGTTAATTGACCCGCTGTGAAAATGATTAAACAGAACCACTGTACTGTAGATTTTGCCCTGACATCCTTAGAAGAAACTGCTGCAGAACAGAAAGAGACTGAGCAGCTGTCTGGGCGGAAACAAGGAAAGGAAAGGCAATCAGATTTCATTTTTGCAAATTAGAAACCACAAAGAAGAAGATCACTAGAAAAATCAGATCTGCTTTTATTATTGGTTTATCAAATTTTATTGACAGGTTCTGTTTCTGAAATCTTTCTGTTTGATGAGACATTACAGTAAGTTAAGCCACTGCAGCTCTGTTGGTTTGCTTTGGGAGGGCGTCCAGAAAACATGAATGTCACTGTAGGACCCCAAATGTCCTTTCTCACTGCTGTCAACCTTTCTGGCTGCCCAATGTTGTCACTTTGATTAGGGGTAACGTCACGCAGATACACCCAGGGACTCAGCTGCTGTCATAGCTGCACACAGACTACAACCAGAAACAGACCAACCCTTTAATTTTCCTTTGATAGGAACTTAGATTGTATTCACCAGTTTCTGGAAGAGGTCCCCAACTCTCTGATGGTGGCTCCACTGCTGGACACGGGGCAAAAGTCCATCGTAGAACTCCTTGTGAATCTCGTAAAGCTCAGGCACTTTGAAGAAGATGGTTTCAATCTGGGCCACTGTGAGAACAGGCTGGGACGTTGTAGCAGCTGCCTTCAATGGCTTCATTGGCTGAGACAAAACAGGAATTTTGTTTAGTTTATTTATCAAAGGCCAGCAGAGATTAATAAACCAGTGTAAACGTGTAAAAGAGTTCTCTTAAATACACAACAGCCAACATGTTTTTGAAACACTTAGAAACTGTGAAAAACCAACTTGCTCAATTAAAATTCTTTCATTTTAAGTCCTTTTGCATTTTGCTGCAAACTAGTGTAAGGGGAAACTACAAACATGTGGACGAAGGTGTCCTGCTATTGTGTGTGGTGGAAAGCTAACATCATGCGGAACATGCCGCAGAGAAACATGTTGGTATCAGCATCATGCGGCATGGAGCCTTTTCTTTAGCTGATAGGAAGATGAAGGTATAATTTAGAAAAAAACCTCTTAAAGGACGCAAAAGATTTGAGGCTGAAGCAGAGGTTCTATTAAACAGCTAGAGGCGTGGCTTAGATCAAAGCATATTCATGTACTCAAATAACTTAGTCCGAACGTCATAGTCAAAGTCCAGTAGGAACAACTGGCAAAAAAAGGTTAAAAAAGTTATCCATGTATCATTTTCTTCCACTTAGGACTATGCACTGCTTTGTGTTGATCACCTATAATCCCAATGGAGTACCTTAAGGTTTGTGTTGTAAAGTATAATATATTTCAAAAGGTTCACATAGTAACAAGGGCGACCGTGGCTCAGGTAGTAGAAATTTTCCCGTAATCGATGGGTTGCCGGTTTGAAATCCCGCTCTGTCCATCTTGGTCGTTCTGTCCTTGGGCAAGACACTTCACCCCATTGCCTGGTGGTGGTCAGAGGGCCCGGTGGCGCCCGGTCTTCGCCAGGTGGCGCCGAGGCTGCCGGACACAGCTGTGGCTAAAATGTAGTAGCTTGCCACTATTAGTGTGTGAATATGTGTGTGAATGGGTGAATGACTGAATGTAGTGTAAAGCGCTTTGTGGTCCTCTGACTGAAAAGGGGCTATACAAATGCAGGCCATTTATTATCTCAATCATCAAATAATGAAGCAAATAAAGTCATACTTCTTTAGCACTTATACTTTCTTTTTATAAAACCTTGAAAAGTAACTACTAGATGCTCCTCAGCAGGTTCCAACTCATGAGTAAAGAGGGTTTATAACTTTGTTTTCTGAAACTTGCTCTCTCTTTCCTCTGAAAAGGAAGCTGATGAGTGAATCAAATATTTGAAGACCAAGCGTTGAAATCAAAACCACTGAACTGAAAGGTGTCAACATAAGGAGAGTGAAAAATGACCTCTCTAGCTGGTTTTAAAAACCATTACCTGACTTTACTGTAAAAGATGATAATGTTGTGCAATGCAGTTTTACTCACCAGTAGCAGAGCCTCTAGGTGGCTGAGGTATGCTTCTTCTGTGGCCAAGATCCCAGACAGCACCCACTTCCTCATCTCCAAACCCTTTTCGAGGTCACACTCCGTCTGTGAAGGAAAAAAAACATGTCTATAGTTAAAAGAAATACCCCCAAAAATCAGAGCAATCTAATAAATGTTTGCCTCCTGCTTTACATTCATTAGATATGGTCCAAACTGTATGAAACCCTGCTTTCGTACTTCTGTTTTGAACTTGTTTTGAACAGAAATAACCAATTAATCTAATATGTCTGACTGACAAAATCAAGCTCATTCATAGAAGATGGTTAAAGAATGGTGAATAAGACTTTGACAGTTTATAAATACAGGCTAACCATGAAAGAGTTGCAGGAACGCTCTATGAAATAAACATACAAAAAAAAAGGGAAACATCTCAGGCAGCTTCGCCATTCCCCTCAGCTGAGTCAAAGCTCACTGAGGAGCACAGACATGAGAGAAAACAGAACAGAGAAAATCCTCAGGCTGTCTTGTTTAACCACAAACTCTGAAATAACTCAAACAGACAGGGTTTCTCCCATGGCAGAAAAAAGGTTGGGGTTTAAATATGTGCATGCAGAAGAAACACATACACAAGCTCCAGTATGGAGGTGGAGGGATTTCAGCTCTGTAGGTTATGAAAAAAAAGGAGAAATTAGAACATAAAAAATGGGAAGTAATAAAATAAGTTGGCACAGAAAGACCAAACAGTGACAAAAATCTTTAAAAAAAAGACTATTTAGGCAGTGTATCTAAATAGGGAGCAGAAATCATATATCAGGCAAAATAAAGATGAAACTAGTGTAGGAATTCAACCAAGAAACGCTAGTTATAGTACAAACTAACAGCGCTGCATATACACTATATTACCTTATCTTGAGTGACATCCCAATCCTGAAGCCTAACATTTTATGATGATGATGTCACCCTTTGGAGCTATAACAGTTTCCACAAAAAGTAGGAGTATGTTTAGGGGTATATCTGACCATTCCTTTAGATGCCCATTTGTGAGGTCAAACGCCATTGTTGGACAAGTAGGCCTGACTCAGGGTCTCCACTCTAATTCACCCCCAAAGGTGTTCGACTGGGTTGCAGTCAGAGCTCTGTGCAGGTCAACCAAGTTCCTCCAAACCAAACTCGCTCATCTATTTCTTTATGGAACTTGCTACATGCATGGGTGCGCAATCATGTTGAAACAGGAAGGAGCTATCCCCAAACTGTTCCCACACAGTTGGAAGAACAAACTTTTTTTTATGTCTTGTTATGCTGAAGCATTAAGACTCTCTTTTACTAAAACTTACGGGTTGAGCCAATTTCCTAAAAAACTTCTATCGGATTGCAAGACGGGGAGGCATGATTCATCACTCTTGAGAACACGTCTCCACTGCTGTTGAGTTAAGTGATGATGTGATTTACACCCTTGCATTTGATGCCTGCACTTAGTGATGTTAGACCTGGATGCAGCTGCTCAGCCACGGAATCCTGTTCTATAAAACTTTGAACACTACTTTCTTGTTAATCTGAATGGCAACTGAAGATTGCTGGTCTGCAGATATTGACTCTGCAGAAAGTTGGCAACCTCTGTGACTAATGTACCTTAGCCTCCGCTAACTGTTGACTATGGAAAATTTAGTACATACTAGGGACATTTCACAGTTAGACCAATTGCATGGGTAGCATCCTGTCATGGCACCACATTAGAATTCACTGAGCTCCTGAGATCGACCCATTCACAAAATGTTTACAGAAGCAGGTGTTTGTAGAATGCCCAGGTGCTTATAGCCACAGAATTGCTTGGAACATCTGAATTCAAATAATTGGATGGGTGAGCATATATTTTTGGCACAGTTCATATCCTTCAGATGTAAAATGTTAAACATGTACATGTAGAGGACATTTAAGTCATAGTGTTGTACTTTAGCATTTTCAGGCAACTACAGTCAAGGGCCAAGTGAGGGATTTCAACAGTTAGCATTTTCATAGCATTCCTATTATTAAAAATAGACTCATCCTCTTATTACTTTCAATAATATCATACAATAGTCATATTCATTGTTGTTTTGTGGTTTTATAAAAGGAGGGTACAATATGTTGCATCGTGTTTTCTACACTGCTTTTGCACACACATATGGGGAGAGCTCCGATCTCTGTGGGCGTACATGCATTTATTAAAATGATGGGGCAAATGGGTTTGAAACCGGTTTCCATGGCCACTGCATACGTAGATGCTGATGCAGACTTCAGTGAATGGTTAAGGCACAGAAGATTATGAAACCCTCCAGGAAAACCACCTGAACTGTGTAGTAGAGTTGAGCCAAGTTCAGCTGTGTTGCTGAGTGCTAACGGAAAAGAGCTAATGTCATTTCCTGGGATCTTATGTGCACGACAGACACACACACATTTTATATATATATACATACATACATACATACACACATATGTATATATATATATATATATATATATATATATATATATATATGTGTGTGTGTGTTATATATATATATATATATATATATATATATATATATATATATATATATATATATATATATATATATATATATATATATATACATATATATATATATATATATATAACATATATATATATACATATATATATATATATACATATATATATATACATATATATATATATATATACATATATATATATACATATATATATATATATACATATATATATATATATATATATATATATATATATATATATATATATATATATATATATATATATATATGCAGTGTAAATGCATGGCTGGTTGCACTTTTTATTAATCTGCAACTCCAGCAACAGACATTTTAGTCATTTTAATTTATTCTCTATAATACTGATTTAGATAGTATATGTGGGCTTTTAGCCTTCTCCAGGCAATGTACAACAAGTAATCTGATTGAGTGGTTGTGGCTCCAACAACAATATCAGAGAGATCAGTGAGTTGGCTCAATAGTTTTGCAAGGTTTGTGATGTGATCTGGTGAACTCATGTTCAGCCTAGGAAACACTGGACTGTCACTTATTTCCTAACCTCTGAAACTTATTTTACTTCGGTCTTTTTCTTCAACCCTAAAAACACACTGTGTATATTTCCATCTTATGGAAAAGTGTAAAAATATAGAATATATGAGGTGATTTGGCGTTTGTTCTTTTTTTTTTTCTTGAAAAGCATTTTAAATTACTTTCTGTATAAGTGATGGCTAAATACAAATCCTTCAATTCGTATTGCATTGCACAAAGTTAAAAAACATTAAAAAGAAATGTTTGTTGAGCTAATAGAAGCAAGACATCCATCAAATTGCTCCCAAGGTAACTGAAAGTTTTCAGTTAATTTACTAACATAGCTTCTTTGTAAGCCTTATATTTTTCTCCTGGATCTTCATACCACTTCATCTACTTTTCCCCCACATGACAACTCTTCAACTTTCTTTCACCATCAGGGTACTGTCAATTTTAGAGTTAAATTCCTGGCTGATTGATCAGTCCATCTCAAGCATAAAAGGCAATTTTTCTAATATTCTTTTCATCCGCTTTCATCAGTGATCAGCAGGTTTTTCATAAGTGTTACTTACATCAAAAAATGAGAACTTCCACTATTTTGGGCCCAAAAACTTAATTTATGATTTGATGCAGAAATTTGATTAATCTTGTAATTCCTCCACTTTCTGTTAGATCCTAGACTAACTTGATCAAAGAACGTGCACCGTGTTTTTCCTTTTTCATGCATTATAGTCCTTAGAAACTGTAAAAACAAGTAATTGTTCCAACACTACAATTAGGTCTGATGATAAAATAAACTTTTAGGCCTGATCACTGTATGACTTTCTACTAAGCATATCCACTATTTATTTTGGATATTCACAATTTATTACTGGAAGACAATGTTTAACAGTGAACACCATGGGACAACGTGTGGTGTTTTTGGTCTGAGAGCTGTTAGAAATGTCTCCTCCCTTTTTACTAATATACAGTCTATATTCCAGGTGCAAACAAGCAAAGTGTTTCTAGGATAAAGAAGACACTACGGTTAGTCTCCAGCTTGCTCAGGTACACTGTAAAGATTTTGGTAATCCACAAACGACTTAACATACAGCTGTAGCTCATTACTGACTTCTTTAATTATTTCTAACAAACTGCTAAACAACAGTCCTGAATTTGGGAAAATTAAACACATCACAATGTTCTAAAAACATAACCATACGAAGGAATAAGTATGAATTTTGAAGAAGCTAAAAAACTAAAACTTTTTTATTTAAAAAACAAAAAACAAAAAAGATTAAAGATTTTTTTTAACAAGCTTGTAATTAATTGTGATGAACTACTTTAAAGCACAAACTAAACATTTGAAACATATCCTCAGTTTCTTCCACTTCGTGTAACACTGCCTCATCATTTTAGGTTTTATACTTCAGGGGTGTTTGATATCTTCCCATCTTATTTCTTTCTATTATTCTCTTACACCTTCTTTTATCTGTTTATGAAGGCAGTCTAAGCAAGGATTTTGATAGTAGTACTGTATTATGTATATAACACTGTTTGTAGTTCTGAGCAGTATATAATGCTGTATGTTTTAACTGTTTATTATAAGAAGGCCATAAAACATGTCAAAAAAGAAAATATATATACAAATTACTATAAACATTTATATTTTCTCTGACCTGAGTTTTAATTTAGGTGCCGTTAACACAAAATGTAATGTACTTATTACACTCTAATGCAGCTCATAGCTACAGCCTAAGAAAAGGAGTAACTAAGTAGCTGAGACAATGGGCAAAATTGTGTTATCACCCTAAATGCCTGTAAAGTAACAGAAAGGTTCTTAGCAAACATGGGGAACAAGGTTACACAGCTTAAGTGCTGGAAAAAAGGGAGAGGTTAAGCATTTTTTTCATCTATTCAGGTGACAGAAAACAGAACACTTGAGTAGGTGCCCAGACATTCCATCTTTTATTCATTATCCTGGCAACTAATGAGCCCATCTTTGGGACCATCTTAAAGGGGCGTCTGTCTGTGTGATTTAAGCTATACACCTAAACAAGAGCCCCTCGTGATCTGACATGTATCTGACTTGTTTCCTGGTGATTAAGGTTTGCAGCAGATCAGCAAAAAAAAGCATCTCAATGACAAGTTTGCTGACTTTTCATTGATTGTAGGAGGATTTCTGTTCATAGTAAGGGATTTGAAAAAAAACAACTGGTTGAGATGACAACCATGGGGCGTCTCCAGCTTTTAAGGAGTACCTGGGCTTAGCCCAGACAAGATGTGATATTTTTGTAGTGTTACAATAGAGTATAGACTATAGCATACAAAGTAAGGTGCCTAAATAAAAATTTATTTTCAATTAATGCATGACAAAACACTGTAATGTGTCATCTAGTATACAGTGGCTTATAATTTTATATCTAATGTTAATTTTAATGTTCAATATTCAATGTTTTGGGTTTTGGTAAATTACATCTGAAAACAGCAAAACCAAACAATAATTTAGTTAAATCAATCTTTCTTCACTTGCTTCTGTTGGTCTCCCTTTTCTCTTCTTTATTTGAATGTCCCTTTCTTTTTTCCATTTGTCTTTGCTTTTTCCATCGCTCTCCTTCCACCATTGAACTCCAAATTTTTTATTATTATTTAGAATTAGATTGCTCACAAACACTGTGCACATACTATCATTCATACACTATTCACCTATTGCTGTCTCTGTCTTTATTTCTAGCTGTTGTCTCTCCTCTTCTGCCTCTCATCACTTGGTCTTGTCTCATCATTGGTTCTGTCTTGGATAGTCTGTTTGGCTCTTTCAATAATGCCAAAATGGTGAATGAGCAAATAAGGTAAAGCAAAGCTTTACTTATTTAATTAATTAATTAGGTCGTCAATGATGCACTGTAATAGAATCAAATTTAAAATGGGTCAATCTATATTTTAATAGGTATTATGGTTGTTGGAATTAAAGGACCTCTTCTTATTAATTATCTACAACACAATGTTAGAATATTTCATTGTTACCAGTTCACATGCCTAACGATGATGCTGCAGCTGCAGCTACAGCTAGTCTCTTTAGGTCATCTCTCCTACCCTCTACAAAATCATGACATCAAAATTAAGTGTGCAAAGTATGAATATTCTAAACTAATAATACAAACCACAAACTAAATATCCTTATGCAAACAACTGGGCTACATAAAGTCATGATGCATCAAGAGTGTTACAAAAGTGTTTACTTGGTTAGCAATCTCTAACACAACAAAATTAACAACTGCACAACTGCTTAAATAACTGTGACCAATTTCCATGTTTGATTGGAACAGCTCTGCTGCTGCTGGCTCCTTCTGTCTGCAGCTCATCTTTGCTTCCTTCTACAAAATTATTAAATCAAATCAAAGTGTGCAACAAACCAAAAGAAAATGAGTTGCACATATAGTAATACCATAATGTAATACAAACAAGCGGACAAGAAAACCAAATCAACAAGTTCAACAACAATGGAAGCATTCAGCCTTCCTCTCTAAAGCAGCAGTTCTCAAATGGGGAAAACTGTCTGCAGGAGGAACATGAGTTAAAGAAATGATCAGAGCTAGAATAAATAAATAAATAAATAAATAAATAAATAAATAAATAAATAAATAAATAAATAAATATATATATATATATATAAATAAATATATATATATATATGAAAATCAACAGAAAAGAACAAAATACATTCAATTTTATAGTCAACGTTGCTGTATTAGTGTTTCTTTTTTGGACTCTGCTCTCTAATTAAAAAGTTATTTTGTTGCTTTTCTATTAGTAATTTTCCATGAATGCCCTTTGTCAATGTGCTTACTAAGGATAACTAGTTTTCTACCAACAAGATAGCTAAAGAAATCTATGCATAAACCAGCATTTGCCTTTGTGAATCATTCTACCTCACAAAGATAAATTCTTACCCCTGGCCTCTCTCTTGAAAAAGCTAAGGAGTTGCAACAGTTTTTTTTCGCAATTGTTCTAAGATCCATTGATTTCTGTTAGTCTTAGAAATGTTGGTAATCATAATATATTTTCTGGTTTGGCACTATGCAGTTTTCTGCGCATGCATTTGTACAGAGTGACCTCGTTAGGAGAGGGGAGGGGCCGTGTGGCCGCAGTAGCGACATACCGGCTGTGGTAGTAGTATGTTGTATGACAGCCATGGTATGGCAAGGCATTAACATATGCCTTGGAGGTTAATATCTTAATAAGGCGTTAATACCCACCTTATTTGTGATACTGATGGCTTGCCATAACTGACTGTAACCTGACACTGAGTAAGGTCAGCTGCAGCGCTGATCAGAGTAGAGCACACCTGGCCCGTTGTGAGTGATTGTGGGAGCGGTGAGCCTGCAGCTGGTGAGTGAAACAACAGACTGAAAACATTCGGGGCTGAAGACAACGTTAAAAAGTAATCCTGTTGCACTCTAACCCTTAAATTTTTATTTTATATATTATTCAAAATCAATTTGCTTCATCCCTACTTTTTCAAAGTTCCTAAAGTGATTCCCTCCTGTCTTTACATCTGGTTGGCTGTGTTCCAATTATCCTGTGGTGCACATTAGTTAAAAACGTGCACAATTTAAGACTATGCAAATTTTTTTAATTTCTGCTGCTTGTTATCTTACGGTTTGATGTGACCTAAGCAAGTAGGGGCATGACCTCACTAATAATATTATATGAGAAGCAACAACATTGAGGTTTAAGATGCTTTATAGGGTTGCGGTTCTGGTAGTCAAACTTTAAAGCTAGAAAAAAGAAAAAAAAAGAGTCTGCTTTACAGGTTGAGGAAGAAGCTGTCATTGATTTACCCTTCTGCAGCATTAGCAGGAGTATAACTGTCTTCATGATCAGTTACCCCTATTCTCCTTTTACTTTCTAATGTGAGGAAGAGTCACAGAAGGAGAAAAAAAGGAGCCACTGACGAAAATCAAATCAGCCCTGATGATGACTCATCACAGTGACATCAAAAATCTATCAGCTCACACTGGGCCAACCGCAGCCTGTCTGGGCTCTGATACATAAATTAGAGAATTAGGAAATAAAGAACAATAGTTGATCAGGCAGGTCATGAAAGTCTGTTTGACTGTGCTGGGAATTTGTTATGGGAGAATTGTTTAAGTGTTGCATCATATATTTGACTGACTTTCAGAGGGGAACTGTTCCAGCCTTAAAATTGCAGTTAAAGAAAACAGAAAACATTACCCTGAAACACTAGCAAATAATTCATGAGACTAGGGCGAACAGAAATCCATTAAATAAATGGGTTTCACCATAATGCAACCGCTTGTGCAGCAACAATGTTTTCATTAGCTACTGATGACTCATGCAAATTAGCTTAAGAAAATTGTAGTATATAACCTCAGTAAGGCCCACATTTCCATGAATTAAGACCCCCCAATGGTCTCTGGGACCCTCACAACCATTTAAAAGTCACTGGATAATGGCTAATTTAATTAAACATGAAATAATCATTATGGTACTGCTAACATCGTACTTCTTTCCTACTTCCATCCTATCACAATGCTAATGTCATGGATATCACATCTACACTGTGGCACACTGCCCTGCATGTTTTAGATGTTTCCTTGCTTCAGCTCACCTGATTTTCATTGATGGCTGATGAACAGGCCTTTGCTGAGCTGCAATCACCTGAAGCACGCATGTTGAAGCAACACTGATACACTAGTATGTTTTCTTGAATTCACAATCTATGGACTTTAGAGAGGGCTGCACAGTGGCGCAGTTGGTAGCACTGGTGCAGCAAGAAGGTCGTGGGTTCAAATCCCATCATGGGGTCTTTCTGCATGGAGTTTGCATGTTCTCCCTGTTCATGCGTGGATTCTCTCCGGGTACTCCGGCTTCATCTCACAGTCTAAAAACATGACTGGTTTCTCCAAATTGCCTTTAATAAATATATGAGTGTGTGCATGCATGGTTGTTTGACCTGTGTGTCTCTGTGTTGCCCTGCGATGGACTGGCGACCTGTCCAGGATGTACCCAGCCTCTTGCCCCATGACAGCTGGAGATAGCCACCAGCATTACCAATTCTGCTTCAAAATATCTGATTACCAACTCATGCAGGTATGTCCGGGCCAAAAGCCATGGATAAGTAGCAGCTATTGCTTTCATGCAGCACTGTGACCCAGATTTCCTCTTTCTACAAAAATTAACCAACACTTTAAAGGAAATTTAAGGCATGCTCAGTTGATGAACTTGGACGCTTCATTACACATAACTGGGAAGTCATTGCCCTCTTTATGCATCCTAGAGGACCTCTAAAACACCCTGAGGAGACCATCCATATTCAGACAGATTTTCAGTATTGTAATGCAAGCTCAGTGTGAAGGGAGCCCTAAAAAAAGACAATTCAGTCATTTTGAAGATGTACTTTAGTTATATAGTACTAAATAAGCTGTGTCTTAATATTTTATTCTCAAACAGAAGTAGTCAAATACTGTCAGTAAGGGTTGTACTCAAATATTTTTAATTTATTAAATAATTGTGCTTTTGGACAACTTAAATCAGTATACTGAGATCACAGGTCAAACATTTAAATCAGCCAATAGTGACTATTTATTGTCAGATGTAAGCCATTTATTACACTAACAGATGGCACAATTTTCAAGTATAGTAAAGACCGAGAGGTCACTGAACTAAAACAAGTTGATGACCACCAACAAAGTAATTTTTTCAAAGGGCACAGCGCAAAGAAGCCAATTTAGCCCATTACTTTAAAGTGAGGTCCCCTTCCTTTTAAATTAATCTGTGTCCAAGTCTTCTACTTATAGAGTACTGCACACCAAAAATCATCGTGTTTCAGCTGGGTATTCTATCACAAAAATAGGAAAGACAGTTGTTTGGTGTTTTGTAGCTAATACAGCCTCTTCACTGAAATCTGTTGAGTGCCAGATGTTAAGAAACAGTGGCTCTATTTCCACAAATAAGGAAAGGCAGAGGGAATAGGGATTGGACGAATAAGATAAAGTGATGAGGATGGGGGATAATTCTGCCAAGCACTCCCCCAAAAGCAGCCAATCTCTTAAGGTTAATTAATTTCTTTCTTGGGTGCCAGCGTCTGAGGTTATAGGGTGGGGAAACATGTTTTATGAAAACATTTTAGGTGATAGTCTCAGAGAACCTTCAGTTGATGAAAAGATTGGAAGATACAGAATGTTAGCCCTTTTCAGACATATTTGTGTATTCTTATCTCATAGTTGTAGATTGCTTTTACCAGAAAAGTCAAAAAAGTGGTAGCAGCAGCCATTGCTGAAAAGAAATAATGGCACACTGACCGACTTGGAGGACTCCAGTGATCCTGAGGAGAGTGTGTCCCGGCTGCTACGGCTCTTGGAACTAAGATGTGGTGAGGATGATGGCGAGTCGTCGATGTACGGCAGGATGTCATGGTGCCGCCGCTGCTCCTCTGCTCGGTCTGCATCGTAGCCATACGTTGGAGGAGTTCCAGTGAAATGACCATCTGTGACGAGCAAAAACCAGCCATTTAAGAACTTTTAAAAAATTTGGAAATTGATATTTTAGTATTTCTGACATGCAAATGTTGACCTTAACAGCTCTTAAAAAAGTTAGCTGTGAATTTCTTGCTGTTCAAAAGATGCTTGTAGGTTATAGTCACTGAGTTGTTGTAGGACACTGATGTGATTTTCAGCTAGTCAGGTTGTCTTTGATCTTTAATTAAAAAAATTCTGTACTTTTCCTGACTCAAACTTCTCAGGTAATTTTTATTCAAATTCTGAACATAACCATCCATCCATCAAATTATCGTAGATTGAAAGTGAACCTTAGGATGGATGGATGCTAAATTTTAAACTGCAGACTTGTCCTGATTGCAATGGAACCATAGCTACAGTTGAACTGAAAAAACCCCAACTTGTTTCTTAAAACTTAAAAATAGTCTATTTAATGCTGTTAACATGCAGGATGTGCAAAATTGAAATGTGCAAAAATCCCTCACTTTTATTACAGATATCAAAAAACATCCTTGATCTAAAAATCAAAATATATGCTCATTATACGAGGTTTTCTGCACAGCAGTGCATTGAGACAAAGACAGGGAGCTGTGCATTACATTTACTGATTGGCTTCACGCTCTCAGAAGGTTGCCAAGTCTGGTAGAGTTAATTTCCAACTCTAATTAGAGCAGCTCAGGAAACTGGGGCACATACAATTAATTTCTCCTGCATTTTGTTCATACATCATAAACCACTGAAAGGAAACACCTGAGAAAGAAATCTGAAAACTGCATAAAAAGGTTAAAATAAGTAAAATACTGGGTGCAGCATTTAAATTAATATTTATTGGTAATCTTTTTTTCCTAAATGTTAACAATGGATGTTATTCACATCTATAGCAATATATCATTCATTTTACATAGAGGTACTGAAGAGACCAAACAAGAAACAAAGATCAGTGAGCTGTTTAGTGAGCAGCATAACGTACAGTCCACAGTTCAGAGCAAGTGATATGATAGATGAAAGAAAAACATTAATCTCTAATTATACCAAAAAGTTATTTTCACTATCTTGTTGGAGTCCTATTTTCAGTAGAGCCACAGATGGGCTTTTTTATGTGCTGAATCAGACTTTGTTTCCACTGAATCTACCAGAATAACGGCCCTGATCAGGATACAGTGCTTTACATTACCGTAAACCTCAGGGTAGACCTTTGTGGAGGGTCCTAAGCATTTAAAATGACTAAAATCTAACATCTATCAATATTTTTATTTTTCCACACAGGTAGGATTTTTATTTTATTTCATAGTGTAACTGCAGAAAAAATTTAGTTTCTGGCTGCAGAACACTGGGTTAAAATCCTGAACAGTCCTACAACGGATGTGAAGGTGAAAGTCTGGTCCCATGAACTACATCTTAAAGTCTTTATAGTTACACTTTTGGACAGAGTTTGGAGTCACTTTTTATAACGTATAGAGCAAAGCAACAGTGTAGGAATCTTTACTGAGTAAAAAAGATGGTTTATTTTTGCAAGGGGACCCTAATTTCCTTTGCCCTTACACACCCTCCACAACACTCTTGCAAGCTATGGGCTATTTTATAGGAGCAGCAAGTTTGGCAAAAGTCAGTGTCAGAGAACATCATTTATAAAAACTGCACTAGAAGCCAAAACACAAACAATATCAGCTCACGACAGATGGAGGCTTCAGGGTAATTAAGGTTTAAAGCATAAAGCTTCTGGATAACATAATGGAAAAACATCTTCGATTCCACACAAAAAAATGTAACTTTATAGCATATTTACTTTTCAACATTTTTTGTTTGTTGCCACAACAATCTATTTGTAGTAATTAAAAACTGAAGTAAACAACAGAGAAGGAGGGTATTTAGTGTGTTCAGTGTCGGGGACATTATACCCACCCATGATTTGCATAGCTTACTGTTGTTGATGGGTGCTGCCCACTGTGCCTTCTTTGACCAAAGGGCTGGTGTCAGAGGGAATGACCAACATAGAAGCTCTGTGTGGGGCAAACAGCCTCGTCCCACAATGCCAAACCTTTTAGCAAACCAGAGTTACCAGTGTGACTCTTGCAGCTTTATTGGTGGTGTAAAAATATCGGGTGTTGTTTTTAAAAATACCCAGTTGGAAATGAGTTGGCTGCGCTCCTAGCATGTTTTTCTTTTGGGGTTTTCTAGTTCTGCCTTGGTGCATTAATAATAGCAGCCATAAAAACTGTAGCTTAATGAGAAATCCCTCTGCAGCTTTATCTTCAGAGCATTAAACATACTTATGTTTTATTGTTTAAATCATACATTGATTTGGAAAAATGTAATCTCTGGAAATAGTGTGGAAAGTGTAGTATAGTGTCCAAAGACAGCTCTGAAGCATTAAATAAAGAGGAAAACTATTTCAGGCTGTAACCACCTCAAGTTAAAATGTGTGCCATTATCGTAAATAAAAGTAGACAAACAAGAATGAAATAATTTATTCATGACTATGTTATGGTCCAGTTTGCCCATAACCATTTTATTTTATTTGATCTTCCACCTCTTCTTCATGACCATTTTACATGTTTTTTCCTCCATTTTGTTGCCTTGATTGACCTCTTTGTTTGGGTGATCTTCAAGTTACCCCATTTCCCCTTCCTCTCGTGTTCCACGAAGCATTTCTTACATAAGAAAATAAATACAAAATATGACTCAACACACCTTTTTCTAATTAGCAGGGCAACCATATACAGATAAAAGCAGGAAACTTATGGATTTCCACTTGGAGCCACTGCTAAAGCTAGGGCTGGAATGATATCTCCAGTTTAAAAAAATATTTTATTATTTATTTTATTTAAGTCACAAGATGACCCAATATGGTTTATATCGATATAAATATACCAGTATGTCTTCTTACCTCCCCATCTATCTTTTGTTACTTCACCTTGCTCCACCTCCCATCCTCGCTGAACGCATCTCACAATAACTGCAAATCCCACTGCTGCACTCAGTCTGGAAGGCAGCAACAGCATGGAACCAGACAAATGCACAAGGGGAAGTATTGGACAGGAGCCGCTGGTCAGTAAAAATAAAACCACTGGCTAAATTATTTAGAGTTTGCTGAGATTCAAAGTGTCAGATGTGAAACAGATTAATGTGGTCTGTAGAGAATGTCGAAAAAAACTACAGCCCTATGAATCTTTACCACTATTTACAACAGGGACACAAAGAAAGGTATAAAGAACGTAAAATCTCGTTCTGTAGGCCTGAAAATGAGACTTTCCCAGCCTTCAGACCCAAAACCAGGGGTGGGCTGGCCATTGAGAGGATCGGTCAAACCACTGTCATCATTCTGCTGTGTCTGTTTGTGTACCTGACTGAGGCATCTTCCTTTATAGAAGATCTTTGTACGGGCTATTGGTGCTGCTGCCTGCACCTGCAGCTGATTAGAACCTCTCCGCTGCGCTCGATTCAGCAAGGTTTGGAAATATTCCAGAATGTTTTTAAGTCAAATATTTTATATAGTTTGCTAGCTCCTACCAGATGTCAGCAGCTCTCTTCCAGAGGTGTGGACTCGAGTTATGTGTCTTGGACTCGAGTCAGACTCGAGTCATGAAATTGATGACTTCAGACTCGACTTGATAAAATGTACAAAGACTTGCAAAGCGACTTGGACTTTAACATCAATGACTCGTGACTTTACTTGGACTTGCGCCTTCTAACTTGAGAAGACTTGCTACCACCCATGAAAACTGGGGGAAAATCTTTTTACACACCATGGAGGTATTCCAATTATATTATCAGGTTGCTCCAGTTTTTCAGAAGTGATCATTTTGAGGGGTGAGGATTTTATTGATGAGATGTTTGAAAAAGTTTAGTTTAACTTCCAAATAGACATGGGTCCTTTTTAAACTGTTTTGCAATATGAGGTCAATACAATACAGGACTGAAGCTGCTGTGCATTGTTCTAGTGCAATATTCTGTTGAAATACAAGCATTTTTTGTGAAAATTAAATTTTCAGTTTATTACTGTATTTGATTAATGTTATTGTATAAATAGAGGTTTAAATAAATACAAATCTTACAGACATACATGATTTGTATAAATTTATTTATGTGGTAAGAGGACTTGAAATTACTCGAAAATAAAATGGTAGGACTTCTGACTCGACTTGAGACTTGTTGGCTTTGACTTTTGACTCGACTCGGGACTTGCCTCATCTTTGACTCGGGACTCGAGGACAAAGACTTGAGACTTACTTGTGACTTGCAAAACAATGACTTTCTCCCATCTCTGCTCTCTTCTGCTCTGAAAGGAAGGTCGCCCAACCTCCAAATATAGTGTCGCCATGGCACCTGATAGTTTGAGATATTCATAAAAATAATTTTCTCATCCACGACCCACCCAAATCACAGAAACTTCCTTCTGCACATGCAAAAGTTGTACTATGTATGTTTCACCCGTTGCAGGACTCTGATTTCAGCAGTTGCTATTGAAATGTAATTGACTCAGATGCCCAAACAGTCAACAATTAAACATTTGTTCTCCTGTTACAAAAAAGAAATAACAGAAAAGAAAAGAAAGAGCCGACATGTCTAAAAGAAAGGATACACATGAAAAGGCAGCCAGATAAAGAGGAGGGTTTTGATTTATTTTATGCACGTCCAGCTTCCAAAGACTTAGATAAGTTTTTTTCTCTCACCGTCCTCAACAACTATTTTTTTTATTTTGCTCATTTCACTTAAACACACATGCATGTTAGATGTTATACCTTATGTTGTAATACAACTAATAAAAGTGTTGTTACTACAATTATGGTTCCGTTTGCATCCTTAGAGCGACCAGATAAAAACCAAGCTCCCGGGCTGAATCTCAACACCAGCCCACCCCTGCTCAAAACAGTAACTGTCCTGACCCAAAACAGTACTTTTTAATAGCATAGCTATAACTATTTTCATTCGGAAGAGTAGAACATTATATTATTCAAGAAAGTAATAATAATAATACATCCCGATACTTTATTTTTGACAACGTTTCTAATGTACATATACAGCTGTTTGTCAATAAAAGTGCCTGCGTGGCATTTGAGACATGTAGCTTAGATTCTTAATTGCTTTTTTGTCAATACTTTTCGGGAAGAATAAAAATCTAGATATATACTGAAAATCAAATTTCAGCTGAAAAATAGAGATATAACTTTTGGTGCATACAATACAGCCCAACTTCCAGCAATAGAAAAAACTACACATGTGGACACTTTCCTCTAAAATCCTTGCATGGAAACAGAGTTTGGGAGGGGAACAGCTTTTTTCTTTTCTGAAAAAGGTGAAGAAGTACAATAAAACTGTCAATAACTGGCAGGAATGGAAATGTGTGTATCTATCTGTGACATTATCAGTTCAGTAGTATCCTCCTATCTGGGTGTAACATGAAACTGGTGATGGGATTATTTGCCCTTCGATACCAAACGTTCAAATCAGTGCAAAAAAAAAAAAAAGGGATCGAAGTGTATTCAGACAAATTAAAAATACTTCTGGTCTTTATTTTATGTGTTTTTTTGTTTTTAATCTTGTGCTGTCTGTTGTTTTTATTAATTATGGACCATGAGTCTACAACAAAAATAAATCTTTCTTTACCAGGTAAAAATATTTAAATCTGACCTTACATGTAGTAAAACACACAGCAGCTGTAACACTGTAATGATTTATTAAGCATAAACAAAGCAGACATGAAAAGAAAAACAAAAAACAAGTACACTCTTGATGCTCCCATGGGACTTTTGAGGGAAAGTGGCAACCAGGAGTTTATTACAGCTCTTGATTAACCACTGCCATCAAAGCAAGTGAAAAATGCAGTCTGAAGAATACAAAGTGTGAACAAACCCAAGAAGGAATAACATCAGCAATGGCCTTAGAGAATCAACTGTTGCCGACCATCAAACTAGAAACAGTGAGAAAGGTTTTTTACAAGTTGAAAATATTTAGGACAGGTACCAGTTTTCCCTTAGTCCTCCACACTAATATGATGAAATGTCAACTTTAATCATGTTAGACCCCGGCAAAGATAAAATTATTTTTAATATCTTATAAAAACACCAGAGGTTCGAGTCAATTTCAGTATAACTTTTCTTTAGGTTGAAGTCCAAGTCTGCGCAAACATCTGGATGTAAACCCAAAAAAACTTTGGATGGGCTTCTTGATTAAACATTTTCCACACTTCTCAGTTTAAAAGTTGATAATACTATTTCAGTAGAAAAAAATTTCCCTAAAACAGGAATACCTTCTCACTGAGACAGAAGTGTTTTGGTTTTTATATGGGCAAAACTATCTTAATGGACAGGGGGCAGAGCATACTTTTAATGGAAAATGAAAACAGTAAGCTGACAATAAAATGTGTTACCTGTTTTTTTGTTTTTCTTTTTCAGTCAGAAAGTATAGTCATATGTCATGGCTGACTAATGGAGCTGACGTTTCTTTAAGTTGCTATTAGCACCTGATTAAAGGACTGTTTCTGTGGTTTTTTTGTAAAGAATGTCCGGATTACATTTTATCATGTAATAATCAGTTCAAGATCAAAAATAACTAGACTGGACTACCAACCATCTACCCATCAGCTCGCTGATCTTTGACCAAACGTCAAATGGATCCACATATGTTAGTGGAGTGGAAAAAGGACCTCGCCATGAGAACAAACCTGCATGCAAGAACTGCCACTGAACTGGTGAACAAATGATTGCATAAATGGGAAAATGCTGCTGCTAAATAGGAGTAATGGGGATAGGTTTCAAAACGGAAAAAGCAATTTACCTAAACAATGGTATCAAAGGTTTATTTTGTACAGCTACCACAATGTTTCTCTATGAAAGGCCTATGGAAAAAAGATGCATATGTTAGCATGTTTGACAGCTGTACCTTATGAGCAGATTAACTTCCAAACTGATTTTAGTGCCACTTTGTACAATAGGTGAGTGGCAGTAAAAACAAATGGTTCTGGAGGAATCCGGGAGCGGCTGCTCAAGATGGCTGCTTAAATTTCAGCTCCTCAACCCATCGCTTACAATTTCGTTTATTAAGACCGTTAAGTGACTTTTTTTTTTTTTTTTTTTTTGGACAGCTAGTCAATTTTCTGTTGAATACTGAGCCTCGACGTTTTATACCGGACAGACTTCGCCTAATGGTAATTTTGAGATCGGGAAAAGGTGCAATGACGGACGGAAGCTAAAATGGACACTGTGCTATCCAAGCTAACCAGCGTGGATGGCGTGCTGGGAAAAATAGATGCCCATATTGCCAGTATGGACACCCGTCTTGCTGGCTTTGATGCACGCCTCGACAATCTTCAATGTGAGGTGTCTGGTATTCGAGCGGACTTTACATCGCAAAGGAAAGAAATCTGTGAAATCAGAAACGAGGTATGCGCACTGCAAGCTAACGAAGGAGCTAACACCAACAAGCTAGTGGAGCATGACACCGGTCTGGAGGCGATGCGCGTTAAGTTGGCAGACATGGAGGACCGAAGCAGACGCTGTAATGTAAGGATTAATGGACTGCCAGAGGGAAAGGAGGGATCTAATGCCATCCAGTTCCTTACTCAAAACATGCAAGTGGTTTCCCTCTCTCAGCAACCTCCAGGGTGAGATTATGAGGGCGCACCGCATCTACGGTACCGGAGCCACAAACGTGACGGGCCGTACTCTAATTTTCTGCTGTCTCCGGTACACGGTCAGACAGGACATTACCGCTGCTGCAAGGAAAAATCCCCCTGTTGTCGCCGGTCGGAAACTACGATTTTCACCGGATTACAGTGCCCACACAATGAGACGTGAATGCTGTCTGGCAGGCATCTGAAAGATCTAGTGCAATTGCTAATAAGGACCAGGAGATGGCAACAGCAGCTTTACAGGCTTCGGTGAAGAGCTTAGGACTGACAGATATCTGGCGCGCTTTTAACCCTACTTTGGTAAATTACAGCTTCTTCTCGGCCAGACATAAAACTTCTTCTAGGATAGATTTTCTTTTCTCTTCACCTCAGCTGTTTCAGAATATTCATAATATCACTCTTCTTCCTATGGCGCTTTCGGATCATAAAGGGGTCTTTGGTAATGTCTTAATTAGTGGTCTATCTAAAAAAGCATCTAGGTGGCGCTTCAATTCATCATTGTTGGGGAATGAAGCTTATAAAACACAGTTTAATGCTCAGTTGCAGGACTTTCTAGATATTAATGTGGGCTCAGTAGAAGATCCCCGAGTGCTATGGAACGCTGTTAAGGGATTCATCAGGAGTAATGCTACAATATTTTCTTCGAATCTGTGCAAGGCTAGAGCTGCTACATTACAAAATTTAGAAGGAGACTTCACTAGTTTGGATTTGATATTGCAAACAAATTATTACAAAAAGGTTGAGACACAGCGTGATATTGTTAAGAAGGAAATAAATAATATTCTCAAACAGCAGTCAGAGTTCTTGATACATAGAGCTAGACAAAAGTATTACTTCCATAGCTCAAGGCCCAATCATCTTCTGGCTTCTACAATCAGAACCAATGAATCCTTTGCAGATATTCCATCCATCAGGTCGCATGCAGGTAATATCACAACAGATCCTAAACAAATAAATGAAACTTTCAGAACCTATTATTCTAAACTATATCAGTCAGAGATTCAAGCGGATGGTGATAGGTGTGCCAACTTCCTTGATCAGATAGACCTTCCGAAGCTCTCAGAAGCTGATGCTGCAAATCTGGACGCTCCAATTTCCTTGGAAGAATTGAAGGAGGCAGCAGCTGCTATGCAAAGGAATAAATCTCCGAGCTTTGATGGAATACCTCCTGAGCTATATATAACTTTTTGGAACAAGCTTGGCCCATTAATGTTGGATATGGTGAGAACATCAATAGACAAAGGAGGTTTTTCTAGAGATGTTAATCTTGCATTAATCTCTCTCCTATTGAAGAAAGATAAGGACCCAGTTGACTGCGCCAGCTATCGACCTCCCAGTCTGTTGAACGCTGACCTTAAGATCTATGCAAAAGTACTTGCCAGACGAATCCAAGATCACATGCCTGACTTAGTTCATTGCGACCAGACAGGATTTATTAAGAGCAGGATGGCTGCTGATAATGTTAGACGCCTCATACATGTAGTAGATTCCGCAGCAGGTAAAAACACACCATGTGCAGTTCTCTCCTTAGACGCTATGAAGGCCTTTGATAGGCTTGAATGGCCTTTTCTGTTGGCTGTGTTAGAAAAAATGGGTTTTGGAGGGAATTTTATACACATGGTTAAGGTTCTGTATTCTAAGCCTTCTGCTCTAGTTCTCACTGGACAGTTGTCATCTGCATTGTTTGCTGTCTCCAGGTCCTCCCGGGAAGGTTGCCCCCTGAGTCCGGAGCCGTTTGCGCTTTCTCTAGAACCCCTAGCGCAGATGATCCGTCAATCTACTACCATGCAGCCCAGCTCAGTTGGTCGTACCTCTCATCATCTGGCTTTATATGCTGATGATCTGCTTGTATTTATGGAAAACCCGGACCAATCCCTTAATACTCTACTCAACATTTGCAGTCAGTTTGGCAATCTATCTGGCTTCAAAATTAATTGGAATAAATCTGCCTTATTACCCCTTAATGACACAGCTAAAGCACTGCAATTCCCAGCTAATATACCTGTAGTACAACAATTTAAATATCTTGGAGTTCACATTTTCCTGACTTTGAACTGCATTGTTTCCCACAACTACTTGGGAATTTGGAATCCAGTTGAATCAGATCTGAACAGATGGTCCAGCCTCCCTAACTCTGTTCAAGCCCGTATTTCCATAGTGAAAATGAATATCTTACCTAGAATTAATTTTGTGTGCTCTATGATTCCCCTCGCACCTCCTGTCAATTACTGGAAGAAAATTCATTCTTCTGTTTCACAATTCATCTGGAATAAAAAGCGGCCCCGCTTAAAACTGACAACCGTACAGAGGGGTAGACTAGATGGGGGTCTAGCAGTACCTGACTTTAAGTTGTATTTCTATTCCTTTGTTCTTAGACCTCTTTTTGTATGGGCTAATGCTGGAATACCTGTCTCTTGGCGTGAACTAGAGGAGGATATCGTTGCAAGGGGTACTCTTTTCTAATACGTCCAACTCACAATGTAAACTCCGTTTTGGTCCAATAGTATCTTTTCTTATTCAGACCTGGCGCGAGGTTGAATCCCTATCTGGGATTTCCTGTAAGTGGGATATGCTTTCTCCAATATTCCACAATAAGAGCCTTATGATCGGCGGTAGACCAATCACAACATCTCCTTGGAGTAACAGTAGCATTCGATGTCTGGGTGACATCTTTAACAATTCAGGTTTACGCTCTTTTCAGGATGTGAGAGACACGTTTGCCTTACCGCCCCCCTCATTCTTCTTTTATTTACAAATTAGACACGCTCTTAATGCACACAGTATTCCACTGCAGCAAGCCTTATCAATTCACCCTCTTTATAAGTTGATTGCTACACAAAGAAATAATAGAGGCTTAGTTTCCAAACTGTACTGTTTTTTCCAGAGATCTTCTTACTCTGATTTACCACTGGACAGGATATGGAGAAATGATCATCCGGCTTTAGATGTCTCATGTCTTGTTTGTTTTTCTTTCTATTTGTGTTTCAATCGACACAAATTGATTATATTTTTGGTTAATTCTGCGGCTCTTGTGACCTGAACAATATTACAGGTCATAGATTTTGCGTAATGTACGTTTTAGATGGACACAACTATAAAACTGAAGGTGTGGTGTAGATCCTGAGGGGAGCTGAGGCTGGTCCTGGCTTTCCTACATGCTCTAGCAAATGTGTGCCTGTTTTCAGCCTATGCCGCTGAATCTGACTTTTTTTTCTTTCCCCCTGTTTATTTTTTTTTTTTTATGTTTAATCTTTTTAAATTATTTATTTATTTTTTCTCTTATGTCTTTATTTTATGTATGTGTGTGTATATACATACATAGTATATATATATATAATTGTGTTCACTTTGTTATTTATTTTAATAAATTTTATTAATTTATTTTTATAACTTCATTTTGGCTTTATTTTGGTTGTTTTTTTTATGTCTGTTGTGTTAAATATGCTGTTGCATCTTGTTTACTTTGAGTCATTCAATAAAAAAATAAAAAATTTGATTTAAAAAATTAGTTCTGAGAAGCCACTTAGCTTGTTTTTCTACTTATTTTATCCTCTTGCAATGCCATTCTTGGATCACTCTGCGGTTTACTCAGCTTTTACTCTGCAACTTGGTTTTCCTCCATCTTAGCCACATTTATAGCATATCGACATAGTGTAGTGCGAACACAAGCAAGTATTGATTTGCATTATCCATTTTCACATACACACAAAATTAAAAGCTTTGTCTGAGTTTGAGAAGATCCGTGGCCAGCAGACAAACCGAATGACGTGTTTGTAAAAACAACAACAAAAAAAAGGTGAAAGGAGAAACGATAAAAAAAGGGCCAAAACACAATGCAGCACCCAGAGAGCCATGATATTAAAGGGAGGGGGGGGATTCTCAAAGGAGGAATAAGATATCCTAGATAGCGAGTTTCCTTTCCATCCCCCCATCAGGTTTTCCCCTCAGCATGCCAGTCATAAATCTGCCCTTGGTGCCGACGCGTTTATTGAACCTGCAGAAGAGGACTGTCATCCTAGCATTCCCATTACAAGCTCTTCCTCAAACACACAAATACATTTGCACACCTACCTCAACGCTCTGTGCAGCCCCATAAGAGGCTGGTTTTACTGTACAACACAGCCTTCTTTCCTAATCTGGCCTTTTGATGAGCGAGAAGAACATAATCACTAGATGTGTTTTAACAACCCCCACCCAAATTCGGATTCAAATTCATCATCCTTAAAGGGTACAGTGGATTCTGTGGAGGTCTAGTCTGGAGATGCTGGGATGCTGGAGATAAATAACATGGATCCCTGATGACTAAATAAACAGTAATTCTCATTACTGCTTAGCATACATATTGTATAAATATATCATTTTAAAAACAGCGTTGGCAGGAGTTTAGGGAGCAGATTGTGTTCCCCCAGCCTTTACATTTCCAATTTAGAGATAATTTAGCACAAAAGAAAGGGGGTTGGGATAGAAGGGAAAGAAGAAAGCTGCAGAAATGAATGGACAGCTTCAGCTTTGCTGGACGGGACAGATCTACCATTACGCGATCTTTCTTTGTTTTTTCATCTTGTAATCCTCCCGTGATTGCGCAGCAATGTGACAGCAGTAAATTTGATAAATGTGGCAATGTTGTCAACATAAAGACACAAAACGTGCTACACCTATGTTGACAATTAGGTGGCTTTTACAGAGCAAAATCAGAATGTGTGGATGTGATCATCTGCCAAGCCAAATATCTCCCATGACATGGAGATTTTAAGATATAAAAATGCAAAGTGTGTTCTTGTCAGCACAGATCCATCTCTGTGGGGACAGAGTGTAAAGGCGAACCTGGTAAATATTTATACACCCGTTTCTCCTTCAGCATGATACCACCACACATTCCCTGCATAAAGACCCCAAAATCCTTGTGTCATTTTTCATCTAAGTCAATTAATTTGACAATGCTCTTTTCTTAAACTAACTAAATGAGCACTTGGAACTGCCTGATGTTCTCGCCAGTTTTATTACCATACTGGGGATGAGAAATTATATCAAGCCAAAGTAATCTTTTTTTATCAGATCTGAAAATCTTTGTGAAAATGATCCAGAAGCACTTTTTAGTTGTGTGTATTATTTGATTAAGAGAGTGAAGGATGAATACTCCAGTGGACACAAAGACACACTTCTTGTTTAAATAGAGACTAAAAGAGGACTCAGTTCTCTAAAACAGAAACAAAAATAGTTTCTTTAACCTTTTCGTAAGCCTGTCTGAAAAAGCAAGCAATCCATCAATCATCTATAGCCACTTATTCTTGCAGGGTCACATGGGGGGGGGGGGGGTGTCGGGTGGTGCAAATCTTACTGGGTGAGGTAGGTTGCCTGTCCATTATAGGGCAACACAGAGACATACAAGTCAAACAACCATGCACTCACACCTAAGGGCAAATTTAGATTAACCAATTACTCTAAACTTCTCCCACAGTCTAAAAACATTACTGTCTTGACATTACTGTGGGAGGGAGCTGCAATACCCAAAGAGAACACACGCATGCACAGGAATAACATTCAGACTCCATGCAGAAAAACCCCAGGCCGAGATTTGAACCCAGGACTTTCTTCCTGCAAGGCGACAGTGCTAGATATCATCTAGAAAAACAGAAATGAACTAAAACTATGTGAAAAAAAGGATGATTACACAACCACTCAAACAGCCTGCAAAACCTTCGCTAAGCTTGTGTGTTTTGCCAGTATCGCTCAATTCTGTGTTTTGCCTTTCATCACAGACGACTCTTTGAGAGGAGAGTCATCCTTTTTTCTCAGCTCCGGCAGATGTTCAGTAGGCGCTCCCACTGTTCTTATCCTACCAGACAAATCTTTGATTCCGTAAGCTGCTGCCATGTCTTCCCCATCAGCTGCTAAAGTCATTAGGAAAGAGACTCATTATCCCAGCCCCTGAAGCAATATCTGAGAGATAAGTGTTCAAATTGCTGAAAAGTCACACAGACATTCTGATGTCAACTTCACTCATGAATATGGTGCTGCTCATTAGAAAACCGTTTTTACAAGCAAAGATAATAAAATATGATGAAAAATTTAAACGCTTCAAAAGTAGACAAAGGGAATTTTTATCGGGATAGACATTCTGAGAGCACCGTCTAATAATGATAAAAACAATGTGCCTCTTTTCTAAGATTTATCCTGTTTCCTCTTATTTTCTCTCGCTCTATTTTCTTTTCTTCTGGAGCTGGAGCCAGTTCTCAATCTGACCACAGCAGTAAATCTTGAGGGCAGACCTCAGTCCTCTGACACGCCAAGTAATGCCCTATGAGCACCGTGATGATCGCGTGTGATTCTGTGTGGGTGGAGAGCAAACTCATTAATTTATCTACACTGAAGCTGCCACTTAAATGTTCATGGTTTTCTGGAAATAGTTCGTAGCTCATCATCACTAATATGTTGGTTTTCAATGCATGAATTCACGACACAGAAAGCCAACTATTCTATATCTCTGAATAAACATGTAAACTTTGGATGTAAAATTTAAGTAAGGCTAAATCAAGAAAATATTAAAAGAATCTTTTCTTTGAAGTTGCCATTTTATCACACATTTTTGTCAAGTCGTTTTAACTGGCCATTATATTGGGAAGTCTAAAACAAATGGGGATAACTTAACAGTATCAGAGAAAATCATTACTTTAAAAATTAGCAAAACATACAGACCTAACATGACGTGAGATATACGTTTCCGGCTAGTATGTTTAGGAATCACTGTGTTGGAGCAAAGATACTGCTTTTTAGACCACCAAAATGGTGCTTTGGTCCTTTGCTAAGATTAGACAACACTGGTTTTGAGGAAAATATACAAGAAATGAGGAATGATTTTTTACAACTGCATAGCACTGTGTAAAACAATCCAGTATAGAGTGGTGAAAAGTGTTACTAGCTAAAAGGCAAAGCATTCACTTTTGAGGAATTCTACCACACAATGGTAAGTGTCTGATCATATTAATGTGTCTGGTGCTGTAAGGAGGCATTCAAAACTTCAAAGTGAACTAAAGTTAAAGGTTAAAGAGTTGTGGAGAAATCAGTGGGATCAGTGTTCCGTGCTTGGGGAAAGGGGGTGGAGGGCAGAGGCAAAAATCCTATACTTTATTCCACTTTTACGCCCTCAGTCACATGTGAACATGCAACAGCAGCACATAATTTGAGTTGATATATTCAACACTAAATAAAAGAAAATGTTGTATAAATCACAGAATAAGGGCCTTTCACTTAAAGACATGATGTAACTCTGAAACTAGACAATGTGTCATGCTGCTGTAGAGTTAATTCAGTTTACTTTAGATAAACTATAAGGGGTTTAGTGAAATTGCTTGCTTGAAATTTTAATAAATGTATTTATTTTATTAGTTCACACGTTAATTATACTTTAATATGCATTAATACACACAGTGGAAACAGTTTTAGCACTACTGCGAAGCTAATTCCTAGTTTTCCTTATTTCAACTCTTGGGGGTACAGCCAATCAGCAGTGAGGAAAATAATTGCACCTCCTGTATTGGTGGCTTTGGAGACGTTAGTTAATAGCGTGTCAAGTAGCATTACATCTAACTTACTTGCCAAGCTGCATTTTCTTCTGAATATTTTAGATATGGGCAAACAGGCAGATTTTCCACAAATTACTTGGATTCTTGTCTCAACAGAGAAATGTGCAAATTGGTTAATCCATGAATACTGAACCACAGATAGGAAGAGGTCCACTGTATCAACATTTAAAGTTAGCTTTTAAAATACGATAACTAAAATTTTACATCCTTCTACTTCAACAGTTCATGTGATGCCAGAGAAAAATGCCAGAGTTACTGGAGATTTTTCCAAGTTAATGAAGCAGAAAGACCCAACACTCTCCTTCCCCTTACTGTTGCTGCACACTCCCGATTAGCTGGCTGAAAGTAGTCTAATAAACTTTACCCTCACTTACAAGAAAGACAAAAACAGCTTTTTTAAATATGTATTCTATAAGGAAACAAAAACTATATATTAATGTGGACAATCAGCACTTGAAAATAAATGCCAAATTTAGGAGGCGTTTATTCAACGCCCGCTTTAGGCTTACTTACAAAGTAAACTTTTTAGGTTTGAGTCTTTAATTTTGATGGCCATTACTCTGCTGACCACATCATAGTTGTAGTTTCATAATAGATTATGAATAAACATTTATTCATTGTAAGATTTTCCATAAGCATTTATTCCAAAAAAACAGCGGAAAATTCCCATGTTTAATCCATTAAAAACGACCATGACCGTAATTTGTGAGGACATTCTTTTGGCCTTTTTTAACTCAACTCCTGTAAATGATCTACTCTAATTTAGCATCTATTGGTTTTGGTTAAACATAATTGCAAATAGGAAATGATGACCTACAACAACAGGATATTTATAGAGCTATAAATCAAATTTTGACTTTATGTCATAATCCATTAACAGCAATTAAACAAACATCCAATTAACAAACAAGTGCACAGTGAGTATTTGATTTTTTTGTTTCCCATTGTAGAGCTTCGACAAGAGTTTCTATCGTGCCATTGTTCCATATTTTAAACCTGCAGAGGTTTTAATTAGGATGTGACTACGGCACATACTGTTTATGAGACATGAAAGTTGAAAGAGGCACTCATAATGGGAATCTGATCAGACAGCACAGCAGTATGTGACAGCCAGCTTTAAAAACATCCTAATTCTGTGAGAAACTGGCTAATTTTATAGAGGTGAAGCTAAAACACCGAAATACTGTATTTCCGATAACTGTAGAGTGAGAAAAGTACAGCATCAGCATAATGCAAGTAGATTTTATTTTTTTTCATGGGGAGACAAGTGACTTGACCAAAACACAAATCAGTAGGCTTTAAAGTCACTGTGAAACTAGCAGGATGGGTGAAATTGTGCCCTGGACACAAAGCACAATTTTATTGTGATCATTTATTCTTTACAGTATAATGGTCAACAATCACTGGGTATGTGCTCCAGGCATGATGTTATCTCCGATCACATCACCCTGGCTTCAACCCCCAGAGTCCTGTAATGCAGATAATATTACCCTGCTGCTGGCAGGGCTGCTCAGATTGTCTCCTAGGAACAAATCGAATGACAAACAACTGCACTTCTGCCACACTCATGACTTCATAATAGAAATTTTACCATTTTTGAACAGAAAGGTGCATTAGTGTTGTGCATTAATGCATAAAAATAAAACATGTTTATTAATGCCGTTAACTATTTATTTTTTAGATTTCGTGGATGTAGTGGTACACACCCATGCACAAACATTTGCATTCTGGTGGGGAGCAATTTAGAGATCATTTCCTGGTCGCTTATAACTTAATACAGTCCCTTGCAAAATCCTAATTCCTTTTGAACTGCTTAAAACTCTGTCATGTTACAACTATAAACTTTCATGTTTTTACGTGTGTATGTGATAGACCAAAGTAGCAAATGCAGCATCTGTTAAATTGAGAAATCGTTAATGCTTTTCAAAGCTTATTAATAAAAATACGTAAAGTGTGGTTTGCTTACGCATTCAGCCTCTTTCTGATACCCATAAATAAAATCCAGTGCTGCAAATATCCTTCCAAGGTAAACTAATTAGTAAAAAGAGTCCACTTGTGTGTAATTTAATCTCAGTATAAACGCAGCAGTTTGTTGGAACACATTGATGAACAAACAGAATCATGAAGACGAAGAAACAACAAATAGGGTAAGGCATAGCATTGTGAATATATTTTAGGCTGGGTTAGGTAAAAAAAAAAAAAAAAAAAAAAAAAAAAAAAAAAAAAGAGTAATATCACAAGGTTTAAACATTTCACAGAGGACTGTTAAGGCCATCATCTGAAACTGTATCTGACAATTTATGACAGATAGATAGGTACCTATGCTCCCTGTCATAAATTATGGTGAAAGCAGGACCCTAAGGCTAGAACCAGAAGACAAAGACAGTGGAAAATCTAATGGGACTGAATGGCTAAACAAATCTAAAACAATGAAAAACCAGAAACCACACTATTTCTAAACAGAATATGACAACACAAGAATGACTCTAAATAGATCAAAAAGGTAACAAAGAAACAGGAGTTACATAAAGGAACCAAAATACCAAGGAGAAAAGAGAAACTGAGATCTGCAAAGAGAAATTTAACTTAGGATTAAACTCTGAGTGGAACCAAGACTGAAAGTACAGAATATAAATAGAAAATTGACACCAGTGGTCTGAAACTCAACTGTGCTGAATCATCTAAAGGTTGCAGGACACTGGCTCTAAAGGGCTGGTGTTTGAGACCTGCGGTCTACTCAAAGCCCCTTAACATCATGGCACCATTAGGACATGGCTAGTGACCTAGCTGCTCTTAGCTAGCTTCATATGTCAGAATTCGGGATGGGTGAATGCATGACAAATGCATGGCACACTTTTCAGATTTGGATTTGCAAATGCTTTTAAACATAATTTTCCTTCCACTTCTTATTTATGCATTACTTCATGTTGGTCTGATACGATATGTTTCACAATATGGGGGGGGGGGGGGGGATGATGCGATATATTGTGATACTATGAGTGAGACTATATATTGTGATTTTTAAAACTTTATTTAAGTGTAGAAAAACTGTCACAGCATTCTAAACACTCCATCCTGTTTCATACTTTAACACATCCAGTTTTATTACTAGATCTAGTTGATCCACTGGAACAAAGAAGGTGAAAACAGCGACTAGCTACCAGTCATACTTTTAATTTTACTACAAAAATTTCTGTCATCATTAATGGTTCCATTCAAATTCTAAAAAATAAAATAGAAATAAAAATAGATACATTGCTTTTGAATATGGATACAATATTGTGACATAAAATATCACAATATATCGGCGTATCGATATTTCTTACATCCCATCTTATACCATGTTGTGCCTGCCTCCAGATCCAGTCTCTTTTTATTTACATAGATTTATTAAAGAAGAGCAATCTCATAATGCAGTAAAAGTATCTGTGATTCCTAAATACACTCCCTTTCAGATGCAATACCAGACTTTATTGGCTTTCTTTCCACTCAAGCAAAACAACGTGCGAGTTTTGCTACACTGTAATACATTTATACTTTATATTTATGCCGTCCTTACTTTCTTGGGGCTCACACCCCTAATGAACAATGATTTTAAAAAACTGACAACACAAAAACAAACATGCTTTCTGTCAGTTTAACTTTACTCCTTCATGTCCCTCGGCTGCTGGCTTAGACACAATGGCCTGCAGCGGCGCTTATCATCGTTGAACAGCAGAACGAGCATAAAGGCTCCGGTCTGCCTAATCTCTGGTCAAACACAAACCACAGCATCAACGCTGCTTACGGCAGTAAACTGCTGCTTTATGCCGAAGCTGTAGCTGTTCAGGGGGACATGCATTGGGACTTTGCTAAATGAACCATAGAAATGCGGCAAAGCCTGTCTCCAGGGGAACTGTTGCCAGGGTTACCGTGGCTAACAGGAAGAGAATTATGTTAGTAGTTAGGTTACCTGTAGGGATGCTGAAGAGGCTTTTATTGATGCTACTTAAAAATTTCCTCAAAGTGTTAGAGGTTATCAAATGATGGTTCTTCTGCATAGTGTTTCATTCAGACATTAAAAAAAAAAAATTAAGTGTTTTCTTACAGATTTTGTCCATTTTGCTTTTTCCCATATTAAATCTTAAGATCAGACATAGATAACCTGTGTAAATACAAAAAGCAGTTTTCAAATGATTTCAATCATTCTGGAAAAAAGCTATGCAAACCAAGCTGGCACTATATGAAAAAATGATTTCCCCATTTTTTAATTATGAATAAATCCTAAATAACTACATACCTGATTCCTGCCAGACCTGTAGAATCAAGAACTAACTTAAACAGAACATGCTTGACTACTGGAAGTAGGCCAAACAACCTCAAAAAGCAATTTATCGTGTCCTAAGCCTAATAAATGGAAGAACGGGTGAGAAACAAAGTTATCTTTATCAGTCTACAAGGGTTACAAAACTAAAACAAGGGTTACAAAACTAAAACAACAGTAAGAGCTTGTATTCACAAATGGAGAACATGAAACACTGTTTGAAGATTTCATTACTCCTATAACAAACCAACAACTTCCCCAAAAGGTCACAGAAACATAAGAAACAGAGGCACAAAAATGGCCTCAGTGGGAAAGTTCCAAGGACAACCACTGCTAAAAAACAAAGGACACAATGGCCCATCTATTGAAAAAACAACATCATCATGACCCCCAATTCAGTGGAGTGATGAGAGAGAATTAGAATTATTTGTAAGGCGTGTCAAACATGGAGGTGGTAGTGTGATGGTCTGTAGTTGCTTGCTGTTTCAGGACCTGTAATAAGAGTTTAAATCATAAATTCTGCTCTCTACTTGAAAAATAAAGGAAAATGTCCAGTTTTCAGTTTGTGCTGTTAAGCCCCAGGTAATGTCGCAGGTTATGCAGAAAGACAATTATCTGATTATCTAATTTCACCACGAAGAGCGGGACAAAGTTCCTCCACAGTAATGCAAAAGATTCATAGCCAGTTATCACATCAGGATATCATTGTTAGATGGCAATTACTTTTTCACATAAGGCCAGGTTAGTTTAGATAGCTTTTTTCCACTTAATACATGAAATCAGCATTGGAAAACAGCTTTTTGCATTTACTCAACTTCTCTTTGATTATATTTAAAATGTTTTATGATTTGAAACATCTAAATGGAAAAAAGGATGTTAAGCATTTCTTTACAGCATTGCAGTTAAAGAGAATAAATTCTGTAAGATCAAGACTGTTCCATTGTAAAGCTGCCTTTACAAAAAACAACAGGATGATATGAGCTGTATATGGTTAGTAGTCAATATCCATTCAATGCGCGTCACACTCAATCTGCCAAACAATTTTCTATGTGTTGGTATCAGTTCAGCTCTAATTACTTGCTCTCTTCAGCCCCCCTCTTTGCATTGGGACTGTGCCAATCTGTTCCCCAGTTTCAAGAACCGCAGCATCAATTACCTGATCCCTCATACATGCGTCCCCATGATCATTCTAAAATCTGCACATGCAATTGACATACATTTTGTGCCCCCGACAAATGGTGAAGAGATTGAAGAGCACACACACACACTAATCAGGAAATGTACAGAAGTATCTCAGACTTTCGACATTAATGTGAATGCACAGGCATATTTTTGCCAAATGAGGACAGTGAATAATTAGGGAGATGAAAGGCAGAGTTTTCACAGACAGTCATTTCAATTATCTCGGCTCCTTTGGCAGTCTGGCAGCTGCCGTCTTTGAAGGTTATGGGATCAGCTCGCCACAGCTAGGTCAAGCAGGGAAGATGATTATTACCACTTTCTTAAACTTCAAAAACAACTCAAACATTTTGGAGGGATTCCAACAGATACTTTAGATGTCAGGGTGAACAATGGCAGGGAACCAAACCAACCAATAATGATGCTTGTTTGACTAAAGCAAACAACTGATCCTCCGTAAAGATATTTGCTGTCTACACCAGGGCTGAAAACAAGACCAGGCGGAGAAACACAGCAAAAACACTACATATACCTCCACTAATGTATGCTCTCTTTTTCAGCGTCCATCTGGTGATGAAAGCAGGCATATTCTTTTCATAACAACTCAATATCACATCATTAGTTAACACCTACTCATCTGTGCAAGCGAAGTGTTTTTCAAAACAGGGAAGCTTGCGCTCTTTCAGAAACACTGCATCATATAGAGTATGCATTGAAATAATAGCTCTACTATAAACTGAATAAATAAGACTATATCTCAAGTGTGTATTTCAGATGAAAATATATCAGTCAATAATCTTTTTGAACATTGGGGCAACTATGAAAGAAAGTTTTCAGAATCCATGATGATGTCAAGTCCAAACCCCCAAATAAGGGCAACTCATATGAAACTAGCACCGGTCAACTTTTCAGGTTTTGCTTTGCAAACCTTAATCTATATGTCTTGATCTGAGTGTAAAGGCAACAAAAAAGACAGGTGATTGAAACCACTCTGAAAAAGGTGTGCATGAGTCATTGGAGGGGTGTTTATGACAAGTTTCAAGCCTGCAGGTCAGTTTTTGGAAGGGTGGAGGGTGACCAGACTGTCAGCCTAACCCAACCCTTTCATTGCATTCTGATAACAAGGAATAAACATCCACAGTGGCTCTCCAAATTTCACAGGCCCCTGTTAAAATGCCAGGGTTCTTTGGTCAGAACTGCTGCAAAACGGTTTCTGCATATAATGTGACATGAAAATTGTAGAATCCAGCTGAAAGAGAAATACATTTGCTCCAAGTAACAACCTGGTTTCATCAGTTTGTACTAGGGATGGGCATAATTAATCGATGATCGATTAATTGATCATTAAGAATTTCATCGATGACATTTTTTTTTTACCGATCAATGAATTTTGCTATGTGGCAGTAATTAAACACTTTACCACGAGGGCAATGACTGAAAATAAAACCCACAGGCCGACTCAGTTTCTTGCGAGTTTCTGTATAATTCAAAAGTAGCATTGTCATGACGAGGTCTAAAAAAACAAACGAAAACAAAAAAGTCTCGGTTCACTGCGTAGCTGTGTATAAGTAGGCTACTTAAATGCATTTCCAACTCTGGTTAGAAGCGGAGCATCCTGCTCTTGGTCTCAACCTAGCATAAAGTCGGTGTTAGCACGGAGGAGCCGAGATGGACAACGAGCAGAGAAACTTACTCACCAATTACTTTCTGAGGGAGGCTCTGCCACCCCTGGATTGCACCCCTACAGACTGGTGGAAAATGAATCAAACAAGATTCCAGAGGCTTGCCAAGTTAGCACGGAGGTATGTGTATCACAGCGACGTCTGTCCCTCACAGCAGGTGATCTCAGCCCTGCAGGTCAGACGCAACAGCAGCTCCTTTCGTTTCTGTCCCCAGTGCATGTTAACATGCTCATCTTTCTCAACAGAAATCAGTAGACTGCTGCTAAAGTTATATATAAGTTACGGTTTCTTTTGTTTTTGTCTTTTTTACTCTGTTAATGAGCCTAATTCATTGTTAGGTACGCTGATCTCTCTCATCCTCTTTCTCGACTCTTTTTGCCAAATGTAACACAAAACTATCAGACCTATAAGTATTGTTTTTAATATTAAGTTATTGTTTAACAGGACTTTTTATTTTTATTTTTTACTTTTTTGGAGAAGAAAAAAAATATGAGCGTCAGTTGTGTTAATGAGTACCGTCTTTTAGCTGTCGGCTCCGCTGCTTATAGCGCATATTTTCTTTGTGCAACTACCGTGAATTAATTCCATTTAACTTCCACAAGAGGTGTTCCACTTGTAATGAAGATCTCAATGAGGAAACACGCTATTTTTCTATTCTCACTGCATTTTAATATAGCCTATGAACACTGAATTTTAATATAAAAATATCAATGATAAATCGAAAATCGATCGTTAATTCTCCCGATGATCGATGAAGACAGTTTAATCGAATGCCCATCCCTAGTGTGTACGGCATTAAACAAATTCGAATTCAGTTTCTAGTCTCCTATAGTAGGAGTCTGTCAGTATGTCATATCTTCACTTCTATATTTTCTCCACCCTATCTATCTATCTATCTATCTATCTATCTATCTATCTATCTATCTATCTATCTGACTGTGAGGACAGGTGGCAGCACACATTTTCTAACAGATTTAGTTCTGGACTCCAGCTTGGACATTCCAAAACGTAAATTCTCCTCTGATGAAGTCTCAGACAACCCAAAAATATGGGCGAGAAATATTAAAACTGCACTGACGTTTGCTAAAACTGTCCCAGTCTAACTAAATAAATGTGTTTCCACACTCAACACACTTTTAGATGCCTTGTCATTTGTTTACCGTACCATCATAAGCTTTCTCTAAACGGTTCTTCCTCTCCTCCAGAGCAGTGACTGATAGCGAGGTGCCAGTTACATGGGCTGCCTGGGTAACATTAGCCTGCTTATGTAATTGGACACTACAATTGAGGGATGGGGGGGGGGGGGGGGCACTGCAGGTTGTACAGGCTCATGTGTATGCACTGTTGTACGCCCACAGGTGTCATTTACCTTCCACATATTATGAAAGAGCAGGAACACATAACCTATTTTACAGCCCCGACTCATTCACAGAAAAACATAACGCAAATGAAGATTTTATTTAACTACAGCACAAAAAAATAAATAAAATAAAAACCAGTGCTTTATGATGTTTGCCGAAGGAGTTTACTTATCTGTGATTAAAAAGGGGATTTTTAACTTAGTCAAAAAAATAAAGCTGTGATATTTGCGATACTGTAATAATCTGAGGCTATGATAGAACTGAGCAAAACTGACAGAATTCCACAAAATGACACATTTTAAATTGTTACTGCAACATACAAGCAGAACTCTGTTTAGGTTAGTCTAGTAAAATAAAATAGAACCAATGGTAAAACAACTCAACCACAAGCACACTGAAAATCAGAGTTATCCGTTTTTCAGCTTAATGATGCTAATAAACTGATAAAAACGTATTAAGTTTATTGTTGTTTTACTTTCAATGAACACATCTTCAACTTCACATCAGCCCATTGAAAGGCAAGTGTATTGAAGCGACTGGAAAGCCCAGCAGGTACTCACACTGAAACAAAGGCAGCCTACCCCACAGAGTGTGGGTGTCCTCAACCTCTGTGGAAACCATGTCCTTTGGTGTGTTTGTTGGAGCATGTGTACGTACAAAGTGACTGGTAGGGCACGGCAGGGGGGTGGGTGAGGCTGCAGCGGGTGAAAATGGTGCACAGCAGCATTGCATGGTTTCTCAACCCCCAGACAGATGTGCCGCAGTCCCACATGCTTATTACATACCAAGGGCAAGGCAGGGTAGTCACATGCACAGCTAAACACACACACCAATGGGCTATCATGACATCATATAAAGCAGAATGAACCACAAGGACACATGAATGCCATATAGGTGTATTTATGTGCAGCTGTACCCTACACACACAGACCAAGTGTTTATGAAGCCCAGTAACAGTTTTATCCTTACTGACACTCCAACATCAGGTCCGCTGTAACATTAGACGTCATGTGAACCAAGAAAATGAGGCCTTAAAATAGGAACATTGGCAACTATGATGGATGAACGGTGAGCCATTCTGATGATATTGTTTCTAAGATGAATTAAGCCTGTTTCACTTTGTTAAATGTGTCATGTGTAGTCATGTGTTCCTGGTTTATTTAGTACCGGAATGCAGTGTTGGAGACTGGGACAGGGTGGGGGGGACAGCAATACTGTGATACATTTTTGTTTTAAAGGTTTGTTTTAATACCATAATAATGTCAAACTGGTATTTTTTCTCAAGGTTATCAATACTACAGAAATTTAATTTCTATATAAAAATGTCTTCCACTTTAGATCTGGCCATTGGTATTTTAAAATAAAATTGGCCAGAGGACAAAACTGCCAAATCACAGAAAAAAAAGATTTACCAAGAAAGAGTGAGATGGTGACCTGACCCAGTATGTTGCCCAAACTGAAGCAGTAGAGCAGCTTTCAGGTATTTTAAAGACAGACAGAGAGCAGCACATCCCCTCAAGCCACAACAAAGCTCAAAGTAACAGTCTGTGAAGGATGGCAGACTTTCCAGAAACTAAAGCAATGCTCTTGTCCTCCAGGCTGACAAGTTTACCTTCAAACATAAATGTGCTCAAATGAAAAACAGCAGAGTTACTGAGATATTTTTACATCATCCAAGATGTTGCATTGCAATGAGGTGCACTCGCTTTATTAGGAGAATTTGCTTTATTCTACTATGATGTACCAAAAGAACAGCATTGTTTCCTAAATGTTTGTCTTTCATGACTTCTACTTGTGTCTTATTTCAAATGGAAAATGCATGGCTTAACACAGGAGGTAATCTTCATGTATATTCAACACTGAAGGACTTCTACAGTCCCTGTAATGCAGCGTTTCAAAGCATTTAATGTGTAACAAGCTCCCATGATAAACTTTAGCGAGAAACAGAAGCAAACAGCCACGCATTGCTGCAGGCTGACAGCAAGAAGCAAACAAACAAGTTCCACAAACACACAGAGCAGCAACGCTGAGTGGAGAAAGAGGACAGAATGCTTTCTGTCTATTTTGCCTACATTAACACATTTTGTCTGAGATTCTTCCCTGATGCATTTCGCCCAAAGCATCTCTGATTCTTCAAACTACACCACCAAATGCTTCACAACAGAAAGACTTCACTGATTGCACTTTAGCTCAACTTTGTAATTTTGACCTTTGTGATGAAACCAGACAAATTCTGAGATGCCTTGTGGCCATCAGACAATGACAATGTTTCAACATGCAAATACATGTGGCTGCATCTACTTACAAAACAAGCTTTAAAATGCTTCTTCTTTAAAATAATAATAAAATATTATATTCAACATACAATTTTATGTAACATTGAAATGTTGCAGTCACAAACCTCAATGTATTGTACTGGGATTTAAAGTGATATACCAACAGTCTGCAATCTGTGGCTCCAGAGACACATGTGGCTCTTTGACCACAAGATAAAAGCTGCTTTTTAATGCAAATTCTGCATTGAGTTTCCAAAATAGAAGGACACTGAAAGTGGTGGGGAAATGTATTTCATTGCTCTGACAATTCAAGTGATTAGTAAAAGCATCGAGCAAATCAATGGATGGGATGTGCCATAACTTTCTCCAGCTGAACAGACACAAAACAGAAGTAATTACTTTTGGACCTAACGATCAAGAGTCAGCACACAGTTTCAGTTAATACAGCTAGAAACTACTGACCAGGCCCGAAATTTAGGTGTAGTAATCAGACCTGAAACTCCAGAGTCACATAAAGGCAATAACAAGGTCAGCCTTCTATCACCTGAAGAACATTTCTAGGATTAAAGGACTGATGTCGCAACAGCACCTCGAAAAATTCATCCATGCATTTATCTTTAGTCGGATTGATTACTTCAACAGCGTCCTCACAGATCTGCCTAAAAAGTCAATCAGACAGCTGCAGCTGATCCAGAATGCTGCTGCTCGTGTTCCTCACTAGAACCAGGAAAGTAGAGCACATCACCCCAGTTCTAAAGTCCTTACACTGGCTCCCTGTAGCTCATAGAATAGACTTCAACACACTTTTACTAGTTTATAAATCATTGAATGGCTTAGCACCAAAGTATATTGAAGACCTAATGTTACTATACCAACCCACCAGAAAACTCAGGTCCTCTAATTCCAGTCTACTCAACATCCCTAGAATTAGAACCAAACACAAAGAAGCAGCTTTCAGTTTCTATGTTTCTCTAATCTTGAACAAACTTCCAGAGAGTTCTTTTAAATCACAACTAAAAACATATCTGTTCAGAACTGCTTTGTATTGCTTTGATGTATCATGTTTTGTGTATGCTTCTTGCCGTTTTTACTTTATATGCTTGGTAATGCCTTGATGTATCTGTGTGTGCTTCATGCTTTATTGCCGTTTTTACTTTATATGCTTTGTCTGGGTTTTACTGCTATTTTTATTTTACCTCTTAATCATGTGAAGCACCTTGAATCACCTTTTTGTTGAAAGTGTGCTATACAAATAAAATTGCCTTGCCTTGCCAACAAACCATGAGCTTTATATCTTAAATGTGGATACTTACTTTGCTTTCAGAAATACAGACCTGGTTCTCCTTAAACACATTTTCATTGATGACTGAGATTTTGTATTTGCTGTAGAAGCTAAAAAACCCAGCAGAACCCATTTTATATAAAAAGTATATTAATAAAACTTGAAAAAGCTCTCTTTTTCAAGGGCCAAACTGGTTTTGTGGCTCTAAATAAATATTCGATTTGCATTTGGCAGAAGAGAGGGCAGAAATGGCTGAACTGTAATGGTTGCTGACTCCTGTTGTAGACAAACATATAATAGTTCATAATTGTTAAGTGGACTAAAAAAAGAATGCATGTATTAAAAAATATTTAATCTCAGGTGTGGTTGGAATTTGTATTCAACCCCATTTTACACTGAAACCCCTAAATAAAAATCTGATGCAAATAACTACCCTCAGAAACTAGTAAAATTAGTGGCAAGAAGAAAGGCATTGTTTGTGTGTAAATTAATCCCAGTATAGCTGTTTTTTTTATGGCCTCTGAGGCTTGTTAGAGAACATTAGTAATTAAAGATCACCATAAAAGACAAAGAAACGATCTGAAAGCTCAGGGAAAATAATGGGGAGAAATTTACAGCAGGGTTATATATGCTGAGCTTTGAACATGTCCTGGATCACCATTCAATTAATCATCTAAATATGGAAAGACGGTGGCACAGCTGTAAACCTGCCAAATAAATGACTCTCATAATCTGGAGGATCTGCAGAGAACAACAGGACAACTGTTATGAAATCCACACATTTGACCTTCATGGAAAGCAGCAAGAATTAGTCTTTGTTGAAAGATGAAAGCCAGTTTTTACCTTTTGGCTGATATGCAAAGCATTACATCTGGCAGAAAACTAAAGCTATAAAGAATCCTGAAAGCACCAGCGTCTGTGGTGATATATAGTGGTGGCAGCATCATGCTGTGGGGATGCCTTTCTGCAACATGGACATGAAAACTAATCAGAGTTGGTTAAATATGGAAAATCTTGAAGTAAAAGCCAGAGAGCTTAAAAAGCAGGACAGGCACTGTTGAAAGACTGCCATAAAAACTGCTGCTTGCATTTATTTTCTGTTTGTTTCTGTATAAACACATGAACACCCTTTCATAAAATCCCTGCTTGTCTGAATTTTATTAATTACACTGAACACTTAATCTTAGCAGTTATATACAGAATGTGGAAACAATTAAAATAAGTTAGGAATTGACTTAAAATAGTGTGACCCTTCCAAGAACAAAATTCAAATTAAAGCTGCACTCTCCCAAAAGGTTTAAAAGCTCTGTGCTAAAGAGCCACGAATGCATCCATTCCCCTGTGATCGCTATGCGTTCCACTAATCTGCCTGGCAGAGCATCTGGATGATGGAAAGAGGACGGAGAAGAAATGAGTAGGGGATTCATGACAGGAGTATATGAGTGTTTGTGAGCCACTTGTCTCAGCATGCCGTGTATCTGTAGCCGCGCATGTTTGTTGAGGTGGAGCATGCCGTGGTTTCTGTTCATGCGAATGCGCAGCCCGGAGAGATGAACCGAAGTTGATTTTGTTGTTCTAGAGGGAGTTCACGTCACGCTGCTCAAACAAACACAGTCAGCAAGAGCACATGGGATAACACAGATGAGGCTCAGTGGGTGGTGAGCAGAGCAGCAGAGTCTCCCAAGATAAAAATGTATTAAAATTATAGTCAGTCAGGGAGCATGCAAACATAAAAAAATGACATCATTACAGTTTAACATTTATTGTCATGTTTGCTTTTTTGAAGAACCACCAGTAAACTTTATGTTTCACAAAACCGGCAAGAGAATAAAATAGGTGTTTATTCTGGTTTAAAAGATAAGTATTAATCATTTAAGCATAACTCAGAAGCAGAAACATCTAAAAAATTTGAACCACCAGACAGACAGATGCAATGAGTCATCTGATGTACGCTCTCTGAGTAAATATGACTCCCACAACCGCACAAGTAAAATAGCCACAACTTTGGCAGCAACAACAGATAGGAGTCTGGAAATTCATGTTTTTAAAATGTTACTTAAAATATTTTTTCTCAAGGATCAAGAGTAAAAATAGCCTCTTCCCTACAATATTCTGTAGACTAACAGATACTAATACCTGCTTATCTTTGCAGGGTCATGGGTGGGAGCTGGACCCCATCTTCAGCGGTCAATGGTTAAGGGGGGAAAAGACTATAGACAGATCGACAGTCCATTACAGGGCAACAAAAACACACAAAGGACAAACAACCATGCATGCACAGACTCGTACCTAAGAGCAATCTAGAGAGTACAATTATCAACAGCCATGATTTTGGACTGTGGGAGGGAGCAAGAGTAACACACGGATGCACAGGCAGAACATGCAAGACCCCAGGCTGCGATTTTAACCCCCGACCTTTTTGCTGCTAGACTGTACAATGGTCAAAAACCTTCCAAATTACAAGAGTAAGAGTGGCCCAAATTTCTACAGTCATTTTTGTTTATTGCTAAAAATCTGACGAAATCACATAACTTCATTCATAGTCCCAGCAGCGTTTAGGAAGCTCCCTGTGTTTATGACTGTGATGGTGGGACATAACCTTTTTCCTTGCATGCCTTTCAAACAGCTGTTTGGCATGATAGATGTGTGTAACGGTTGGTATGGAGACTTAGTGACCACAAGATAAAGCTTTTTGCAGCAGTGCGTTTTTTTATTTTGCCACCTTTACCAACCTCCTCACTGTGCGAGGTGGCAAGATAAACTGGGATTTAGTGTAATGACCAGAGGAAAAGTAAAATGGGCCTGTGTGTCATGTGATACTAATACACAAAAGAAACAGGAAATCTTGGATTACTAACTAAAGGTTACAGAACACTTTGGTCAAACTAAAATTTTTAATGTTAAGTAAAATGCTTTAGTTGTATGTGTTTCACATAAAATCATTAGGAGTTCTTGCCAAATGGCTAGTCTTAAAAAAATGTACTCAAAATAAAGGTTGGATTTGTCTGTATTTCTATTACATTGAAAGATCAAATATTCAAGTATTGTTCTCTATTTTTCTTACCCTTATCATGAGTGCGAAGCGTTGAGGATGCGTTGTGCCTAATATCCCCTGTACACCATCAGAAGCCACATTTCTTCAGCCCCAAAAGAGGCCCGTCTTTGTGACAATAAGCAGAGACTGATAACACCAACCTACTGTCAGGATATCTGGTGGATACAGAGGCCAGGACCCTTTTTGACTGACAGGCCCACACACACACAGAAACACAAAAGATGTAAGAGTGGCGGTGTTTGACCCAAATTCTGCACAGAGAGCTTCTGACTGGGTGGTTGAATAGGGAGCTGTGGGCGTGTGTGTCATTAGACATGTCAGACAGGCTGTACAAGAAAACACGAAAGGAAGCAGTGGTTCAGCTGTGCACATGGAAGCAATCAACCAAAATTAGTGACACAAATGTAAGGACATGCTGAACCAAGTACTGATGGGAACGTGTTGAGTTTTAATGTAAAGGGTAGCTTCAATAAATCTTTCACAGTCAACAGCAAGAAAAAAAAAGACTCAAAATATAACAAATAACACTATGGCAAACTTCATTAAACTAAACCATACTAGACTAGCATAAGGTCTTTCTTTTCACTTACAAGCTAAAACAAGAGATTGTGTTATTTGGTGGTCACTCAGGGCTTTTGGTCTAAATTAAATCTTTAACCTCTTACCAAACCTGCAAAGTTGACCAAATTCATATACGAACGACTTATGTATATTTTGGCAACGCCTCATTTTAAAGCATTTTTCTATCAGGAAATGTGGGCGGAGTTTTAACTCTGATAGGGGATGAGTTAAACTTTAAATAAACTTATACTATGTTGTCTAATAAATACAGTACTGTGCAAAAGTTTTGGGGAGGTGTGAAAAAAATGCTTTCAGAAATAAATAATGATTGTTTATTTTTTATCAATTTACAAAATGCAAAGTAAATCAATACACCTTTTACCTTCAAACCAGCATCAATACTTATAGGTACACTTGCACAAACTCAGGGATTTTGTAAGATTATAGTCAGGTGTAAGATCAACCAATTATACCAAACAGCTGCTAATGATCATCAATGTCACACATAGGTTGAAACACAACCATTATCAATCATTAACTGAAACAGCTGTGTAGGAGGCTTAAATCTGGGTGAGGAACAGCCAAACTCTGCTACCAAGGTGAGGTTGTGGAAGATAGTTTCATATCATGGCAAGATTGAGCACAACAACAAGATACAAGGTAGTTATACTGCATCAGCAAGGTCTCTCCCAGACAAAGATTTCAAAGCAGAATAGGGTGCAAGATGTGCTGTTCAAGCTCTTTTGAAGAAGCACAAAGAAACGGGCAACATTGAGGATCGTAGACGCAGTGGTCGGCCAAGGACACTTAGTGCAGCAGATGAAAGACATAGCAAGCTTATTGCCCTTCAAAATTGGAAGATGTCTAGCAGTGCCATCAGCTCAGAACCATCAGAAACCAGAGGGACCCAGGTACATCCATCTACTCTCTGGAGAAGTCTGGCCAGATGTGGTCTTTAATTGTCTATAAATCATTGAATGGCCTAGCACCAAAGTATGTTGAAGATTTACTGTTACTATGCCAACCCCTCAGACCACTCAGGTCTTCTAATTCCAGTCGCCTCAACATCCCTAGAATAAGAACCAAACATGGAGAACCAACTTTCAGTTTCTATGCTCCTCTAATCTGGAACAATCTTCCAGACAACTGCAAAGCTGCTGAAACAATGAGTTCTTTTAAGTCACGGCTGAAAACTCATCTGTTTAGAGCTGCCTTTGAGTAATGTTTCCATATATCATGTGTTTTGTGTGTTCTTCATTCTTTATTGCTGTTTTTACTTTATCCTAAATTCATGTCTGCTTTTGAGTAATTTTTTTACGTGTCATATGCTCGGTATGTGTTTTATGGTTTATTGCTGTTTCTACTTTATCCCCTAATCATGTAAAACATCTTGAATTACCTTGTTGTTGAAAGTGTGCTATACAAATAAAATTGCCTTGCCTTCATGGAAGAGTTGCAGCCAAAAAGCCATACATCCGACGTGGAAACAAGGCCAAGTGACTCTAGTATGCACAAAAACATAAAAGCTGGGGTGCAGAAAAATGGCAGCAGGTGCTCTGGACTGATGAGTCATAATTTGAAATATTTGGCTGTAGCAGAAGGCCATTTGTTCGTCGAAGGGCGGGAGAGCGATACAATAATGAGTGTCTGCAGGCAACAGGGAAGCATGGTGGAGGTTCCTTAAACGTTTGGGGCTGCATTTCTGCAAATGGAGTTGGAGAATTGGTCAGGATTAATGGTGTTCTCAATGCTGAGAAATACAGGCAGATACTTATCCATCATGCAATACCATGAAGGAGGGGTGTGATTAACCCCAAATTTATTCTGCAGCAGGACAACAACCCCAAACAAACAGCCACAGTCATTAAGAACTATCTTCAGTGTAAAGGAGAACAAGAAGTTCCATAGTGATGGTATGTCCCCCACGGAGCCCTGATCTCAACATCATCAAGTGTGTCTGGGATTACATAAAGAGACAGAAGGATGTGAGGAAGCCTACATCCACAGAAGATCTGTGGTTAGTTCTCCAAGATATTTGGAACAACCTACCAGCTGAGGTCCTTCAAAAACTGCGCAAGTGTATCCAGAACAATTGTTGCTGTTTTGAAGGCAAAGGGTGGTCATTTGATTTACATTTCTATTTTGTTCATTCGCTGCTTTTTGTTGTTTGATGAAAATAAATGATTAACACTTCCATTTCTGAAAGTATTCTTTGTTTACAGCATTTTTTGCGCCTGCCTAAAACTTTTGCACAGTATGTACATATTTAACCTTTACACATAAGTGGTCTGACTAAATTTTAGTTATTAAATCAGTAACACACACGTTACCTTATACAAGTTATTTTTTGTGAGGTCTCAAAGTCTTAAAAAGCCTAACAACACTCTTAGAAGTAGAAGCTCTTACTGAGCAAAGAGAACTCTAAGTTGGCTACATTAGTATATGTGGGGTGTTTAAAAATTATGTTGTAAAGTACAAAAATTTGAAAAGCTTTTTAAAAGAAAACTATTAAAACATTTCTGCTGTTGAATCGGGGTGCTAGCGGGCCAGAGAGGGCCAAACTTTCAACAAATAGAAGGAAGGCTGAACAAAATCCAGTAAGGTTGTTCTTTTTCATTATTTCATCTTTCACAATGTCTGTCATGCAACATTTTTGATCTGAATATGTCAACATTCTTTTGGAAATCTCAGATTTAAGGTAATTTTCTCAAAAACATAAACAAAGAGACTGTCGTGGGTCTAATGGTAGCCATGCCAACAATGCTAATTCCTTATACGCAATACTAAAACCAAATCAACTCTGTAATTATTGTCTGTTTTTTTTTTTTTTATAATAGCACAACCCTGGTTTACTCTCCCTTGTCTGTCATGTAGCAGCATGATGTTGGTTCTTCTCCTAATATAAAAAATTAACAGCCACTCATGGGAGGAAGACAAGTATAAAAGAATCTTTGTCTTTTTTATATCGTTGCATATTTTATTAATCAGCTATGCTGAAATTTTTTCTTTTTCCATTATAGCAACCTCCTCCACTTGTTTCTGGCAAAAAGGAATTCTACAACTGTGTTTGCTTTACACCTTTGGATAGTTCTGTGTATCAAAATCTAAACAATAATAAATAAATGTTATAAATACCATTATTAGGATTGTAATAATCAAGCTGTTATATTATTTAGCAGCCTTAGGAATGTTTTTCTGTTTCAAGTGAAGCAACCAGAACCTCTAATAAATACATTTTTCAATCTTTGAGTAAAAACCTGATATTCCACTTTTTTTATTCAAATATATAAGACTTTAAACTTTATAGATTACATTTATGCTACACACACAAACTATACCATAACTATTGTTAAGATTTAGGTGAGTACCCTCTTGTTGTGGTTGAGCATGTAAAGTAAGACAACATCCCATCCATTAGGAAACGGAAATTCAGATAAAGGATGTTACTACTATAGATGCATAAAGCAGTGATTTATCAACCTTATATTAACTCAAGTCTGCTCATTAGAGCTACATATTTGTATATAATGGAAACAGTAAAATAGATTGACTTTAGAAAATAAATGAAACAGTATCTAACAGCAAAATATCTTTGTGTACAGTTGATTGTTTCTGTTACCTTTTACAGAAGCGACAATGGAAAATGAAGAGGAGCACATAAATCGAGTTATGCTGTAAGAGCACTTAAATTGATGTAACATCCACTTAAGCTGCACTAGCCAAAGTAAATAACCTTTAACAAGGAATCGTGAGCCCTTGGCAACAAGCCTTATGCAGCACTGAGTCAACTGGTAGGGTGAAAAACAGGACGCAAAGACAGAGAGGGAAACCACGATCTACAGAGGAAAAGACAAAAAAGGCAGTGGGGATTTTTTGCCACACTTGAGTAAGAATAAATAATAGGCTAAAAGACGGGAGTGGTGTCTCTGGTGACCCACTTTGTACTATGAGTAGGGCAGTAATACTCCAAAACAGTGAAAGTTATACATAACAGCGTGAGACAGAGGGTGTGTTTCAGTGGAGAAAAAGGAGGTGTGGGAAAACAGCAAGTGCATCTATCAGCTGCAACTTTTTTATCTTTGATCGTTACAGGGTCAGTTTACAGAAAAACAGAGCTGCAACTATTGCATCAGCTTTCACACCACCGTTTCCAAAATATCAGCCGGCTTTCTGGCATCTCAGCAACATCTCAGCAAAGTGGCTGCAGGGAAATAAACAAACAGGTCGTGCAAGGTGAGGGTGACCTCTTAAAGGAGGGGTATTCAGCCTCTAATTGAAGCCATCAATAGCCTACCACACAGGTCTGTCAGCCATATCTTGGAGACTGACAGGCTGGCCACGTGTGAATACCCAAACACACACAGGCGCCTGCAGAGAGCACGACTGTGTCAGATGTCTGATAACCTTGAAGTACCCTGTCAGCTGTTGTCAGCAGTAGCAGGATATTTTTCAAAAAGCAATGATAAGTTTATTTTGGGGTATTATTTTTGTTTACAGGCTTTCTGTTGGCTCCTAAAAGACAAGGCAATTTAATTTATATAGCACATTTTCAGCAACAAGGCAATTCAAAGTGCTTTATATTAAATTCAGACATCTTAGTTTAATTTAAAAAAATTCTAATGCACCCATATCTGTACAAACGCTTAAATTACATTTAATGTGTTAATAGTAGGTGTGTAATGACTAAGAACATCTGGTTATCTTTTTGTTTTCAAATATCACAAAGTGGCAGTCAAGAATCTGGACATATGGAATCTTTTTCAGTGTGAAATAATTCAAATACATTTTTATCCCTGTATTCTGTGGTTTAGAGGTGTCTCAGCATTTGTTCATCTCTTGTTTCAAGATCTGTTTAAACTCCACAAAAAGCCCTTTCTGAGTTAGCGCCAAATCTGAACCTACAAACTGGAAGTTAACTTTAGCGTTGTTAGGTATCTACAGTTTATAGACATTTTCTTTCCATTTAATGCTTGTTACTTTGGCACCATCTAATTTTTTAACCAGGAACATAAATATACCCACACAAACAAATTAAAAGCGATGGAATCTTCTCAAATTTAAATCTAAGCAAAAAACATAATGCTAACAGCACCTGAAAGTGCTTCACAACACGGTCTTCATCAAGTAAAAATACATTCCTATTTTAATATTTTTACACATTTAATAGGCATGGACCTGTTTTTATCATCAAAGTATGTCAACATTTATCATCTTGCTGTTTCTCCAAATGAGACATCAGACAAAGTACTGTATGGCACACAGAATAACTACCTATCTCCTATAAGTTGCTGTGCACTGTTAGTCAGCTAGCTGAAAGATAATTATAACCCTTGTCCCTTGTTTACAAGGAATACAAATACAGTGGCGTAGAAATATTTCTGGAAGCATTAAACAGATAAATACATGTAGGTGTGGAAACTAAAGGAGCAGCAAATAATTATCAAGGTAATGCAAAAACCACTTAAAATCAACAACTAAATTGAATGGGGGTTTGTTTTGCAGTGTTTCCCCTACAAAGACTTTGCTGTGGCGCCGCGCCACGCTACATTTTCAGCGCCACGACAACAAAGTGCTAAAAATAAATTTTATGGGGAGGAGGTGATTTCTTAATTGAACCTGCGCTGCCGCCTCCTGAGGAAGCAGTGGTTCTCTACTGTCAGCGATCTGCACGTGATCAAAGTGTGCAAAGAGGCGCGGGGAGAGGGAGGGGGCATAACTCCCGATTTCCACTGCATGCGCTCCGCTCCGGTCCGGTCCGCCATGCATTCCACAGCCGTTCGCAATTTCCACTGCATGCCCTCTAGATCCGCTCCGGTCCGCAGCCCAGAGGTGGTCAAAGAAGTATGCGCGGGAATTACGAGATCTCGCAACAAAAGCCAGTAATAGATGCGGAAGTCTGAACAAAATTCTTTATTCCGTGGAAAACCAAGAGAAAAAACCAGTTATTCTCTGTCGGGATTCTGCAGCACCTCTTCAACCTTAGCCTAACCCAGGAGAAGGTTCCAGTGTTGTGGAAGACATCCTGCCTTGTTCCAGTACCCAAAGGAACTCACCCATCAGTCATCAATGACTATAGACCCATTGCCCTGACATCCCACATCATGAAAGTCCTGGAGAGACTCCTGTTGGCACCCCTGAGTAAGCAAACAAGAACGTATCAGGACCCACTGCAGTTTGCTTATCGCTGTGGAGTTGGAGTTGAAGATGCCGTCATCTACCTACTTCAACCAACCCACTGTCATTTGGACAAAGCAGGCAGTACTGTGAGGATCATGTTCTTTGATTTCTCCAGTGCATTTAACACAATTCAGTCTGATTTGCTTTGTCAGAAACTCCTGAAGACACAGGTGGAGCCCTCAACAATCACCTGGATCAATGACTACCTGACCAACAGACCACAATTTGTGAGACTGAAGAATTGTGTGTCAAACCCGGTGGTCAGCAGCACAGGAGCACCACAGGGGACCGTACTCTCACCATTCCTTTTCACTCTGTACACCTCAGACTTCCAGTACAAATCGGAGACCTGTCATCTGCAAGATGCTGGAGATCTTCTACAAGTCTGTTGTGGAGAGTGTAATCTCTTCAGCCGTCATCTGTTGGGGTAGCAGCATCAGAGCCAGGGATTTAAAAAGGCTAAACAACCTGATAAAGAAGGCTGGTTCTGTTCTTGGGATTACTGTGGAACCACTGGAGATGATAATGCAAAGAAGGATTCTTCATAAAATCAAATATATTATGGACAACCCTGAGCATCCTCTTCATGAGACAGACATACAACAACAGAGCGTCTTCAGTCGGAGGCTTCAGTTACGCTGCAACACAGACCGCTACAGGAAATCCTTCCTGCCCACAGCCATCATCATCTACAACAACTCCTTAAGAATTAATTATATGAGCTATACCAACACTTAATTTCCCTCTGGGATCAATAAAGTATTTTTGAATTTGAATTGAATTTGTTATTCTGTGTCAAAATACTTTGGACAACATATGTATAAAAATAAATAAAAATAAAAATAAAAATAAAAATAAAAATAAATAAATATAAATAAATATGGGCTTATATTAATATAGCTATGCATACAAAAAATGTCTAGTCCGTCTTTATTGATTTATTTTGAAAAACACCCGGAAATGTGGTTGTTCTATGTTCGGTTGGTGCTAGTTATTTGTGTAGATTGACTGCGGACTTGATCCGGCGTCCGGCAAAAATATAATCGATCTTATTTTTCCCGGATGGCGAAACGGCGGCTGGGCGGCAGCAGTGGAAATGCTCTCATTGAATACAATGGGAGCATTTTTGCTGCGGAGTGCGATTGTATTTTTAAGTAATTGGCCGTAGCCATTGACTGGTAAGGCCGTAGCTAGGGTTGCCAACCGTCCCGTAAAAAACGGAATTGTCCCCTATTCAAAGAAAATATTGTGCATTCCGTATTGAGGTGAAAAGGAACGCGGTTTGCTTTTCTGTCGGAGGTCCCGTCTCTCTCTCGCTCTCGTTTGTTCATCGCCCACTTTGCGCAGAAAGAGGAAACCAGCGGATGTTGCGCTAAACAACAGCAGCACGTTCAATAACCTGTTAGAACTGATTTAATATGACTTTCTAGTATCAGCTGATGTTTGCTGAAGCCACAGCCGTAAAAGCTGCTGGTCATGATATCAGTTTGGATATCTGGTGAGAGAGAAACATGAAGATGAAACCAGGAGATGTTCTTACTGAATCATGAGAGCTGAACAGTTGATTGAGAAACAGGTTTACCTTTTAGGTGACCTGAATGAGTTGAAGGGAAGTTATAAACTGTTTCTGAGAGACAAATCACACCAGGATCTTCTAGCTGACAGCTGGTAAATGTGCAGGCTCTAGCTAACTTTTGCGATGGGGCCAGTTAGGGTATTAACAGGGAAAGGGGGAACAAAAAAATACTTTTCTTTCTTATTCTCATTTAAAACATCTAGCTTTTAATAAAAAAATATCTGAATCTTACAACTAAAGTGGTCATCTGTTAAATGTGTAGAAATCCATTATCGTATATAGTAAATATTATTGAGTCTAATATATACCCTAGTAAGCTATAGTACTTTTTCCTTTGGGAAGGTACCATCTGTGCAGTCTGGAATTCTGTCAAAGAAAGATGTTGAATCCATTCAATTATTGTAGAAAAATAATTGATTTCTGTGTATTTGTTTTACACGTACATTAAATTAAAGTCGATTACGTCGATTAACTACCATGAGGCGGCGGGTGGGGGGTGGTTCCTTATTTTATTTGCTGGGAGTTGGCAACCCTAGCTGTAGCACTAAAGTAGACTAGTGAAGTTGACACTAGCTTAAAGAATGTTGCCACAGTAACAAATGCTTTTCGCACCACATTTTATCATTGTATTGTGTCACTGGTTACAATTTCAGATGACCCCGCTCAAGTATTTTTCAAAAAAACGAAAGGCATCGGAGGAAGAGAGCTCCAGTCAGGTAAAAGAACACTAGGGTCATGCCAGATACTTCAACAATGTCAACAGTTCTGTTATGTTGTTGCAGTTAAGTGAGATCGGTGTGTTCATAATAAAACGTTGACATCAGGTGGAGGTAAGTGTCATAACTCCTCGCATACACATCCGCGGTGCAGCAGCCCCGGTCGGTATCAACCCCCCTCAAACCCCCCACCCCCCACCCCCGCCGGTGTAGCACCACAGCTACAAAAATTTTAAGGGGAAACACTGGTTTTGTTTAGGCTAATTTATCAGAATCAATAGAACAATAATTAACTACTATTTATAGCATAAAACCTGTATTAGCCAATATGTTATTAGAATTGTTTAATTGACATCTTAAAAATGTACAACAAACCAAAACTTGTATCAGTTAAACTTAAATCTATAAAAGACCCTTAATTGTTTCGAAGAAATAATGTCCCAGCAGTGCAATTTAACACGTGTGACCTCTAAATAAGCACCTGTATTATCCAGACTGGGTCCTTAACAACCATATGGGATGCAGGCTTGTTCTATTTGAGTCAACCCAAATGCCACATGTCTAAAATATGCTTTAACAGGCTTCGCCTCCAGAGCTAAATTAATTGCGGTTTTGTTGTGTCCCACACTGAAAATACCCTCATGGCTGCAGGCCTTTTATGGCCCTCTCTTTATTACTCATCACATGATTTATTTTGAAATACGTTTTGCCCTTTTTGTTCCCCATCTCTTTGCTAAGTTGATGTTCCCCGCCTCAAAATGATGCCACTCTGCAAATAGATTTTTTTCTCAGTCAAACAAGGAAAGATGAAGACATGTCTGTAAACACAGAAATTCAGTGTCCCACCCAGTCTGTCCTCGTCAACTGTTCCCATTCCTGTTTAAGATTCATGAATCAGCCTCAGCATTTCTGACGTTTATTTGAAAGCCTTAGGGCAACTCTTTCCATTCATGACATTGTTTTTAAATGCTTTAAATGCTAAATAACTTAATCTATTTTGTGATACAAAACTGTTGCAGATTTCATTACTTTGAGGGCTTCAAACACCGTTAATTTCAAATCAAAACACTCAAAGAGTGGATTTTTTTTTTTCAATTTTCTTTTTATTATTTTTAACATAACAGTAACATCACAGACAATCAAAGAAATAAGGGAAAATACAAAAGACACAAAAAAATAAGTACAAAACAAGCAAAATCAACAACAACAACAAAAAATACTGCCAGTTAAATCAGTCCATGGTCATATTTCATCCTCTATGAGTGTTATGTAAGCATGCAAAACCTTATGATATGTTAATGTCAGAGGTCCATAAGTGGTCCACATATCCTCCGGAAGTCATCCCCCTTATTTTTTAGAATGTATGTACGTTGTTCCAGTCTTAAAGTTTCATTTAAGATTTGTTTAAACAGAATGAGTGATGGGGGTCTTTGTTGATTCCAGTTAAGCAAGATAAATTTCTTTGCTATATAGGACATTATGACAATCCTTTTCCTGCTTGTGGTGTCAAAGAGTGGATTCAACTAAAATCCTTCAAATCCAAATCCAAAAAGAAAACAAAATCTCTTATCTCACTGAATTAGCTTCTACAGCTAAATAAGAGATTCCAGGAACACTAATAGACATTAATAATTTTGTGCTAGGACCAGCTGTGAAGGATCATGCTCTGTGTGGTTTGATTACTGGTTAAAGCAATGGGGGGTTTTTCAACACTGTTTACTGGTTGCTTTTGATATAGTTCTCGGATCTCGTGGTGCGCATGCGTCAGCGTCAGTCAGCCCGCCAAGACCGGCTCCCTATCAAGCACGGTTTTTAACTGGTTTTAAACCTTTTTAAAGACCGGTTTTAACGGATTTTTAAACACCACTGACTTATTAATAACCAGGACGTTTTTTACCGGATCGTTTTAATCGGTGGGAAGCGCGGATTACTTCTCCCCCACCATGCCTCCACTCACCTGCAGTCCTGGGTGTGATGGCTGCGCAAAACTTAGCCAGAGGGTTCTGGAGCTGGAGCAGAGGATCTCAACACTCCACCAAATCCAAGACCATGAGCGCGACGTGGACATCATCTTCGGCCGGACTTTCGCCGCCGCCAGCAGTGCACAGCTGGCGGACACCATTCCCTGCCAGCCCGGCGAAGCTGTGGGGGGAGGATCCATCGCTGGGCCTCCAGGCGGACTCGGGGTGCCAAATGCCCGCGTAACATCTGCAGCAGAGGAGGACCGCTGGTTCCAGCAGGGGGCTAAACCAAAAGCCCCCCATCAGCTCCACTCCGGTGCTCCAGGGTGCCCGGTTAACGTTGTCTCCGCGGTGGAGGTGCTTGGAGCAGCCGCCACCGCTCTCCTCCAACCTGCCTGCCTCTATCAAACCGTTTCAGCGCCCTGGATGCAGATTTCCCTCCTCTGACAGCCCCTGGTCGCCGTAGCTCCGTAGGAGCGCCGCCTAATCCCTCCCAGCAGCAGGAACAACAGCCGGACTCCCGCAGCCCCCCACGTCGCGCCAAACCCCGGGCTGCAGCCAGAACTCGCCGAGGAGTGCTCCACTTCACCCCGAACCCACGGAACGAGCCCTCGGCGCCGATTAAACATCGCTGCAGTCCTGGGGAAGCTTCTACACCTGGCATACAGCAAGTCCTGGATGGTGAACGATCCTCTGCCCAGCGCAAACATCCGCAGACCCGCCGCCCACCACACTCATCATCGGGGACTCTATCATCAGAAACGTGAGGATGAGAGGAGCCCTTACACTGCGTTTCCCTGGAGCCACTGTCACGGACATTACCGAACAGATCCTGCAGCTCATTGATCAACACAAATCTGTGAGTAAAGTTGTGATTCATGCTGGCACCAATGACATTTATAAACAGCAGACTGAGCTCCTGAAGCGTGATTTTATTCACCTTTTTAATCTTCTAGAAAACACACGTCTCTGTTTTTATATCTGGCCCCACTCCTACTGTCGGCAGAGGAATTGGCCGTTTTAGCAGACTTTTATCCCTTAATACTTGGCTCTCCTCCATCACCGCCGTTCACAATATTGGTTTTGTAGACTATTTTAACATTTTTTGGGGCAGGAAGCACCTGTTTGGACCAGATGGGCTCCATCTAAATAGACAAGGCACTCGTACACTGACATTGAGCCTCGCATGTCCACGCCCCCCCCCGTCAACTACACTGGCCACAGCTGCCCCTGCCCTCTCTGATTCCTCCGCCACATCCTGATGTGCAAATGGTCCCTGCTCCTATGAACTCACCCCTGATTTTAACAGTAACTCACATACTGGACTTGGACCTTGTTCAACCTCATTCATACCTGTTATTATCAGCAGAGAGCGGACTAAAAATCATAAACCGAACAAATGCAATCCAAATAATCTCAAAGTTGCCAAAAGCCCCACTTTCAGTAAATCATACATTCCCTCCATCTCCAATCACTATTAATATGGCACTTTTTAATGTTCGCTCTCTGCTGAACAAAACTTTTATAATAAATGATCTGATTTTAGACCATAATCTTCATTGTTTATTTTTAACAGAAACTTGGCTGAGTGCAGATGCCCCTGTTGTTCTTACAGAGGCCTCCCCACCTAATTTTAACTTCACTTATTCTATGAGGAGTAGCAAAAGGGGAGGCGGAACTGCTTTTATAAGATCATCAACACTTTCCGCCAAACCTGTTTAATTTGATAACTACTTTACTTTTGAATATAATGCAAATGTTTTTAGCACTCCTCAGATTTTATGTGTCACAATTTATAGGCCTCCTAAAAAGAGTGCACTTTTTATTCAAGAATTTTCAGAGTTTTTATCAATTTTGCACAACTCCTTTGAAAGGATCATTTTAGCTGGTGATTTTAATCTACATATAGATAACCTTTTAGATCCTTTATCAACAGATTTTTTAAACATCCTGACTTATATGAATTTTAGCCAACATGTCATGCAGCCGACTCACAACAAAGGACACACCCTGGACTTGGTCATCACGCATGGCCTGTCCACCCGTGTGTCCTCTGTTGTTGACTTGGCTGTCTCTGACCACTACTGTGTTTTTTTTAACATCACCAGTTTTACTCAGCAGGAGACCTCTGTGAGAACTGTCAGGAAGCGCCATCTAACCCCTGAAGTGGCAGCAGGTTTTCTGGAAATATTTAAAAAGAATCCTCCTATTGTTTTACCTACCCCCTGTGATTATATTGTCAAGGATTTTAACAGAAGGCTTCAGTCCACTCTTGACCGGCTTGCTCCACTACAAGTTAAAAGTTTAAAATCTAAAGCTGCAACACCGTGGAAAAATGAAAACCTCAGAAAAATGAAGAGAAATTGTAGGGTGGCAGAGAGAAAATGGAGGAAAAGTAAAACCACAATAAACCATCAAATATACACAGATCTTCTCAAATTATACAACAATGCAGTAAGAAATTCATACTTCTCCAAAATCATCTCGGAACATAAAAATAATTCCAAAATTCTTTTTTCCACCATTAATAAACTTTTTAACAGAGCTACTACTGCATTTCCTAAAACCCCCTCAAACACTCTTTGTGAGGAGTTCGCAGACCACTTCAGAGGGAAGGTAGACACCATCAGATGTAAGATTTTATCTTCTCAGAGTAACATGGTTTTAGAGAAATCTGAGTGTGTGTCTTTACCAGAGGAAACGCTGGACAGTTTTGTCCTGGTAGAAGCTGGGACTCTTGATAAAGTTTTCTCCTCAGTGAGGCCCACCACATGTGTTTTGGACCCGATTCCCACTTCCTTTTTTAAACAATTTTATGGATCTTTTAGAGATGAGATTTTAACCATGATGAATTGCTCCCTTCAGACGGGGGTCTTTCCTGCCGCCTTTAAAGGGGCGGGAGTGAGGCCCCTGTTGAAGAAGAGCAATTTAGATTTTAATGATTTTAACAATTTTAGACCGGTATCTAACTGACCTTTTTTAAGCAAAATTTTAGAAAAAAATTGTTTTAATTCAACTTAATGATTTTATTCATGTGCACAATGTCCTGGAGAAATTTCAGTCTGGTTTTAGGGTGAACCACAGCACAGAGACGACCCTTCTAAAGATTTTAAATGATTTTAGATTAAACTATGATGCACAGAGGGTGACAGTGTTGGTTCTACTGGATCTAAGCGCTGCCTTCGATACAGTAGACCACACTATTCTTTTAACCCGTTTAAAACAAATTTGGCCTCACTGGTGCTGTTCAAAAATGGTTCACATCCTACCTCACAGACAGGACATTTATGGTAAGTTTAGATACCTGCTCCTCTAGGGTCCATAGGATTACATGTGGTGTGCCCCAGGGTTCGATTTTAGGCCCAGTGCTTTTTAACCTGTATATGCTCCCTCTTGGCAGCGTCATCTGAAGACATGGAGTCAACTTTCACAGTTATGCTGATGATACACAGCTGTACATCTCCATGTCTCCTGATGACACACGGCCAATGGATGCATTTTTTAACTGCATTTTAGAAATTAAATCCTGGATGGCAGAAAACTTTCTCCAGCTCAACCAGGACAAAACTGAAGTTTTAGTCATCGGTCCTGAGGCTCAGAGAGAGAAACTTTTACCAAAACTACAATCACTGTCTTTTAATCCCTCTTTACAAGTGAAGAACCTGGGCGTGATTTTTGACTCTGAGCTGACTTTTATTCCTCACATAAAAAATATTACTAAAATAGGTTTTTATCGACTAAAGAACATCGCCAGAGTCCGCCCCATTCTCTCTCGGGCCAATACGGAGACACTGATGCATGCTTTTATCTCCAGTAGAGTTGATTACTGTAATGTCCTGCTTTCTGGTCTTCCCAAAAAGAGTATATCAGGTTTACAACTACTACAAAATTCAGCAGCACGTGTCCTGACGAAGACCAGGAGGCGGGAGCACATTACACCGGTCTTAAAATCATTGCATTGGCTCCCCGTACATTTCAGGATCGACTTTAAGGTTCTTTTAATGGTTTTTAAGTGTCTTAATGGTCTTGGGCCTTCTTATCTCTCTGAACTGCTTTTACCATATAAACCTTCGCGGTCTCTGCGCTCCTCTGGCAGCCGTCTCCTTGTCACCCCAAAAGTCAGGACACACAAGCATGGCGAGGCGTCTTTCCAGTTTTATGGCCCTCACCTCTGGAACAGGCTGCCAGAGGACCTCAGGGCTGCAGAGAACGTTCATGTTTTTAAGAGCAGGCTCAAGACTCACCTTTTTAGCTTAGCTTTTAACTGATTATTATTTATTACCGTTTGTTTAATTGCGCTGCATGTTTTATATGATTATATTTTTATCAGTTTTACTATTTAATCTTAGCACATTAATTTACTGTTTATTTTTATACTTTAATTTATCTTAATCCCCGTTCCAGTGTTTCCTCTGTGGGAGCCCTCTGCCCCGGGAGCGGTGGTTGGCTGTGGCTGCCTGGGTGCTCTCCAGGTGGAGCTTGGGTGGAGGTGGGGGTCTTGGCCTTGCCTCCACTGGGTGCCCTGTGTCGGTGCCTCGGCTGCTGCTGTTAGTCTACCGCTGCTGGGGCAGATGGTTCCTCTGATGGCGTTTCCTTGCATGGTTCATCTACACTCGGCCAAATGTCCTTTTTTTTACTTTTTCTTTTAACTGTGTGTGTGCATGGGAGTTGGGTTGGGGTGAGGGGGGTATAACTGTGACCATGCTTTTAAATCTGTGGGGGAGGGAAGGGAAGGTGGTTTTATGTGGGGTCATTTTAATCTGTAAAGCACTTTGTGATGCAACTTCTTGTATGAAAAGTGCTTTATAAATAAAGTTTGATTTGATTTGATGTTAGTTACAGTTTACCACTGCATATTAATACAGGGATTAACAATGGATTTTACATATTGTCATAAATATCCTATATTGATATAAAGACCAGACATATTAGGATATTATTATCTCATATAGGTCAGTTCTAAAATCAGTGCATCTAATTTTAATCTCAGATGCTGAAATTCAGTCATTCTGTTGAGTAGGACAATAGAATGCCAAAATGTAACGCTAAACGATAAATGGATTGTGCGCATCTTGCTGCAGGTTTAACAGGCGCAGTGCTCCATGCACCTGCTTTGTAAATCACTTGCTCCATGTTTTTGAGCCCGCTGTGAGGTCTGCGCGGATTTTAACAAGCAAACTTTTGATAAATCAGGCCCTTCATGCATATTTGTGAGATTAAAAGTAATGAATTAGTCCAGTGATAAAATTACTGTTATAAACTCACAGCATCTCTTTAACATGTAGTATCAGTGCAAACAATTGGTCTGTTAAAATTATTTCAATCTGTGAAATCTGAATAACCAAACAAATTTCCGAATATTTTTCAACACAATTCTCAACTGCTAATGAGGTCTCTAAGAAATCAGCCTCATAAAGAGGAAAGGCAAACAGGAGATTATGAAATTTTTTGCCCTCTCCATCTCTAAAGCAAACATCCAGGTCATTTCTGACCACAGCACATAAAAAATGTAAAGGCTACACCGTCATCTAATTCGGTTGCATAACGACCATAACTGATGCATAGAGAATAAACTCAGAGAAGCAACAAGGCGGACGGTGAAAAACACAAAGAATGACCATTGTTTTCTGTTCACAGGACTGTGCATCGTTTATCACCCTTTGTGCACGGCAATTATTTCTAAAATATACAGCACACTGTGCTTCATGGTGGCTTTTTCTCAAGTCATGTGAAGATTTTCCCACATATTTCCTTAGTGTTGAGGCACACACAATTGGTGGAGACTTAGTAACACTCGAGTCGACAAAAAGGGGATGCAATTTACATGCAGTATTTATGGAAACGCTGTCATTTTATTCTTGAGTCAAGATGAAAAACACTTCCTCCTTTTATGAACAGCTTTTTCCAGCCTATACTGTATGTTTTTTTCTTGCCTGTCAAGAAATTAGCCTTCCACTAACATCTCATTCCCTGCTGTCAAAGAAATGACACAATAGCTGAGAACAAAGCCGACTAATCACAGCTAACAGCAACATTTCTAGAAAGTAAATTCCCTAAAATCACATTTGAATCTCTTGAGCAGATCCTGGTGATACACTCGGTGAAATGTCATAATGAGAGGTACAAACAGCTGATCCACTACGGTCTTAAGGTAAACCAAGTCACCTCAAGAACAGTGATTTTGTATTTTACACTACGTAACCAAGGTAACACCATCACTCGGAAGTCTCCAGCTTCACAGATTGAAAAAGACAGGGAGTGACATTTATGGATTCAGCCGTGCGTCCACAGCAGGGGAATAGCGTTCTTTCAAAGACACCCACATGCACAGGAGACACAACAAGCATGATGTTTTCTTCAATAAACACACATCTACAGGAGTAACACTTCAACACTGCAAAAAAAGGATATATTGTGTAAGTGAAACACCACTATGGTTCAAATCTCTTTCTGGCAGTGCGCTGTGTGTTTCAAATAGACAGCCCTATCCATTCATCGGCATTTACGTATCTGAGATTGAAACTCTGGAGTCAAAACTGTAAACTGTACAACAATTGCAAATTCCTAAAATGAAGGCATCAGATCTGCAGCAAATGCAACCTTGTTATCAAGGACTAAAATCTCAAAGGAAGTTTTCTGATCTGTGCTGAATCTAAAAAAAGAAAGAATTTAAGGAAGTCCTGTAGGCAAAATGCGGTCTAAGACAATACTTGCTATGTGTACCTTATAAAGCTAAAGGTGAGAGTATGGTTCAATTTATGCTTCACATACACACATTTATGAAACCCCAGCAACATATAGATTCACCCTCTGAGTCAGATACAATTTATATTTGCAAAAATATATATTTTTGCAAAATCAGACACGAGCAGTTTCTGTCTTTTGTAAACATCTCATACAAAGTCTGAAAGCATAAGACAGTGTGTGTCTATAGCAAATGGTGCTGGTTTTATTCAAAGAATCTTTAGCGACTGGAATGTCTCCACGCATTTTGTTCTCTGGCTATTGTCCAACCCTTCTGAGGAGGGGGCAGAGACAACAGCATGTCAGTGTAACTCCTCGTCATCCATTGCTGGTTACTAAATTAGAGTCCAATCAGAAATTGTTCCTCCACGGTGCTTGGACAAAAATGGTTAAAGATCTTGATCACTGAGAAACTGTTTGTTAAATAAAATCAGTCACTCTGAGCTGCATATGTATGCTACGCATGAACATTTTCTCCAACCTCCATTGCCTGCATTAGCCACAGAAAGAAAACAGACAGCAAAAAAAGCAGGTCAGAAAAAGCCAATCCCTTCTATGTCACCGGGAAAATTAGTGTTCATGGTGTAGCCTACCTTGGCTTGTGACAGCCCACAGAAAGGCTTATTTGTGGACATAGCACATCAGTGTTGCATTTTTTTACCAAAGAAAGAGGAGCTGAGGAAGAAACTGTTGGAATTTGTTTTGGAAAACCGCCAGCGAAGTAAGTTAAGTTAATTATTTGTTTGAAGGCAGCATGAGAGTCTCATTGCTGTTAGACCGCTCAAATCGAGCTCCATCCCGACACACTAGTGAGAAGGCTAGCCACCCACCATCACCCAAGCATGGCGACGAGGAGGAGAAAAAAAACGTCCCTGTCGGCAGTTATTAAACTTATTGAAACTTTCCGGGGCGAAACCCGGTCTTCAATGAACACTCTTCAGTCTGTTGTAGAGTCATTCGGCAAATGTATTTAAAAAGTGAGTGGAAACCTCGCTACAGGATTGTGATGACAGGATTACTGCACTCGAGGTGAAATGTGAGACTTTGGAGAAGTGCAACAAGTTGCTTATGGCTAAAACCGAGGACCTCAAGAAAATGATATGTGTAGAGAACATTTCTATAAAACTGAATGTTACAGTAAAAAATGTGGATTATTTTTACAAAAAAAGGGACCTAGAGTTACAGCATTTATGAGCGACTTCTTCACTGAGACGCTGGGCATGGATATTCCAAATGCAAACCGGAGATGCTGGACCGGGTGCACCGCCTCGCTTCGCGGCCAGGCATGGGCTCTAACACTCCCCCGAGACCGGTGATCGTGAGTCCACCACTTCAGAGTAAAGCAGCACATCCTTCAGCTGGCCAGGGAAAATGATGTTTTATCTCTAAGTAATTTAAAAAGATGTTGTTGCTATATTTTAAGTGTGGCATGTGTATGCCACACTTTGAGGTCGCTAAATGGAGGGCATCTTTTAACAGCACCAAGCAGAAGCTCCGGGCTGCCCAGATCCGATATGGTCTGCTGTTTCCGGCCCGGCTGCAGGTGACCTTCAGCGGCGGGAGATACAGCTTCACTTCTCAGGAGGAGGCGGAGAGATTTTACACGGAGACTATCGCCCCGATGCTCCCGGCGGGTCGAGCTGACGGTGCCGCCGATAACAGTTGACTCTTCACAGTATCACGGTTTGTTTTTCCCCCCATGTCAGCCCCACAGACGATCCAACATGGGCGGCGTAAATCTGTCTGTTTAAAAGTGTTTGCTTATTTAAAGCCGCTAATTTAATTTAATTTAATTGTATATAATTTAATGTATTATATTATTTGATTAGGTGTTGAGTGCTGAAAATATTTCATTTTGATTCTGTGTTTATACAGATGTCTATGACATGTTTTCTTTTCCTTTTCTTTAGACGTCTGGTGTTATATATTGTTAGTTTTGGAGCACTGGTTTAGTGCAGTTAGGATGCACGGTGTGAGGTGTAGTAGACGCTTCGTTTGGGGAGGCGTTTGGGGTGTAGAGGGCGGGTGGTCCGGGGTTATATTCTTCTTCACACTGTTTCTGTTGTTTTTATGTCTCGTTTTTGTTTTGGTCAGAAGGTGTCTTGACATAATATCGGGGGTTTCGGCCGGATTTCTTGTACCTGCTGATTGGGATTATGGTTGACAACAAGACAATTAAACTGTGCTCCTGGAATGTCCATCGGATTCACAGCCCTATTAAACGCGAGAAAATACTTTATTATTTAAAGAAAGAAAATGTGCAAATAGCTCTGATCCAAGAGACTCATTTGGATGACAACGAACATTCAAAATTAAAGAGAGAATGGGTGGGCCAGATTTATTTCTCTTCTTTTACCACCAGGAGCAGAGGTGTGGCCATCCTGGTTCATAAGTCCTTGCCCCTGACAGGGGTGGAGGTTAAAGCGGATAATGCGGGCAGGTATGTTATGATTAAAGGGACATTATATGGGGATACAGTCTCCTGTTTAAATGTATACGCCCCCCCTGTCCGCTCTCCGGACTTTTTTACTGGAGTGTTTTCCTTGTTCTCAGATTGGATTGTTGAGCCCTCTGTTATAGCTGGCGACTTCAACTGTTACCTAAATTCACGGCTGGATAGATTCATTAAAGGAGTGCAATCTCATATAGGGCAGGGCCAGTCTTTACTTGGCTGCTGCAATGACACCCATTTTATAGATACGTGGAGGACTCTACATCCCACCGATAGACAGTATACATTTTATTCTAAGGTTCATAATTCATCTTCTAGAATTGATTATTTTTTTACTCCTAAATCTGCACTACAGAGTGTGCGCTCCTGTTCGATTGGTAATATTGTTATTCGTGATCATTCACCAGTATTTTTAGTCATTTCCAGTAATGTACAACGCCCCAAGGCACAGTGGCGGTTCCCAAATTATCTTCTGAAAAACCCCAATTTTAGATCACATCTTACTGAACAATTTAAATATTTTGTAATTGAAAATGACACTCCTGGTGTTTCTCCTAGTCTTCTTTGGGAAACCGCTAAGGCTGTTATCCGTGGTCTTACTATATCATTCTCAGCAAACGTAAAGACAAAACAGAGGGCAGAACAGCGGAAGCTTAAACAACAATTATGTAAACTGCAGGGAGAGTTTAACCTCAACCCGTTAGAGGACTTGAGACTTCAAATCAATGCTACTACTGCAGCTCTGGACGCTTTGTTGTCTAAAGAGGCTCAAAGATCAATTTTGTTCGCGAAGCAAAGGATGCACGAATTTGGAATCAAATCAAGTAAATATTTAGCAAATTTAGTTAAGGCAAAGGCTGGGTCTCAGGCCATCCCGGTTATAAAAGACAAATCCGGCAAAAAAGTATATGATAACAAGAATATCAACAACTTATTCTCAGAATTTTATGAAGTTCTATATAATTCAGAATCGGGTAGTTATTCGGAGACCCTGATGAATAAATTTTTGTCATCCATCAATCTCCCCCAAGCTTCTGACACACAGAAAGAATTGCTGAACAAGCCAATTTCAAAAGAGGAAGTCATGCAGGCCATCAAGGATCTACAAAATAACAAGGCCCCTGGGCCAGACGGTTTGACCCTGGAATTTTATAAAGCTTTTCAAAACCTGCTGAGTGACCCCTTGCTCAAGATGCTGTCTTACTCCTTTGAATCTGGAGCTCTTCCCAATACTATGATGGACGCAAATATTTCATTAATCCTTAAAACAAATCTGCCGATGACCGTCCCTCCTATAGGCCAATTGCTCTGCTGGATGTGGACAGAAAATTACTTGCTAAAATACTGGCCAGAAGGCTTGAAAGTGTCCTCCCAGATATTATCTCATTTGATCAGACTGGCTTTATTCTAGGTCGTAATTCTTATAATAATGTAAGGAGACTCCTAAATCTTATCCAACATGGGACACAGTCGAAAGTCAAATCTCTTGTGATTTCCCTTGACGCAGAGAAGGCCTTTGACAGGATTGAATGGCCCTACCTCTTACATGTTCTCTCTAAATTTAACTTGGGGGATAATTTTATTAAATGGATATCGCTTCTATATGCCGCCCCCCGTGCCTCGGTTATTACAAATGGCATGAGATCCCCTGCATTCACAGTGAGGAGGGGAACTAGACAAGGTTATCCAATCTCCCCTCTTCTGTTTGCTCTCGCAATGGAGCCTTTGGCAGAGGCCATTAGGATTGATCCATTAGTGTCTGGCATACAAGTAGGTCCTATGCAGCACAAAATTTCCCTCTATGCAGACGACGTCCTTCTCTATCTTAGTAACCCTGAGGCTTCTATTGTAAGAGCAGTGGAGATAATTGGATCCTTTGGACAATTTTCAGGCTATAAGGTTAATTACTCTAAATCTGAGGCGATGCCAAGGACCAATGTGTTGTGGTCTCCAAACTGCTCTGCCCCTTTTCATTGGTCCCCATCAGGTTTTGTCTCCTTAGGTATCCATATTACTCCAACCCCCTCTGGCCTGTACAAAGCCAACTTCGTGCCCCTAATTCGTAAGATTAAAGAAGATTTAGCACACTGGACGGCTCTTCCACTGTCTCTTTTGGGGAGAGTAAACCTCTTCAAAATGAATATACTTCCTCGGTTGCTATACCCCTTTCAAATGATCCCGGTTCTTTTAACAAGGAAATCACTTTCAGTTTTAAACAGCTCTCTGTCTTCCTTTCTCTGGAGAAATAAACGTGCTAGGTTAAAACTCACCACCCTACAACGCCCTTTCGAGGAAGGGGGTCTGGTTGTGCCGAATATTAAACATTACCAAGATGCTTGCCTTTGTGGTTATTTATGGCATTGGTTTAGAGGTGACCCTGACTCTACTTGGCTCACTCTAGAAGTTATCCCAGTGGCCCCTATCCCTCTCTGTAATATTCTATATGTGTCTAAGAATTGGACACGGCCCAAGGTAAGGGGCAACTTTTTGTTACAGAATACTATAAGGGTTTGGAAACTTTCAAGGAAACTCGAGGGCTGGGAGGGATTCATTTCTCGCCTTGTACCTATCCATTTAAACCCAGACTTCCCCCCTGGCTTGATTGACCACGCCTTCTCCTTATGGTCCAGTAAGGGTATAGAGAGTGTGGGTGATTTGTTGATAGACAACGTTGTGATGTCTTTTGCGCAGCTAGGGGAGAAATACCATCTGCCACAGAATCATTATTTTAGATACCTGCAAATACGTAGCTTTATCATCTCTATCACTAAACTACACCCTAATGGACTTTCTCTCTCAGCTGTGGAAGAGGCCATTCAAAACCCAGGCTCCAGAAAACTTATTTCCAGGTTTTATAGGGCCCTATCAAGCCCAAATAACATGTGCACAGCTCATGTCAGGGCTCTTTGGGAAGCTGATTTTGGAGAGGCTATTTCAGATGATGTGTGGGACGGTGTCTGGTCGAGCCCCGCAGGCTGCCTGTTTACCAACAAAGCAAGGGAGATGCAGTTTAAGGTTGTACACAGGCTTCAAATTACTCCTATGAAACGTAACAAATTCAATCCTTTGCTTTCAAAATACTGTAATAAGTGTAAAATTGCTGAAGGCTCATATTTCCACTGTATTTTTGAATGCCCTCTTATTAAGGACTTTTGGATCAAAGTGTTTATAGAAACTGATAGTATTTTCAAGAGGAAACTAGCCCTGGAACCTATCTCCTGTATCTTGGGAGTTCAACCAGCAGCTGTGAACCTCAGCCCCTCTTCACTGAAGCTGCTTAAGGTGCTGCTGTTTAATGCAAGGAGATGCATTCTTCTACAGTGGATTTCAGACTCTGCCCCCACAGTCTCACATTGGATCCGGAGTATTATGGATCTTCTCCCCCTAGAAGCTATAAGCTACTGGCTTAACGATAAACCATTTAAGTTCTTTCAAATCTGGGACCCCTTTGTGGAATATATTGGAGACGATGGAGTCCGGGCTTTCCGAAGTGGTCTATGTGGCCTAGCGTGGACTGAAGTTTCAGGTTGTATTCCTAGCTCTTGATGTTCTGTCGGCGTATTGCTGTGTTTGATTCCCCTTGGTACTTTGACTATGTAAACCTTCTGGGTTTTTTTGTTTTTTGATTGTTATTTTTGTTTTATGGGTATGTGTGGAGAATATGTTCTGTAGACGAATTTGTCAGAGATGCAAGCATATGTATGCATCTGTGTTTCATGCTGTAATGTCAAAACTAGAAATAAAGAGTAAAGACAAAAAAAAAAAAAAAGAATTTGGCAACTCTCTGAACGAGAGCTTTTTTGATTGCTTCAGCAGGAGGAAATCTGAGCATGCACTCCTTCTGCATTAGTGGTTAAGCTGCAGCAATCTGTCACCGCCAGTCTGTGTACGGTGCAGTCACAGATGTGCTCCATGCCTCCGTAACTCTGTCAGTTCCCGGATAGAGAGATGTATTGGGTATGGTATCCAGGTCTGAGATGATATACAGATCCTCTCATTAGAATCTTTTTTTTAAAGATTAGTTACATGAACTATGTGCGTAAAGTTAAAAATGTCACAGGTACGTCTGCACCAAGTGGTCAGGGGTGTGAACTGCAATATGTCAAAATGACTGTTCGGCCTTCAGATTTCACGGTTTAAAAACCCCCAAAACTGTTAAATACGAAAAATATTTGGTAAAATGACCCCTGATATAGTTTCACTCCTGTATTTTTGAAAATACTTTAACACAAAGTTCCTGTCATTCAGCTGTGAGGATGGAGAGAAAGAAGAGGAGAGAGAGAGAAAGAATCAGGACAGACAGGGGAAGGCGACAGGTTGTGGGTCTAATGGAAGTGTAGGAACAGCCACGTCATAACAAGGGCGTGATTTATCAATATTCCAAATAAAGAGCGCAAAATTGCGTCCGCCGCAAAATAATTTGAGCAAAGGGCATGGTCCTTATTTGTGGGTGATCTACTAAAATTCTGTGCACAAATGATAACAGGCACAAAGAGCAGAATTTAAATGAGGGCTTTCAGTCTTCTGCTGTGTGTGCCCACCTTTCTGCCCCATGCACTGCGCCACAGCCAGAGAGGAAGAATAGGTTCAGTGGATTCATGATGCGCCTTTGGCACCAAAAAAAAAAAAAAAAGGGGGGGGGGAACATACCTTTCAAATCTATGGCTGATGGAGAGTTTATTGCAATTAGGCTAGAATGTCTCTGAATTATATTTTTCGTATGTCATTAGTAAACTTCATGCCTGCGGTGTACATGTGCCGCTACTGCTCCATGCAGGTGCCGTATTCCAGAGTCAGACTTATTAAAGCTGCAGCTTGTCCAGAACAAGACTGCTCGCTTAGTCCTAAGACGTCCATATTCTACTAATGTTGAAATGCACCGTGCTTTATCATGGTCTATTAAATGTCAAGTTGCAGTAAAACCAACTCATATTCATTAAAAACATATTAAAACAGGTACACCAGAATCCTTTTATAAAGAGTTAATTTACACTGATCAGATACACACCAATTGTACCAGATAGGCTTGTGATACTGAATTAATCGTAAAACGTGCAGACACAAACTTCCTGCGAAAATATGCTGTCTACAGAGCATCTCAGAAATGGAAAAAAAAAATATCTAAAAATATTAGAGAACTAATGGGTATGTATTCTTTAGAAAAAAGTATTTAAATCTAACTTTAGCTTTGGATCTACCTGAATGTTTTAGGTATTTTATTATAGGTCGGAAATTGACAAGTTAATAACATCTGGCTTTTGTATGTAATCTGAAACATATGAATTTTGTTTTTAAAATGTCATATGTAATTGTCATTGTAGTATTGTACATGATTATTATATTTTATTAATTGGACCCCAGGAAGATTGGTAACCACTCCAGTGGAAACTAATGGGGATCCAAATAAATAGACAAATAAACAGCAGATGCAGACGCGTTGAGCGCGCAGTGAGTTACGATGCGTCTTTGGAAGAAAATAAAAAGGCCATTAGAGTGTTAATTACTGTTACGTTAGAATGTGTGAATTATATTTTTCGTTTCAGATGAGTCAGGAAGCTAATAATTCAGGTACGTAAGGAAAACGCCATCAGGATACCGTCTGCCTCGATAGCAGCAGGTCCACTGCGGCAGCCAGGGCACCGACACAGGGCGCCCAGAGGAGGGAGGGTGGAGACCCCCGCCTCCACCTGAGCACTACTTGGTGAGCACCCAGGCCACCACAGCTGAACACCGCCCCCGAGGCAGAGGGCTCCCGCAGAGGAAACACTATTTGCATGTTCTCCTCCCAATATTTTGCGCCTTCTGACAGGAAGGCCGACACTGCATATTCATCAAGGACAAAAGCACTAAATGGATTGTGTGCATCTTGCTGTGGGTTCAACAGGCGCAGTCATCATTGCGCCTGCTTAGTACATCCCCTGAATCATGTTTTTACGCCCGCAGTGAGGTTTGCATACGTTTTAACAAGCGCAAACATTTGTTAAATCAGGCCCCAAGTGTGTAATTTTTAAAAATCATTGGTATTGATAAAGTGCCTCATCAAGATTAGTAATTTTTTAAAGCTAATGACGCTTTAGACCAGTGATATCAGGTAGGAATAATTAACCAAGTGAGGCCACAAAAACCTTTGTTTTCAATTGAGCTGATCACTTGCTCTAACATGTAACCTAAAATAAGTCTGTAATAAAAGCTTTGTACTGGCTAATACTGCTGTTGTGTGGCTGCATGCCCCTCAAAAAGTAGGTAGTTGTGCCCCTGCAAACACATGCACAGGACTAATATAGGAAATTATTTAGCAGTACAAAATCTATCTTTTAAATGTTTATTATGGGTGCACCACAAGGTTCAAATCTAGGATCACTGTTCTTCTGCCTATAACTGAAAGGTGTGAAGATCTTAAGTGCCAAATATGTGCAGCTGATGCATTCACATAGGTAAATGGAAAGAGTGGAGCTCCACAGTGATTTAAGAACAATTTTCTGTCTTTGAATTACACCAAAATTGTCACAATAAGGTTCTCAATCAAATCATTTTACTGCAGTTATGGATCAGAGGGAGATTAAAGAAGTAGATGAGTTTAAATACTTCAGGTTTAAATTTAAAGTTATTAGTCCAAAACTAGGTGCTGTTAAAAATTAAGAAAATGTGATATTGTGATATTATACATTTCAATTCTATCAACTGTGATTAATCCACATTTGTATCTCTAATCTATTTCCTCACCAATCTCCCTGAAAATGAGGATGTTCATTTGTTCATTTGTTCATATCAAGTCTGACAAAGGACAATGAAAGTCTAGGTAACAGAACAAACAAATTATTAGCTTCCAGAGTTTTGAGGCACATCATCAGATATATTACTGTAATGCATACCAAATATTGCAAGTGCGATACTGAAAACTTTGATATTGCAAGACAGCAGCAATTTGATAGATTGTGCATCTCAATCTAAAACAAACACAAAAAAAACTTCCTTTTGCCTGATGAGATCTGATTTTGTACTAACAGGCTGCAATTTCTTTGATCCCCAAATTGTTATAATTTTAGAGATTTGATGTTTTAAATTGAATGTTAAGTGTGTTAACAACCTAATTCCAGAAGTAGTTAATCAAATTGTTTTTAAAATGAGTCATAGTAAGGTCACCTGGTAACAGAAATTGTAAATCAGTAAGAAGTGAAACATCAATCAGGCAATCTGTATCTTTAAATAAAGGACCACTGATTCTGAGAGTGCGTTTTGGGGTCAGCAGAAACACTATTGGATGTGGATTTATAGCTGTACAAGTTTTTTCCCCTCATTCTGCACATTTTATTGCCTCTTATTTGTGTTTTTTAGTACTTTTCCTTCCCAGTTTCTGCACTAACAAATCCTTCAGGCATTGTTGATATTATAAATCATAGTGCATGAGTTCCTGTTTTAGAAAAACCATGTTGTACATTTATGGTGGAAAACTCCCTTGTCTGCTCATAATGTTTGTTCCCATCACTTTTCTTGAAGCAGGAATTCTTTGCTGCAATACATTTTCCAAACATTTATACCCCCTTCTGTTGTGCTCATCTACAGTCCACCCGCGCACTCTTCTTTAATAGTTTGCCAGCAGTAAAAACACTAAAAAATTGACATATTTAGTGTTTTTAATTGGCAGGTGAAACAATGGCTTAAATCAAAGAAAACTTGGAACACCAAATTGAATTTTGGCAATAATCGGACTAATAGCTTAACCAGAAAGGGAGTCTTTATCCCAGTTTACAAGTTACTCAGAAAATCAAATTATTGAATGAAGTGCATTTGACTCTGCGACGCTAGGTGGTGACAAGTGCCCTTTTGCGCTGACATTATTCTGTCACACGGATAGTAAACAAATGCTGGCAGTAGTGAAGCAGATGGAGTAAAAGCTGGATATGCACAATAAGTGAGGAAATGGACAACACCAATGCTGGTACACAGTACATTTCGGAAGTATTGTAATGTTTGATTGTGTTACACTCGTTGATGCTGCAGTGTTGTCGTGTACCGGTGTTGTTATTACTGCTTCGGCAGTCCTGTCACTTCGCCTGAAAAGCTTGGCCTGAGGGGGGTTGGAGTTGCATGGAGGGTTGCATTTAAAAGCCTAAATGGGTAATGGGCCTGCTACAAATTTTGCTAAAGGAAATATGTATAAAGCAGTAGTTACTTTTTTTCTACATGTAACATTGCCCCTGATTACAGGAAGAGCTTATTTAACACTTTTTAAGCGGTCATTTCAAGCCAAAACTAGGTGAGCAAACACCCACCACATTCTGCCATTAATAGGTCTATAAAGTTGGAATGTGAATTATTGATGAAAAGTTTTTATTTTACTGCATTTTGAAGTTAAAGGTTTAAAAATGAGAAGAAGCCACAGTGACAATGACACAAGACAACACGTGAAGCTGGAACCTGCAAAGAGAGAATTGCAGGAAAGAGAACTGACAAAGATTGTAAAAAAGGATGAAAACTCACTGTGCAGCATACAAATCGGTTATTTTTAGTAAAATTTTAACCCACACACAAAGTCAGACGCTCGTAAAGATTTTCAAGCTAGGAAATACAACTGTAATGTCAATGCGTACACAATTGCAATTGCAAAAAACTGCTTTCAGATACTATTTGGTAAAACTTGTTTCAGCCAGCTGACTAGCAGTGCATAACAATTGGTGGAGGAGAGGCAGTGCTGTGTAAAATAAAAAATTTATATAGAACGAAGGAAATTCTGGTCAATTCAGAACTTTTTGTGGCATCTCATTAGAAAGACTTTAAACTTTATGACCCATAGGAAAGTGAATACATTTTTTTAAAACATTGGTACACACCTTGATAGAGGTAACTGTCTCATGCCTAAAACACATGAAGCAATATGAGCTAACTAAGCAAAAGAGCTTGAGGTGCACTTGATTCTTGATGTTGTCTTGAAAAAGAAAAAAACCCTTCAGTGTTTAGAAATTGGCCTTAAGAATCAGCCTTTATTGTCTCATTCAGCATCATTCAGGCTGAACAGCAGAGTGAGGGAGGTAGGCAGGGAAGGAGAAATGTTCAGGGGGATACAAAAATGATATTAAGTGACATAAAAGAGATTCCAAAGAAGGAGAGATGTTACCAAAGGGCATTTGGGTAGGAGATGGAGGAATGGGAGGGGGTGGCAACATGAAATCTGATCCCCCCTCGGAGGCTGGTGTTATCCATTCTCTCTGCAGCTCAGCAAATGGCACACAACAAAACTGAGTTAGGAGTCTGAGAGAACATAATGGAAATCAAACTACTTTTGCAACCTGGTCAAATGTTTTTTTCTTCTTTTCTAATAATGCTGTTAGGCATTTAATAACTGTGCGCTCACACAAGAATTGATTCTGTGCTTCGTAAATCAGCTTAAAAGATTTCCTTCCCGTCTGTCTTTATGTGTGTGTATCTTCCATCTATAAACATCTTGAGCTGTAAGAAATCCCACGTTTCCAGAAAAGGTGCAAAAAACAGCAGAAATGTTATTTAAAATGAGAAAAACAATGCAAATAACAGCAGGGATGCAAACATAAAGCAAAAAAAAAATGCATATGTCTGTTCTTATTTTTCACTTATTGTAAATAGTCTGTTCTCTAATGCAGAAATAAACTAGCCCATTTGGAAATATTTTTAAATGATCCTGCTCAGTTTGTACATTTCTTGGATCTGGGTATGATATTTTTAATAACTGCACAGCATTTTAGTGTTGTATTCGTGGCCTTGCTATAGAATAGTGGTGGGCGATATAAAAAGGTAGAAATGATATAAATTTAGCCAAAGGTAGAGATGTTGACAATTCGGGACTACTGCGATTGCACATTTTGATGTCATCAAGGCAGATAAATACTGATGTTCACTGATGGACTGCGATGGACTGGCGACCTGTCCAGGGTGTACCTCGCCTGTCGCCCCGTGACTACTGGAGATAGGTACCAGCCCCCCCGCAACCCTGCACAGGATGGACGGGTACAGATAATGGATGGATGTTCAGTGTTTGTCTTTACACAAAATTTGTTATTTTCCATTTCATGGGGAAATAAACCCTGTTGAACTTGAATCATTTTTAAGTCAAATATGTGCAAGTTTATTTTTCTGCGATATAAAATTTATAAATAACTAACCAGGAAAGCTGACTATTTTGAACTTTTTTTCTTTTATAACATTTAGCTTTCAATTTATTTAAAATATCCTCAACTTTATGATGCGAGAACGTTTGTGTAGCATTTTTTTGGAAATTTATTTTTTTAATTTTTAAAATGCATTTTGCACAATACATGTTCTTTAAATGGCATTCTAAACTTTTTTGAACTTGTTCTGCTGCAATGCATCTGACAAGTGAGAATTTTCAGTAAGTGTAATTTTGACATATATTAAGAAAAGAAAAGAATATATTGCAAAAGATATCGTTACCACACATGCTTTAGATTATATCGCAACATAGATTTGACGCCATATCGCCCACCCCTACTATACAGTATATTATTCTTAATTCAGTTTTTCATATTTATATTTTTTTCTTGTGTGAATCTAAATCCTTCAATTGCCTGTCACTTTGCTCCTGTAACACCTGAATTTTACCCCCCATAGGACAATAAAGGATATTTCAATTATTTTTGTGGACCAATCACAATTGATGCATTATGTTTTCTAAATTGTGGATATATTAAAAGTCTTATCCTGTGTTCATGACAAAAATACTAAAGATTATTATGATTTGATGAAATATTATTAATATGATAATCAGTAATTGGCGCATTCCTACGCTTCATATATTTGATGCAAATTGTCTTTCCCACATTCTTTCAACAGATCTTGTGTTACTCTGGGCTTAAAGTAAAAAAAAATCCTGAGCCTGAACTTTTTTCCAAGGAGTGGGTTGCAGTCAATCCAATGCATATACAGTACAGGCAATTTGGCAAAAAACTTTTAGCATTGTGCTTGGTAATGTACAAGATGACCTACAATTCAAATGTGATTTTTAGAAGTAAAGGTTATTAAGTTATAAATGAAAAGATGTGAAACTCAGTCAAGCTAATTAATCTGATTCATTTAGCAACATTTTAATTCAATAAAGGGCAATTTATACAAAAAACATAAATTGAAATTTTTTGCCATTTTTGTTCAAAACAATGACAAATTCAGTTATAGGAAATACAATACATTGGGTCTTGACTCCTCTCCTTTTTAACATATTTGCAGAGGCAGTTCATTTTAACAACAAAAAACAGTAAAGTGCTCCAAGAAATGGTAAACTGAATAATATGAAACAAATACAAATAAATACAGAATTGCTAAACTGAAGCTTCCAGTGCAATGATCAGAGCTGAAGCATTCCTATTGCTAATGTTTACTTTCTTGCTTGCAAGATGATGTGTTATTACTCTGGATGCATCATCATCAAAAAAGCGAACCATTACATTCAGTATTTTTTCCATGTTTTGGGTGATTGCTTCATCAACATTCAGAGAAAACATACATCCTTTGAGCTGATGAGACATACGTTTCTTGAACTCCAGTGCTATGCCATGTGTGTTCATATTAGGGTTGCCAACTCCCAGCAAATAAAATAAGGAACCACCCCCCACCCGCTGCCTCATGATAGTTAATCGACGTAGTCGACTTTAATTTAATGCACATGTAAAACAAATACACAGAAATCAATTATTTCTCTACAATAATTAAATAGATTCAACATCTTTCTTTGACAGAACTGCAGACTGCACAGATGGTACCTTCCCAAAGGAAAAAGTACTATAGCTTACTAGGGAATATATTAGACTCAATATTTACTATATAAGATAATGGATTTCTACACATTTAACAGATGACCACTTTAGTTGTAAGATTCAGATATTTTTTTTTATTAAAAGCTAGACATTTTAAATGAGAATAAGAAAGAAAAGTATTTATTTAAGCCCCCTTTCCCTGTTAATGCCCTAACTGCCCCCCTCGCAAAACTTTGCTAGAGCTGCCCCTGCACATTGGTAGAAAATGATCCTGGTGTTATTTGTCTCTTAGAAACAGTTTAAACTTCCCTTCAACTCATTCATGTCACCTAAAAGGTAAACCTGTTTCTCCATCACCTGTTCAGCTCTGATGATTCAGTAAGAACATCTCCTGTTTTCATCTTCATGTTTCCATCTCACCAGATATCCAAACTGATTGCTGAAGCCACAGCCATAAAAGCTGCGGCTTCAGCAAACATCAGCTGATACTAGAAAGTCATGTTAAATCAGCTATTAACAGGTTATTAAACGTGCTGCTGTTGTTTAGCGCAACATCCGCTGGTTTCCTCTTTCTGCGCAAATGGTGATAAACAAACGAGAGCGAGTGAGAGACGGGACTTCAGACAGAAAAGCCGATCATTGATCAGTTTCATGATTGAAGGAGCAACAGGAGGGAATGAGAGAAGACGAGGCAGCTGCGAAGCGTAAAGACACAGAATAACTCCACCTTTGTGTCTTTTTTTCATTGTAGCTGAAGTACGGGACAAACCGCGTTCCTTCTCACCTTAACACGGAACGCATAATTGACAATTCCGAACATCCGGGCTTTTCCAACATTACCCAGAATGCAACGCACCTTGTCGGTGAAAACAACCGGGATTTTTGATAGCAATTTGCATACGAACCTCCGCAAATCATGTCTAAAAGTTGGTGTGCGGTTGGTTGTTCCAACCATAATTTGCACAAACACGAAACGAGGGATTCGAGGGTCATTTGTACTTCCCATTGCACTGAATTATCTAATGCAAATCTTTAATTGCGTTTTTCTCAAAAGGAGTTTTTTCCAACATTCAAAACGAATAATCTTGAAATCAGTTATACCTATATACACCAAACTTTCCACCATTGTTCTATGCTATGAGCTGAAAAAAATACAGAGCGATTTGTCAATACATCGTTCTAAAAAATATATATGTGCTATTTTGCGTTAAAAAAAAGGGCAAAAATGAGTTTTTTGGAGCTATACTTACACTGTTTTTTGAATTATGAAGTAATGAAATTAAATAAACCTATTTCCCTCTGTAAAAAGTTTTTGAAAAATTTTCTCATGATATAACATATATGATTAGAAAATTAAAGAAACATTTAATCTGTCTCTCACCAATTTTGAGATGATACATTTACAAATACATGCAAAATAGCACATTTCTAACCAGATTACACCTCATTTGCATATCTAAACAAAATTTATATAAAAACTTCTAATACAAGAGATGTTTGTTTTAATACTAGGATTAAGTTTGTCAAGTTTCATGAAGGTAGCTTGAAGCTAACTTTTTTCCCTATTCACCTGTAGTGTCTCCCCTTAATGTTTACTGTTGCTATGGCAACCAGAGACCGCTGACGTTAGTAGCTCACAATTTGGCATATTTAACTAAATCAACCTCAACTACCAACAGTCAGCCTTCAACTCTGGGCTAATATGTTTTAACAAGTATTCAGTTATTCAGGTCACATCGCAGTCAATGTAAAACCGTTTTATACTTTATTTTGGGCATGTCTCAAAATGTAGCCGAGCCAACTCCACGCTAACGTTACTGGATGTCTCCACTTGCGCTCTCCTCGCGCAGCAGCACCTGCTGCTGGGGTGGTGATCCCAGCACCAAATAGGTGTGTCAACCTTAAACATTTAGCAGCTTCCACCTCCAGAGATTTCAGCTTTTTGAGCCACACTTTTTCAGCGCCACCGCTGCGTTTCTTCCCCTTCTCCATTTTCAGCTCAGCAGCATCCCGTTGCACCACTCCGTTCCATGTCATGAGGTCCCGCCCCCCCTGGTTTGTGTTGTGATTGACAGCACTGGCTCTCATAGGCTGTCAGCCCATGTTTGATTGACGATGACAAACATAGACCAATAATATGTGTCGATGCTGGCAACACCCTGCTAGCCCTCTGTAGCCAATTGGCCGGCCCAATTGGAGGGAATTTAGAGAGAGAGAAAAAAGCCGACCGGCCCACATTGGGTCAACGGCCCACCGGGATGATGCCCGGTATGCCAGATGGCCAGTCTACCCCTGGATATAGGCCTATCAGACTAGAACTTGGTAATGGACGACACCTATTGTTAAATGACTCATGTCAGTATCTGGGGTCAAAAGAAAAATCCTGATCAGGACATCCCTAGTTTTTTCTGACTGAAGAATTAGTCCAGTGTCTGTAGGATCAGCAACAACAATATATAATTCCCTACACTAGTTTAAAAGATTACTTTTCTCTAGGGATGCACAGATATAAAAATTTGGGCCGATATTGAAGTCTGATATTAATACAGTATCTCCTTAACCTTACGACACCAGGAAAAAAAGCGTCCAGACTGTTAACACTGCTTCTCTGTTTAAGTTAACCCATTTAATGTCAAATTTTTCCCACACATGAAAATACCCAAATCTGACGCCATTGGTAGCCCTTTGAACTAATCAAGAATAAATACTTGAAAATATAGCTGAAATATACATGAAAAAAATCTGTTTTGTAACCAGTAGTATAACCATGTTGATTGGCCAGGGAGAGTCTTGGTCATATCTTGCAAAAACTGTAGATTGAAGGCATATGTCCCAGAAGACCATGACTAACAGAAAGAAGGCATGCTAGAAATAGTTCAAGGAACAGACAGTAAACAAAGACTGGAATCCTAATAGAATCAGCTGACCAGGAACATGGGAATAGACAGGACAGCGCTACAGGAAGGACGCCTGCTGCTGACAGTTGGCATTGATTAGGCTAGGTATGGATTGGTCATGTAAATAACTGGTGATTGCAACTTGCACTTGAATAAAGATTATCTTTGCTTTAGTTCAATGAAAGAAAATTCTATTTAACATCTGGGAACACAGCATAGTGATCAATTTAGGAGTTTATAGGCAATAAAACGTTCACACTTCCTAGAGCTGGTTTATGAGTGCTGATAATCTAAACCTTAATACTGTAAATAGAACATGAAGCATTAGCAGAGCATCAAGTCTGGTCTGAGCTGTTACATGGGATGGGAAAATTGACATAATCTGATTATTAATTGGTTGCTTTTGCCCCATAATCCGGAAAAGAGGATCTGTTAATGTGCACATGACTAGACTAATGGCTTATGTTATCAGGGGTAGACTATGTTTAAAATAAAATGTCCGCACAGTGCACCTATATCTGTACTGCAAATTCCTTACTGAAGCATAGCATTTAGGAGTGTTTGATCTTCTCTTGGACACACAGACTATGAGAGGTGGGACCATGTCATTGTATTGCAAGACACAACTAAGTCTCAAGTCTTTCCACCCAAGTCTCAAGTCTAAAGTGAAGGCATGCAAGCCTCAAGTCAAGTCAACTCCTAAACTTTTCATTTTAAGCCCTAAACAAGTCATTTGACTGAATATGTTATAATACAACAAATGTTAACTTTTACTTTTTTTAAATTTTAAAATATGTTTTTGTCTGCCACAACCAGAGAACTTCCATATTGTCTAAAAAGCCGTATTTAACAAACAAACAAAACATCCAGTAAATGTAGAAAATTATGAGCCAAGTAAACCGATGTTAAAAAAAATACTTAATTTCGAACATGACATAAAGCACACTTCCATGTTAACCAAATGCAACACTGCTAACTTGCTTTTGCAATATTATGAGTAACATCAGACATGCCTCTATCTGCCAGCTTGGATGCACTGACTGTTTGTGGTTCTTCATCAAGTCTAGCCTAAACTCATTAAAGTTGTGACTTGAGTCTGACTCAATTCTAAGTCTCATGACTCAAATCCACACCTCTGGTATCTACAGCTGACACTAAAAGTGGCTGATGATGTAATGAAGACCGTTAAAAGTACTCCATGATCATATAGCCGTCAGGCAGAGAAGATGCTGTCAAAGTTTGATAGTACTGCTATGGGTCGTCCTTCATTCTGCTCTGTTCTAATGCTACATTCAGTTTTCATATCAAGACCGACCTCAGATCTGGGAAGGATGTCGCTCAAAGATAAACTGTATTTACGCTTTAGGTTAGAAAACCAGTACAATATGCTTCTGTTGTGCTCAGGGATCACAATACCTATTATTAGCAACACAGCATAAAAATCCATTACATGGCCTGTACTTGTATAGCGCTTTATTTAGTCCCTGAGGACCCCAAAGCGCTTCACATTATATTCAGTCATTCACGCACATTTACACACTTGTGATGGCAAGCTACACTGTAGTCACAGCTACCCTGGGGCACACTGACAGAAGCAATGCTGCCGAACACTGGTGCCACCGGGTCCTCTGACCACCACCATTAGGCAAGGCAGGTAAAGTGTCTTGCCCAAGGACACAATGACTGAGACGGATGCCAACCCTTCGGTTACAAGACAAACTCCTAACTCCTGAGCCACAGTCGCTTAGCCATTATGTTACATTTTACGCATTCCAATACTCCAGCAACACTTCTACAGAAAAAAGGTTGTATAGTCCTATGCCTGTGCCTGATTTATTTAGGTCCAAACAACTCCTGGTCAATTTGACCCTCCACCGTTTCTGACCACCATAGTACCATTTCATCATTTCCTTTATACTTTTGTATCCATAAAAACATGTCCTACCTATTGCATATCAGGTTTTTTTTCTTAGTAGTTAGTATTTTCTGAGAGATTATGGATGAAGTGATAAAAAACAAAAAAACTTCTTTATCCTACAACTTAACTTCGGAAGACTTTGTATTACACCCCATTGCTATTTATTTTTTATTCTGATCCTGGTTTGGCCAATTAACTAAAGAAATATAAGAAAACATGACCTCTGGTAAAACCAATATATTTAAGCAACATACTTCTGGTAGATATTTCCTAGAATCGTTCAACCACATTCCCCTGCATTAGAGTATAAATACATTTTAGAAACGTACTTTAAAAGGGATATTCCACCCCTAAGTAAAGTTTTGTATGTTGCCATATTACCCAGAGTTAGATAAGTGAGAAAAAAGCATTTTATAACCAGCCCGGTCATTCTCCTGATTTGGCAGCAGTCCGTTTGCTTTAGCTTAGCATAAACAATGTAAGTGAATTGGAGCAACTAGCATTTTGAGTGCAAATGTGATTAAAATGACTAATTATTCCTGGTGAACTTAATTATATCGACTGCAAATGAAAAGTAAGAAGTAACACGAATTGCAGGATCCAATTTATTCTTGGGACTACATTACGACAAAGCACCGCTGTAAGCAGCCACTGCAAGGCGCAAGGACATGATACAGAAGTCACAAAAGCCCCCTTCTTCCGTAAACAAACACAATTCTGTGAAACATCGTGTTGCTGTATGTCTTTGGCTTGTTTTCACAACCCTTTGCGACACAAGTAATAACCATTTTCTTGGATTATTCTTGTAAATACTCAAACTTCGGCAATAAAAACTCAGTGCAGCTCGTGCATTTGTGTTTACAGAAGCAGGTGTTTGCGACCGCTGCGTCATGTCCTTTCGCCTTGCAGCAGCGGTTTACAGCGGTGCTTTGTTGTAACGTAGTCCCAAGTTTAAATCAGCTCCTGCAATTTTTTTGTGTTACTTCTTACTTTTCATTTGCATTTGATATGATTATTGAGTTCACCAGGAATAATTAGGATCATTATTGCGGAATTTTAATCACTTTTTCACACAACATGCTAGTTGCTCCTATTCACTTACATTGTTTATGCTAAGCTAAAGCAAATGGACTGCTGCCAGATCAGTAGAATGACTAGGCTGGTTATAAAAGGCTTTTTTTCCTCACTAATCCAACTCTGGGGAATATGGTAACAGACAAAATTTTCCTTAGGGGTATAATATAAATTTAAGTTGTTAGCAGAGGTGGGTAGAGTATCAAAATTACTCTTACTTTTATTTAAAGCAACCAACGCAGATGTCTAACTGCTGCCCATTGCCTCTAGATGTCAGACCAGCAATCCTATTTGGCAATACTCTATTTCAAAGTGCTCTAATGAGACTGCCCATCTGTGATCATAATACTTAGATAGTGATCTGTGTCGTCTTGGAGCACTTTAACACAAATGCATTCAATTGGGGCTAAAAAAAAAAGTAATGTAAAAGTAAAGCAAAGAGAATGGAGAAAAGAGAGGGATGACAATAATGGACTGACCAGTCAGTTTACCAAAAAGTGGTGCCAAATTGGACTAACTTCTGTGCTATTACCACAGAATAATATGCTTTTCATTAAACACAGACTAATGTTTCAAGTCTATTTCTGTTTATTATCATGATTTTCACTTTACAGCTAGTAAAAGTATGACATTTAAGATTAGGATATTACATCAGACCAAAAAAAATAAAGACATTTTAATATAGAAACTATGTATAATATCTGCTTAAAGTTTGTTATTTTCAAAAGGTTCTTTTAATCTGACAAACTAACTAACTAACCATATTCTAATTTATTCAATAGGACCGTATTTTTAACACTTTGGTATGCCTTGGAACCATAAACCAGCCCATGCTTATATTTGAATCTGTTTAGACCAACTAAAGAGCTTTCAGAAGTGAAGAAAAATATTGCAAAGCCTTCATTGGAACAACTAAATTATGACTGGCATGTAAATATGTTAGCCACAGAATTAGTCTCAATCACAAACCGAATGGCAGTTGTTTCTCAGCATGTCAGCCGCAACAGTAAACTTGTCGCCGATACAACTGATTGGAGTCAACAACCCTCATCAACTTAGAGTCAGTTCAAATCCAGAAAACACACACCAGCCGCTTTCCGCTTTTTTACTACAAGACTGAAAGCCTGCATTGCACAGTGAGAGCAGCACACTACATAGCACAATATCCCCCGTGTTGCAGCCAATCAAGATGACTGTGAATGAAATAACAAAAACAACGTTAAAGAGCCAAGATGGCTGCCATTCAAAAGCAACTGTAATTGCAAAAAAGGAGAAAGAAGTCACCAGAAAAAATGTTAAGGGGTTTTCCAAGTTTTTTTGTCCTCTCTCTTTACAAGCATCATCGGTTACAGAGGAAATATTCTGGCTGGCTGCTTGGCAAAGGAAAAATACAAGCACAAATTAAAAGAAGAAATGAACACAAGGAAAGAGGGTGGATTCCTTTTTCCAAGCTGTTTGTTTATGTTTGAATTTGTTTGAATGCTAGGAGCGTCCTATTAACAGATCAACTTCTTCTCATTTAAAAAAGTCACAAATATCCCTCCAAGACATATAAACATTGCATAAGACTTTTACATTAAACATAAGCGGTAAAGAGCCAGTTTAAAACTGCTCCAGACTCAAAAACCAAGCCAGGAGGTTTGACTCTCACTGGAGAGCTGCTCCACTGCCAAGCCGGCAACTCCACACCAACCATGCTGCCAGGCTGAGCTTCTGCTGCTAAAACATGGAACCAATGCTGACAGACAGACTTCATGCTACACTATAAAAACAAACAGAAAAACAAAATCTTCCAATTGTATAATTTTTGATTGATAGCCATTAATAGTATCACAGAGGGGTTGAAAAAAAAAAAGAAGTTGAAGAAGCAATGAAACTGTATTCATCACAGCAGCCTGAATATGGTTCATTCAGGGTCCAAGACATTAACAATGAATAATTTATAGGAAAAAAGATGTACTGTCGCTCTGTTTTATCCTTTGAGCTTTACATTTTTTTCATGGGTTGGGAAATATGAAGTGATAAGGGTTTATGTTCTTTACATACAAGGACTCTTGTTTCTAAAGTCTTTACATATGAATAAATGTAAAAAGCTGTTTATTTTTTTCTAAATTAATTTGGATATATTTTAGATTGTGAAATGGAATAAAGTTTGGATCTGCAAACATTTTTGATATTCGCGTTTATGTTTCCATACTTATCAAGACTTTAAAATATCAAGATTTAAAACTTTTCAAGGCAGAGTTGGAACCTTGGAATACAGTATAACTATCAATTCACAGTATGATCCAGTTTAAAAGGAAATTCATTTTCATATGAGCAAACAACTTGTAAACTGTTTTTACATTGTACTTCTTTTATTTGAAATAGTTTTTAGCTACTGTGTTGGCTAGGAGTTCATTGCAAAACAGATTTTAATCTCAACAAATTATTTCCCTACTAAAATAAAGGCTAAATAATAAATAAATAAATAAGAAAGTAGTTGAAGTTTTTCTATACCTGCCTGCTGGTATAATGTCAAAGGGACAATTTTCAGTTGGTATAATTGTCTAAGCGGGTTGCACCAGGCCCAGTGAGCTGACCTGAACATCACCTGGCAGAGATAGTCCAGCATGCTGTCCCCCCTCTAACTCCATCTAATCTCCTTTTCTTCTCTTCCCATCTTCCGCTTCCTTCTCTGAGCCCAACTGGGAGCCTGTAGCTACTGTGTGCCTCCTCTTACGGCCAAGTTCACTCAACTGCAAACACTGAACGAGTCTTTTTAAGAGCCGTAGTCACTCCCTCGGCCGTGTGAAAAGGGGTAATTGTGCCACACCAGGCTGACTGTAAAGATTTCTTTTTTTATCTTCTGCCTCCTCCCTGTGCTCTAACACAGATGGGCACGTTGAATCACATTTTTAAGACAAAAAAGTTTAGACGCTCAGAGCTCAGTCATTTGAGAAAAACTCAACAACTCACAAGATAGCATGTTTAAAATCATTAAAAACTAGGGATGCACGATATATCGGCATCAACATCGGTATCGGCCGATGTTAGGTGTTTAACATATCGGCATCGGTCTGATAAGTAACAGAGGGCCGATATTAACAACTGATGTTTATTTATTTCCATCTTTGAAGTTTCTGTCTGTGTTTCGGGGAGGGGGAAGTGTTATCCATGTGGTGTTTGTTTGGTCATGTGACAGCGATAGTGATGCGGCGCAGGAATGTGGAAGTGTTTAACTCAAGCAGAGAAGCGAAGTAGATGGTGTGGTTGATTTTCCACGGTGTCGGAAGTATAGATAAATATACCGTATACCATATCGGTGCGTATCGGTTATCGGCCATAACAGCGGGATCAATATCGGACATCGGTATTGGCCCAAATTTTCACATCGGTGCATCCCTATTAAAAACAAATTAGGAATGAATTTAGAAACACAGCATGACACAGATAGTGAAATCAGATCTAATCTGCAAATGGGGCCATAACAGATGCCCTTTTCTTCAGCTCATACTTCAAAACTGTATCCAGTCACACAATTCTTTGATTTAAACCTAATTTTCATAAAATGTCAGAGACATAGTGGGGCTAAGATAGCCCACCCACTTCCCCCTCTTGAAGAGGTAAGCAGTTTCTCAGCTGTATAAGAAAGATAAAGGAAAGGTAAACACCCCTACAGTTCACTGCTTGAGAAAAAAAAAACCCAATGAGAATGGGTGTTTGGACATCTGTCTGGTAACAAACGGCAGCTTCATAAAAGCACCTACCTGACAACCAGAGTTATATTGTGAATCAGCAGACAATAGCCAATAGGGATGTAAGAAAATATAGATATGCTGATATATTCCGATATTTTATGTCACAATATTGTATCGATATTCAAAAGCAATGTATCGATTTTGATTTAATTTTTTTGAATTTGAATGGAACCATTATTGATGACAATATTTTTTGTAGTAAAATTAGAACCATGACTGGTAGTTTGTGGTCTTTTTTCACCTTCTTCGTTCCGGTGGATCAACTAGATCTAGTAATAAAACTGGATGTGTTAAAGTATGAAACAGGCTGGAGTGTTTAGAAAGCAGCCATTTTTTCTACAGTTAAATTCAGTTTTAAAAATCACAATAAATAGTCTTACTCATAGTATCGCAATATAATCGCATCGTCCACCCTCTATTTTGATACATATGTCACCAGATTCTTGCCAGTACACATCCTTAAGAGCCAACTAAAGATTCCACTACTAAATAATTACCAACCATCACTTTGTCAGGATCAATGTTACTTCACAAAGAGGAGAGCTGCAGAACAAACACTGTATTCTGCTCAATTAAGTTATTAACTTCAATTCAATTCAATTCAGTTTATTTATATAGCGCCAATTCACAACAGATGTCATCTCAAGGCACTTAACAAGAAGTCTTCAGAACTTTAACTAAATTTAGTATTGATTATTTTATATTTGTTTAGCTCTTCCACCACTAGGCATATCTTTAAACAAATGAACAAAACATCCTGTAGACTGATGCCTTCAGTTGTTTAAGCCTCAATTGTGGGACAAATAAGCCCTGATCAGTCAATCTTGGGGTCAGGGCAAAGACATATGGCCAAAGAAGATCAGAAATGTATGAAGGTACATCACCAAGCAGCACTTTAAACCCCAAACCAGAACCAAAACCGGCATTCTGTATTGAACAGAAAGTCAGTGCAATGGGATGAGTAAAGAAACAAAATGGGAACAATTGGAAGGATGTAGTATCAAGTGTAGCAGCTGCATTGTTGAAAAACCTATAATTCAGAGATTTTACTGAGACAATAAAAATAATAATGTAATGGTTAGTTTAAAGTGTGCAGAAAATTAAATCAGGTCCACAACAATCTAGGGGGCCAAGCTATCCAGAGCACTGATCACCAAATCTTTATTTTCCTCCTACCAAGTGACCCTAAAGCTCCACTGTAGTTTATTTCTGACTGAACAAAACTCATACTCAAATATCTTTATACCAATGTTACAAATCTACATGTAGATTGTTTCACCCCTAAAAACACATTCTATTTGCAATAAAACAAAACCCAGCAGGAAATAATAATTGCTGAGATAAGGAAATCAGAAGATGGACCATCTAAAAGTGATCTTAAGCTACAGAAGAGGATTGCACTCTCCTCGCGTAAACCTTCCTCAGAAGCCAGATTAGTCTGAGAGTTATGAAAGTAAACATCAAGAATGTGTAACTCTGCGTGTGCATGAGCCTGAGTTTGTATGTTTTTGTTACACAACGGGAGGGTTCTTCCCATCTGCGCCTCACTGCAGCACCCCGCATCCCGGACCGCTGAAGCGGAAAACGACAGCTTTGCCTCACACTCTGCCTCCCTTAGTCTTCCTCACAGCGCTGCCCCACTCTTTGAGCATCATCCACTCTCCTAAAAAACATAAACTCTCTTCACCTCTCTTCCTGAATTATCAACAATCTGAAAATATAAATACACACATCACCATGGCATCAAATTATGCAGCACCTACTGTGGTCATCCAGTTTGCTCCGTCTCACGTCAGCTTAACTCAAGTGAAAAGCACAACCGCTCTGCAAGACGACTAAATATTTTTTACATCTTAAGCTCAAATTTCTGATTATCCCACTAAATGCATCACTGTCTGCAAAACGTCCCCTCCTCCTCCTCTCTCGCCCAAAATTCATCTCCATCCCTGCCTTCCAGCTTGTCAAACGTCCCACAGGGCTCATCATTGTGGAAAATATGTTAAAACAAAGAGGGCAGATAGCGCTGTGATAATCCTAAACACAGCAGCTGGAGAATTATGGGATCAGAACAGTATCACCTTAAAATGAAACTGAAAATAAATATTGGCATTGAAAAATATTATTGTAACTGAAAATATTAATTTTGAATCTGAAATAAATCTAGTGAAAATTTTTGTATTGAAAGTGATTTTTTTTCTATGAAACTCATGTATATGCATTGAAAGAAATAACCCAAGTTTTCAAACTTTCATTTTTTTTTTACAATGCTAATCTTTTTTTACAATGCCAATCTTTTTTTTACGCCGCCAATCTTTTTTTCAATGCCATCATTTTTTTCAGCTTCATTCAGGTGATACTGTTTTGACGCTTGTGTGTGCACGTGCATGAGGGGCGGGGATTCAGCCCCCCATATGTTTGCATGAACGAGGCAGGAGGGAAACTCCGACTGTCTGAGGCGAGACGCGAGAAACAACAGGACATTTACACTGCTAATAATGTGGTTTGTGGAAGAAAAAAAGACAAACAGTTTCTTCTACTAACCAGTAGACTAGGAGACTTGGTGATAAAGTTTTATGCTTGTGTAGCCTATCTTTGTTGGAGGCTCTCCTCATTATAGACAGTGTGGTATGAAGGGATGTAAATACACACTATATAGGCTATACCATATTAAATAACTGTATTTATTTCAGATCCACAATACATATTTACAATACATGTCAATAACGTTAACAAATCAATTAAGACTGGTGTAAGCAAAGCTAACAACACTGACAACTCGTTTTTTATTAGATTGCAAAACGTATTGTGACACTCTAAACCAGTATGTGGCAGTAATGCGCAGATTTTATAAACACAGAATCTTGTTGGGACACTATTTAAGACTACACCTAGGCTATTTTAGCTTCCCGCAAAATTCCTCCCATTATGCTCAGCATTATACAGTTTCTTTATGTGCGAATGTTGTAGCATTCTTTGCCAAGATTAATGTTATGTCAAATAAAGACTTGCATTCAAAGTGGGTACTGTATCATCAAGTAACTGGTTAACTCATATCTTTTTAATGCAAGGTGTTTATGCTGTACCACTTGCTCCATGCAGATGCACAGATAGCGCTGGTTTGTGCCTATATTCCAGGGGGCAAGGTTGGCATACACGTTGTAATTTATGGCCCATTACTCAGCCATGGAACACAAATATTGTATTTGTTGTGCATAGACCCTACCAGGCTCCATAGGTGGCTACAAAACTGTTATTTATAAATATGACACCTATGTTTATAGCCTACTTTCCCGCAGGAACCAAAAAAAAATTTATATGTGGCAAGGTGCAAAACAATATCATAAACGGGACTCGAACCCACCATCATAGGCGACATAACCCTGCGTATTAACTATTGTGCCATATCAGTAAAGTACAACCCAATCAGCCAGGGTGCAATGTGAAGGGGACAGGACCCCCACACGGTCACATAGAATGAACGGAGAGAACAGATTCCAGACTCCATGCGCATGGTTTAATAAACCGAGGGTACAGATTCTTACCCCTCAAAAATTATTTCTGCACCTGACCCCTGCCGGGCTCTGTAGCTTCGTGCTTCCGCTTGTGTGAGAACAGATTGGTTGTTGATTGATTTACGTCAAAACGACTACACTAGGACTTACGATAATATCAAACATGTTTGATTCAAAAGATTACAGAAAGACTGTCATAAATCGGGTCCCCAACTGCAGATTATCACCTTCCACAAACCACATTAGAAGAATAGAAAATGTTGATCCCACTCGGACAGTCGGAGTTTCCCTCCTGCCTCGTTCATGCAAACATATGGGGGGCTGAAGCCCCGCCCCTCATGCGCGTGCACACACAAGCGTCAAAAGTATCACCTGAATGAAGCTGAAAAAAATTATGGTATTGAAAAAAAGATTGGCGTTGTAAAAAAAAGGATTGGCATTGTAAAAAAAAATTTCACTTTCATACAAACATTTTCACTACATTTATTTCTGATTCAAAATTTATATTTTCAGTTACAATAATATTTTTCAATGCCAATTTTTATTTTCAATGCCAAAATTTATTTTCAGTTTCATTTCAAGATGATACTGTTCTGATCCCATAGAGAATTAGCCAGCCATTTGCTGGAGACAGACTTTCTGGGTTTGCAGTTACCTTCAAACAATCCTGATTGTTGTTTAGAGCATAACGACTTTTGCTATCGCGCTAAAATATTGATGGGATTTGCCTTTTAATTGACATGATGCAAGATGTTTTTCGCTTTCAATGCAACAGCGGTACTTTGATAATCGCATCCTGTTCGGAAAGGCATTTTAGCTAATTCCACCAGGGGTCCTGATTCTTTTCAGATAAATGAATTATAGATGCAGTGAGACCTGTGAGCAAAAGTGGGCTGTAGATGCTAATGCTATAAAGAGTGACATTAACATGATGGGAACTGAATCCTGTGCTGCAACAGCATTTACTTTTTCTGAAGCAGCATCTTAGGACGATCTTTACTTTCAATGCTTTCCTTTTTTGCAGCTCACCCTAAAGTTGAAGGCATATGATGCCTGTCTGGTAAAAACACAGGGCACCAGTCCAAGACTCCTACAATACATCAGCCACTAAAAATACTACTCACTTCCACAGCCAAATCCCACTGACAGGCAACTCAACAAAATGTGCATAGCTTCTACTTACCGCACCTTAGTAAACAACATTCCAAGTTTGGAAATTATACCAAATATTTGAGCCACCCGAGTAGTGTTTGCTTTCAGCTCTTATGACCTGGCAGTCTGTACAATGGAAAGTTTCTGAGCAAATTACAGTAAACTAAGTCCTGGTAGACCAGTTACCAATGGCACCCCCAAGGGGGGGTCAGGGGGGGCCGCGGTAACCCCCTGGAAAATTGCTGGCCACCCCACTGGCCCGCCCAGAGAAAACAGCCACCCTCTTTGAAAAATCTTATCGAGTTCACACAAACCATAGTCATCTTCAATCAAGACACAGATGCAAAACCCAATTATTAAATACATAAATAATGATGAAATAAAACGTCATAAATTTTTTTTTTTTAAAACTTTGTTTAGCCACCAATTTCAGTTGACTGATGCGCTTTCTCAAAGACTAAACGGTGATTCTAGTCTCCACCTGTGGGGGATGGTAATGTACAGAAAGGCGCACATTATGAGGCCAAAACATCAGAAGAAAAAATCGGAGAAGAAAAAGCATAGCTGTAAGTTTTATTGAATTACAAAGAAGCGCCATTTAATAAAACTTTAATCTTTTCAGTAATTTAACTCATTCTATATTAACTCTAATTTCCCTTCCAGCTTCTCTGTTGTCACAATCGTCTCTCTACCTCAGCTGTCAGAGACACGCAGCCAGTTGCTTGCTAGCCTGGAACCCTCAGCAACTTCGCTGTTTTGAGTACAGAACCTAAAAGAGCAAGACGCATCAATCTTAACAGTTTTGGGGACATTTTTGCAAGAAGACATGGCAACAGGCTAATTAAACTGTTCTAAAATTTGGAAAAAAAATATTAAAGTAACTGAAATAACACTTTGAAATGTTGTCTTTTCTCTGAAATATTTGTTTCTCAAACTCAGTGTAAATATTTTAGATTCATATTGTATATTTAATGAAAAAGAGTGAAGGGACATCCAATGCACAGTCATGGGCAGAACTCTACCTTGAGTTAACACAAGGAGGACCAATTTGGTGTGCCACCCTAAGATTTTCCCTGGCCCCATCTGGCCCCCCCTTTGAATATTTTCTGGGGGCGCCACTGCCAGTTACCCAGATAGTCCATGACTTTGTCTCCAGGCTAACTGTGCTGCTCAAAAAGTTAGTGACAGAGTGAAGGCAGATTATGATGTGGAGACATAAAAGCACTAAAACCTGATCATGACCTTTATATCCCCTCTCTGCCTGAATTTAAATCATGCTAAACCTTTGCAGTTCCAATTAGGATTACTACAATTATTTGTATTTACTAAATACCAGAAAAGTGAGAATGCTTTTCATGATGTATTATTACTGTCTTGAAATCCAAAAGTTCTACATGTTTCTCATTAGTTTAATGGAATTTTGACGTATTCCTCCTGACAGATGTGGTGTAAATGAGTCGGGTTTGTAGGCCTTATCCTTAAACCTCTTCATAACTAATTTAGCTGTGTGCTTGAGGTTTGTTTCATTAGATGGCAAAACATGTATCCAAGATGGGTTTTTTTGTCCCAGTGTCTATTTGCAAACTGTAATTTGGGGATTTTAAATTTATTTTGGAGTAATGGCTTCTTCCTCTCTGACTGGTCTTCTGTCCCATATTGCGAAAGGACTTGTTTCACTGTGGACAATGGGACTCTTGCTATCATCATCATGAGGTCCTTTGCGTTTGTTCCAGGGTTGATTCGCACATTTAACACCACTTAGGACAGTGGTTCCCGACCTGGGGTCCCAAGAGATTAAAGGGGGTCCCGACAATTTCGTTTGTGCTGAGGTTACCAAAATTATATTAGTAAATATTATATTTATACAATCCAAAAGACAAAAAGAGAATTGTCTATATAGCCTACAGTGTAAAACAGCTGCTGTTTATTTCTTGCAAATAAAAGTTTGTAATTAATCACTTTTACTCCGTGTATGCAGGCAGGAGTTGGAATTGGGGGTTCGGCCTTGCCTTGCACACAGGAAAGGGGTCCTAAAGGAAAAAAAGGTTGGGAACCACTGACTTAGGACACAGAACCCTTCTGAACCATATAAGGGCTCGACATTCCCATGCTGTTTATACTTTGAGCAGATAAATGTGGCACCTTCAGACATCTGAAAATTGTATCCAAGGATAAACCAGACTTGTGGAAGTCACAATTCTGCTCCTGCTCTTGTGGCTGATTTCTTTTGATTTTAGCACAATGTCACACAAGGCAATATGATTAGAGTGGCTTAAAATAAATCCATAGGAAAGCCTATGATCAAAAAGTTACAAAGCCAGGGGCATAATAATCTCAGTGCATATAAACTTCTGACTTAAGAACTTTCTACTTTTCTGCCATTTAACATATAGAAAAATGGTAATAATCCCAACTGACCTAAAACAGGATATGTCAGCCCAATATATTTTCAGGCAGTGAAAAAAATGCTATGCTTCTTTTTATTCAGTGTATTTAAGCATTGGTTTCCACAGTAAGTGTGGGTAAAGATAATCAGTTTGTGGTTCAGTAAAGACTCACCTTGTGTCCCTTTTTAGAGAGGGAGAAAGGAAAGAGAAAAATCAGACAGACAAGAAGACACCTGTGATTTGAATTACATACTAGAGCCAGAGGAGTTGCCTGAGAAAGGCCAGAGTTATAGTTTAGACTCAGACAGGCCACATTCGTTGTTCACCCACCCGACTGGCATTCCAAGAATGAGCAGAGGTGGATCTTTCATCTGGCTCCCACGCAAGGCCATCCAAAGAACACACATTTTGGCATATTTGACTGCATACACAACTAGGTTAACTTAGATTATCAATCACTAATGCCTTCATCTAACATGTGGTTTTAAGAGCGAAGATACATTACACAAAGCACAAACAATGCCAAGATTGTTCAAGCATGACTAACTTAAGCAGAACAATGATTAGAGATAGCCGTCTTCACTTACCTAGGTGGTCTCCGTGAAAACTGTTGTCATGGGATGTTCGACCGTGGGGCATAAGGTCATGGTGTGCAGCAGGCGGCCAGATTTGACCCGTCTTGCGAACACTCACAATAGTGGCCTCGGACATGACCACATGGCCTCCCTGCTGCCTGTGGTGACGCTTCTGAGACTGCGGCGTAGGAGGGCTGCTGCTGTCATAGGAATGCTGGGAGTTCTGGGAGTTTTGGGAAGGCGAGCGGCTTTTCTCTCTGAAGGGTCGACGGAAGGCTGTGGTGGGACTCGGGGAGACGTGGCTTGACTGGCCCGAGGAGAAGTCCTCCTCACTGGATGTCAAGTTCTCGTTGGAACTGCAGTCAGGTGTGTAGCCGCCACCTCCTCCAGCGTCCTCGAAGCTACCTGGGGAGTAGGAGCGGCGTGGCCAGGTCAGGAGGTGATCGTCACCTCCGCTGTGGTCCCTCATTGTAACCCCACTGCTGCCTCCACGTCCATCTCCACTGCCACCTTCCCCCATCATCACCCCACCAACATAGACGCTGGAGTAGGCTTGGAACTCAGACGGTTGCCAAGGAGGAGGTGGGGGTTTCCCCCCATTGGCCCTCCCAGAATGTCGTTGGTTGGGCTCCCCGTCTTCGTATTCTGCATCATAGCCACATGTGCTCTCAGTAGACCGTCCTCTATATACCGGTCTGGCACGGAGTTCACCCGCCACTGTAGCCAGATTCCCTGGAAGGGAGTGGAGAGACCTCTTTCGCTCCATCTGCATGGCCTGAGTACCCAGGGAGCTGATTTTATCCGACACATCCCGGTCGTTGACCCTGACCAAACCCCTCTCATGATGGAATTCCATGTTGGTGTAGAACGGTGGCGGCGGTGGTGGTAGCGGCTTCTCCTGACCCTTACCTACATCTCCAGCAGAGTGAGAGTTGGCCCGTTTGATCCTCTCAAAGTTGGACCTGAGAGCTGCCACACCGAGACCCATCCCCAGCTTATCCTTGGGGTCAGAAGGGAGCTCCTTGTCTGGGGGTGGAAGGGTGGGCCTGCGGGGGGACAGGGCCATGCCACCCCTCTGCTTAGATGGCGAGAGGCCATCAAGGTTATCGCACGAGGTAGACTCTGCTTGCTGCGGTGACTCAAACGCCGACTCCAAACCGTCTCCATGCGAAGCTGACTTCCTGGCCGGTGGGGGCCTAGGTTTGGATCTGCCTGTAGCATCTTGTAGCGGCTGAAAACGACTCCTATCCACTACAGCGTATCCACCGGCACCTCCAACTCCACCAGTCTCCTGCATGTGGGGCTGCTGTGAGGGTGACTCTGCACCCTGAGTAGTTGCAGGGTCTACCCCCTCATTCAGTGGGGTCTTCCTAAAGCCCCATCGCTGTTTGTCATAGCTCTTCCTCTCTTTGGCCAGGAGGGTTTGCAGGTAAATCATGCGGAAGCGCTCCTTGTTCACCTCCTGTTCCAGGCGTCTGATGGACGCTTTGCACTTCTCAAGCTCCAGCTCAATGCCTCCAATGGACCGCAGCTCCATCTTGGGGGGTTCTGAATCAGGGAACTGCGCCTTCCAAGCCTCTATGAATCCAACAGGCTCCACCATATTGTGCTTAATTTATTTTCTGTGACCGACTGTGGTTCAGACACAAGGAGGGGGTTGGTGTGATGCCAAGGGCGCACCGTTTGACCCCTCTGAGTCCAGTACGCCACAGTTGCTTTTTTTCACTCTTTTTTTTTAGAAACAAAAATGGTCACGTCCAACTAAAAAAAACGGGGCACTGTTTGTTGTAGGCTTTTAGAAAACTCGAGCACAAACACACAGCCTAATTGCTGGTACTTGCCGAAGGTTGCGCAGTCGCATCCTGAACAAGAGAAACAGACTGCTCATTCAGAGGGAAAAAACGGGGAATCCGCAATGTAAAAAAAAGGAATAGAAATCTATGTAGCCTTTAAGATTTAATCGATTTCGCTTCGAGACAATGACAGTGTGCCTTCGCTGGGTGACGAATGGGGGGTATCAGAGGGGGATTTGCTGGGCAAAAAAAGAAGAAAGTGATTTAATCCTGCTCCTATTACTTACTGTCACCGCTTCTTATCCCATCGCTGTAGATGTAACTGATCCGTTCACTCTTGCGGACTGACTGTAATCCCAGGTGCATTTCCTTAGAATAAGCGCCTTTGTGCCAGCGGTGTAGGAGGAGAATGGATAGTGGGGGGAAAAAGCGCAAAAAAGGCGAAAGGCCACAGCAGCCTATGTTTATCTTCTGATTCAAGCGGCTGGGTAAAGCGTCACTAAAAACTTACTCTCCGTATCCCATATGTTCTCCAGCGCACCTGCTTGGTATTGTTGGTTTTCATGTCCCCTTCCTTAGATTCATCCCGTGTCTTCCGACGTGATGGTGCTGCTGCTGCTGCTGCTATGTGCGCTCCCATCTCCGACCAGTAAGACAGAGGGGCTGCAAGAATGGGAGGGACCAGGAGGACCGCGAGTCTACACTGTTTAAAGAGACAGGGCATGGAATCTGTCTCCCTTCAATCGACTGCTAAATTACCTGCTATATTTTTAGAGATAGTATTGGTCAAAGCTGAGAAGACACCAGTAAGGAGCTGTTTTATTTTTCACTGACATGCAATCTCAACTTCAATCTGTAAATCAACAGTTGAACACGTGGCTTCTTTTGATCTCAACGTTCCCAGGTTAATTTTGATTTAGTAATTTGCATTCATATATTTTTTCTACCTCTGGGTTCCGTTTAAAGACTAGCCTTACCTGCTGAGTGAGTGCGATTTACTCCAGTGGCGCTGCTGGAAAGCTAACTCAACAATGCCCCCTGGTGGGGAAAACGTTTATCCCAACGCAGTTTCTTTTTTGCTCTAAGTGAAAAGTGTTCAGTGTGGAAGCTTTAAGACCCTGATCTTGACTTTCAAAGTCATAATAATGAGATCAGGATTTATAATTCAAAAATTGTTAAATCCCCAAAATTCTAAATTGTGTCATCCAAGACATATGGCACTAAACGAACAAAATTACAACTTGGAAATTCTAAATGTTGATTTAAGGTCTCAGAATTATTTTTAATATTCCATGGAATTATGGACTTTGAAATTTATACATCATGTAAATGTGACCCCTGAAATTAACCACCCAGCTCTAATTTTACAAACAGAAATGTAAGTGTATCAGCTCCCTTAAGTCAATGCTTTGTGGAATATGAAGAATGAACTTGATCACAATATGCTAATTTTTTGAGAAGGACCTGTATATATATATATATATACACAAATATATATATATATATATACATATATATATACATATATATATACATATATATATACATATATATATACATACATATACATACATATATATACATATATATATACATACATATACATATATATATATACATACATATATATATACATACATATATATATACATACATATATATATACATACATATATACATACATATATACATACATACATATATATATACATACATATATATACATACATATATATATATACATATATATATATATACATACATATACATACATATATATATATATACATACATATATATATATATACATACATATATATATATATACATACATATATATACATACATATATATACATACATATATATACATATATATACATATATATACATATATATACACACACACACTTTAAATGGTCTGCACTTGTATAGTGCTTTACTTAGACCTGAGGACCCTAAAGCACCCCAGGGCAGACGTGACAGAAGCGAGGCAGCCATACCATCAGCACCACCAGGCCCTCTGACCACCACCAGCAGGCAAGGCAGATGAAGTGTCTTGCCCAAGGACACAATGACAGACAGACAGAGCAGGGGTTTGAACCCTGAAATCGAAATCTGAGATTGCCATGAAAGTAAGCTGATTTTGTCTGGTGAATCTTTTCATTTTAGGTTTTGGATCCTTATCCTGGTCAGACTTGACGCTGACAAACATCAAACCGACTAGAGTAGGTTAGTTAGTCTGACCCAATCAAAGCTCACAGTTCCATTTAACTGTTTTTGATGGTAGGATGGAAAATGGCATCCAACTGTGATTCCATTTCATCACATTTAATCATGACCAACTCATGATTGTACACAAATGAAGACTTTGTTTATTCTAATTTCAGTGTGGCACTACAATAAAAGAAAAACTGAAGACTTTTAGCACATCTGTGCTACAGTGCATGACAAATGTCTGTTTTCCTCTTAAATATATGGATTTGGCTGCATGAAAACAACTAAAGGAGACAAATCAAATACTAGATTATTTTATTTACCTGAAACCACAACTTCAGTAATGTTCGTACTGTACAATCATTATCAGCCTTTGTAATGATTGAGGTTTACATATGATTAATATTGTTCTTCAACCAGGTGTCAGGAGACCATACAGGGTCCCTCACATTAAATCACAGTTTTACAGCAGTTGATAGAGATACATAATTATAGGAATGTCAAGGCAATAAGAAAAATCAAAAGCTGTATTGCAGGTTCACTGAGAAATGAGGGAGTCTGTTAAACCTAAATGCTAATGGATAGTGCATGAAATTAACTGGCAGAGTGATATCACATTAAGTGATGGGATACAAAGTAAAAAAACATATACTAGTTTAAAAAAATAACCTAAAGTTAAGCACAGTCAAGTTCAGCATGAATCGTGTATCCATGTCCAACATTGTGCAAATGACCCAAACCATTACAATAAAGTGTTTTTACAACTTTTCTTCTTTCTTAAAACGTTCTTTAAGTCATTAGAGTATTATACATTAGAATCTATAAATACAAATTTGTAAAGCCTACATACAGCTGAAACGCATGCATGAATGTTTTTGTACACTGATGTACAGCTTAGACCATTCAACCCATTTTTTTTCTGCCACATGATCAATGGAAGAAGTTCTTCATGCATGGAGGATTCAGGAGGAGTCGTTTTAGGACATCCCTGCACATATAGCTGGATTCATGTCCTAATTAAGCATTTTCACACAGTGGCATGTGTGTCCCACCGCAGAAATTTGTTTTATTAGATGGAGGGGAAAGGGAAAACTAGCAGGATCATTTTAAACACTCTGAAAACATGTTATTTTCACCCGTCTGTACATATGTTGCTGGTCAGCACGGTGTCAGCAGTGAGTGAAATTAGGCGTGAGCGCAACCTTTGTGGTAAGATGATTCTCAACTTCTTATTCTGCTCCGATTGCCAAAAGCTTTCATGATAACCAACCTAGAAAGAAAGAGAGAAACATTTAGTCTGAAGCCTAAATAAAATAGTTTATGTTTAAAGGTACACTGTGAATATAAGCAAGTGTCAGAGGTGAAGAGTACAGCACACGGTGACGTTCACAAAAGCGAGATGTGGTGAAGTGATGGCATGATTACTGCCTTGCATATGTAGTTTTTACATATGAAGATACCTATGCTTAAATTACTTCTAAATGAGAAAATACTGAAATACTTTAATAGGGTAGGGTCTGTAGTGATGTACGGTGGTGAAGTTCTTCCACACCTTGAACTTTTGACATTTTATCATGTTACAGTCAAACTTCAATGTAATTTTTCGGAGATTTAATGTGATACACCTAGATAAAGATCATAAGGTGGAAGGGAACCTTTAGTGTTAAACATGCTGCATGTATTATACTCTTTATTCAGATTTCCTTAAATAGCATCCACTGCAACCGATTGCCTCCAAATGTCAGCCAATTATCATATAAACTTCAACTGAGGAATTTAACCTCAGTATCAAACCATCAACTACAATCGGAAGCAACCAAGAGGCCCATGGTAACTTTGGATGAACTGCAAAGATTCACAGCTCAGGAGGGAGAATCTGTATAGACAGCTTTTAGTAGTGTATTCCACAATTCCACTCTTTAAAGATTTGCCACAATTTAAGAAACCGCAGGAAACAAGATGGTGATCTGGTCAGGTGAGAACAAGAGAAATTACGCTTTAGCCTACAAGCAAATTGGTATTTTTACCTGAAAACTACAACTTTACATCAACCTGAACACAAAACCTTCTCTGCATGACGACTTTCAACAGTATGTGTATATTAATATGTCAGAATGGTCCAGTCGAAGTTCATACCTAAATCCAGAATTGGTGGAAGGAGGGGAAAATTGATGTTTACCAACAGTGTCCATAGCAACTGATCTTAGACCATTTTTTAAATAGGAGCAGGCAGATTTACTGCTGTAATTGTAGCAGAAAGTGGTAAACAACGTTTCTGCACTCTGTTTCTTCCATTTCACATTCAGGAGTTTTGTGTTTTTCTTTCATATACAATCCTGATAAAATACAGTAGAGTTTGTAGTTGTAACAGGTTAAATATGGAAAAGTTTGAGGGGTGTGAAGACTTTTGCAAGGCTCAGTATATAGTTGATGTAAGAAATGGATACTCACTCTAATGACAGGGGAGCCAATGGAAGGCATTGAAGAAAAAAGGAAATTTGTTTAGACAAACAGAGGCAGTGAGAAAAACCAGGCTTCTACCCAAAAACATGCTTTAGTTGAGTTTCTCACACAGAAAATACCCACAAATGCAAATTATTAAAGATCTGATCCAACATCTGTACTCTTCTGAGTCAGAAAAACTAAAGCATTCATTTTCCTGAATTATTGTTCGAGGAATATATGCACATAGAAAAAACAATGGATATGAATTGTAATGATAATGTGTCTCAAAGATAAATAAAGACAGAAAACACTTGATTCAAAGGGTTCATGAGTGTATTTTTTTGTGTGAAAAACAACAAACATTTAGGGTTTTAATCTGCAATCAATGTTCATTTGGAAGAATTTGTATTAAGATTTTAGGATTATTTTTTTTTACTGTCCTTTGAATCAAACACTATGGAGATGGTAAGACAACATAAAGCATCCCCACCCAGCTCCGTCTCCACAGCAAATTAAGTTAAAGAATGTCACAATCAATACAAACAAGACACATCCTTAAAAAATTTTAAAGGGGAAAGAAGATGTTCGTTTTCTGCACAAGTGAATAGGGGGCACACCTCAGATGTTATCTTTTAGCAAGACGTGTTGAGGGAAAGCATCTCGAGATGAGCAAAACAATCTCGTAAAAAAAAAAAGAAAGAAACATTTTTCATCATATTGAGGTAGCTGTGCTCTGCCCAGTGCAGAAATAAACTACTTAATTTTAATCAATATTGTAAAAAAAAATCCACAAAGCTATTTACGCTTTAACAAGGGGGGGGCGGGAGGGGCATACACATTTAAATTAGAAATGAGAAACACATACAGTTCATGCTTGGTCACAGGACATGCAGCTTTTTTGTTTTGTTTGTTTCTCTGGATTTTCTTTTCCTTTTTGTTTAAGCCAAGCATCCCAAACCTTTCCCACATTTCTCGTCTGCCAAATGGAGCTTGTCCTCTCAGTGAGTTTTGAAATTATACTGAAGACACAATGGTAAACAGAAAATGAGTCAAGGCGGTTTTTCTAAGCCACGCCGGTTAAACAATTTACAAAGCCATTAAAATAAATTGCATAAAATAGTGTTCAATCTCTGTACAAATCTAATGATTTGAAATCTTAACTTTGTGTTCAGGAGAATGGGAACCAAAACAAAATTCTCTAACAGTAGTGACGTAGGACAGAATGCAGATAATCCTAACATTTAAAACATACCTTAAAGGCAAAATTGACAATAACAATAATAATAAAAAAAAACTGGCAACACTATATTTACTTTTAAACCAGCAACACAGTCCAACGCTATGGGAGTCACTTCAAAGCTTCGGCCATTCACAAGTCCTGACCAAACTCAAACTGGCGAATTAAATTTTAACTTTTTTATATTATTTGTTGCGTTTTATGAGTTTCAGTTGGTCCTTCTCGTGCACACAAGCTCACACACGCGTGCACACACAACTAACTCTACAAACGCGCACACACACACACACACGCGTGCTAGCTAGCTGGCTATGAATAATTAGGAAGGCAGAGAGAGAAGGAAAGGAGGAAGTGATGGCAGTGGGTGAGGGGAGGAATGGAAAAAGTTGAGGTTGTGCTCAAGTCAGTCAGGACATGAACATGTCAGCCAGGTTAGTGTCAGAGCTGTAGATCCAGAGGACCAAAGGGAGGCAAATGGCCACGAAGGGCCAGGAGATGCCCTCCATACATGCAAACAGGGAGCAGCCTTTGGAGTTGACGGGCTTCTCCAGCTCCCTGCAGCGCTCCAGGTAGTTCCTGGAAGCAAATTTAAGGAGTTCGTCGAGCAGGATGACGGGCAGAGAAATCTTCAGCACCATTAGCCACTGGGTGAGATTGAGAGGGGTGATCTGGAAGATGATCTGTGAAGTAGAAGGAAATAATTTAAGAATTCATTGCCATGGTTTAAAAGCTGTATTACTATAACTACGTAATAAACTATTTCCTACTGGAAGAGGCTCCACATAGAGGATGAGGAAGTGAAGGGACATGGAGAGGCAGATGGCACCCAGCAGCCAAACATTCTCCCAGGGAGGCATCCGCAGCAGCGACTGGTTCTCTGACACACTGAGACGACAATAAGAAAAGGAGGTCTGTATTAAACAGTTGCTTTAATAGGTTGGACAAGCTGTGGTGTAATAAAGGCTTAATTCCTCTAAGAAGTTGTTCTGTCCCAGTGCATCAAAACATCAACTTGCAAAACTATTTACACCCTTTAACCTTTCCACATTGTCACCTTGCAACAGCAAACTTGTATATAACTTAGTAAGATTTTACGCCATAGACCAACACAAAGTAGTGCATCATTGTAAACTGGAAGGAAAAATGCTTAGATGTTTCATAAAAACTTTAGAAATAAACCTCTCAAACCTGTTGTGCCTTACTTTGATAACACTAAAAATCTAGTACAACCGAACACACACACATACATACACACAGCTGTTCTCTGAAGGCTTTAGAGGTTTGTTAGACAATATTTACTGGTCAGATGAGACCAAAATGTAAAACACTGTGTGGCTGAAAACTCAATATCAGCAAACCATCCCCATGGTGAAACATGGTGGTGACAGCATCATCCTGTGAGGAGGGTTTTCTTTATCATAGACAGGAGGGGTCAGATCAGATTTTGTGAAGATGTGACAAAAACACAGAACAACTTTTAAAGAAAACATGTTTAAAGATGCAAAATACTTAAGCAAATGTCCCTAAACATAAAGCCAGAGATACAGTGGATCAAGTCTTATTGGAAATCTGAGGCAAGACTCAAACTGATGTTCAGACATTCTCCACCAAACCTGAGCAATTATGCAAGGAATTGGGAAAGATTCTCTAGACGTGTAAAGCTGGTTGGGACACATCCCAAAAGCCTATCAGCTGTATTAGCAGGGAAAGTTGGTTCTACAGCCTCATGGGGGAATGAATACTTATTATTTTGATTTATTTTTTGTACAAAAAAAAAAAAAAAAAAAGTTAGAAAACTATTAGCTTTTCCTTCGACTTCACAATTATGTGCTAAGTTGATGTCGATTAAATAAAATTACAGTAAAACACATTGATGTCAGCTTCAAAGTAAACACGAGGAAAGGTTTAAAGGGTGTGAATACCTTTGTGGGGCAAAGTGAGTTTTGGATTCATCTACATTAAAGAAGCTTAAATGTACACAAAGTTTGAGACAATGCAATTATGTGTCGATGCAATGCTCAAACCAACCTGTTGAGGGCATTGCACATCTCAATGGTAACCAGTACCGACAGGGCCATAGTCATGGGGTAAGGTGACTCAAACACCTTACAGTCCAGACCCTGGTAGTCTGGGTTTTCTGGGCCACATTGCAGGAAATGGCTCTGTAAGATGTGACAAATTATGAAAGATTGGAGTTTAGAGCTGGAAAGTTAAATATGTATCTTAAGTGAACAAATGAAGTAAACCGTAATGCTAGGACTTAACACTTACCAGCTGGTAAAAAGTGATCCGTGGTCCATCCTCAGCAGCAACAAACCACCATGCAGCAGCACCAACTGTGGCAGCTCCAACATAACCTATTAAGAAAAGACAAAAGACCCTTTTAAAACCAAATGAAACGCGAACCGCAGCAACATGCAGGTGTTTTATTAAAATATGGATGGATGGCTTTGCCAGGAAGTGAAGCACAAGGCACAACTTTCCACACAGTCCTAACTTACATCCAATGGCAAGGTATCTGAAGAAAAGCCACCCGGAGATGAGGGGCTCACGAGCATTTCGTGGAGGTTTGCTCATGATGTCCAAGTCGGGGGGGTTGAATCCTAAAGCAGTGGCAGGCAATCCATCTGTGACCAGATTGACCCAGAGCAGCTGAACGGGGATGAGAGCCTCCGGGAAACCCAGAGCTGCAGTCAGGAAGATACTGCAAGCGCATGAAGAATAATGGTTATGAAAAAGTGAAAGATTTTTTAAATGGAGAGTTGAGAATGATTCGGGGAGCATATTAAACCAGTCATCCTTACCAGACAACTTCACCAACATTGGAGGAGATAAGGTATCTGATGAACTGCTTCATGTTGTTGTAAATAGCTCTGCCTTCCTCAACTGCAGCTACGATGGTGGAAAAGTTATCGTCAGCCAGCACCATCTCCGACGCAGTTTTGGCCACAGCTGTTCCTGAGCCCATGGCGATGCCAATCTCAGCCTTCTTAAGAGCAGGGGCATCGTTTACGCCGTCGCCGGTCTAAGCCAGACACAGTAAAACCAGTTACAACAACCAGAAACACTTTCTTTAACTGCTATTATGGCAAATTGGAACAGCTCTTTCTTACCATAGCTGTAATCTCATCATAGGACTGCAGATATTCAACAATCTTGGACTTGTGTGCGGGCTCAACGCGAGCAAAGCAGCGAGCCTTTACAACAGCGTCTCTTTGTGCAGCAGGTGAGAGATCATCAAACTCTCTACCAGTGAAAGCCATGCTGGAGACATCATCCTCCTCTCCAAAAATCCCAATACGCCTGCAAATAGCCACTGCCGTACCTAAAATATTCAGACAAACAATGTTTACTCCCTGAATATGCAAACATTTTAGATGTTCTAGTGTTGTGATTTGTAGAATGTACCCTTGTTGTCTCCAGTGATCATAATTACTCTGATGCCTGCGAGACGACAAAGCCTAATAGAAGCTGCCACCTCTGCCCTGGGAGGATCCAGCATGCCAACACAGCCCACAAACGTCAGATCAGTCTGAAGACAAAAAAGAAAGACAAATACAGATTATAAACTAAAAAAATCATTTTTTTTAAAGAACACTTTATGCTGTCCTCCAGGCTCTTACCTCATATTCCACAAAGCGAGTACAGTCCTCCAACACGATGCTGTCTTTGTTTCCAGGGTTATCTCGCGTTGCCAGAGCCAGACAGCGCAGAGTGTCTCTGCCAGTCCCATACTCTCTGATCACAGACATGATCTTCTCCTTGATACCAGGGGTCAGGGGCACCTTGTTAATGCCTACACGGATGTGTGTGCACCTGTCAATAACTCCCTCTGGGGCACCCTATGAGCAAAGACAGTTAAGAGAATGAAATGGACAAGAAATACCAGTTTGCAATAAATAAAAGATGTCTGTCTGCAGGTTCCTAGACCTTTTATATTGAATTATTCTAGACACTTCCAGCATTCAGTCCTTTTTAACTAGATTTTAAAGTGTAAAATAAAAAGTTCATTTCAATCACAGATAGATGGAGGAGGAATGGACAAATGGAAGAAATAACAGAATAAGAGATTAATGCATGGATGAAAGATTGTGACAAAGAATATGGATGGATGGCATGATGGACAGATTACAGAAATAGAAATACGAATGGAGGGATGATAGCTCATGGACCAATGGGTTGATTGGTGGGTTGACAAACGGATCAAAAGAATGGATGGACAGCTAAACAGATTGACTGATGGCCGGACAGACTATGGACAAACAGACGAATGAATGGATGGATGCATCTTTTAGACAATGGGGATGGGGAATAAAAACAAAACAAAAAAAAAACTTATATACTGCATTTCATTGAGTAGAAGGAGTCACCGCTCATCAGGGTGAGGTGCTGGGTCAAAAGTTGAATTCAAAAAAAGAGCAGAATCAGCACACTGATTAATTATTTACGGTAGGGTGACTAATACAACATTATACTGCATTTCATTGAGTAGAAGGAGTCACCGCTCATCAGGGTGAGGTGCTGGGTCAAAAGTTGAATTCAATTCAAATTTATCTCACCAAAAAATCCTCAAATGGTTTAGATATTTAGATGATGTCTTTTGCCTGTTTCGGGGGGAGTATGATGAAGTGGTAAACTTTGTGTCTTTTCTGAACTGCTGTAATCCAGATTTGAAATTTTCCCTCCAGTATGATCCAGTACGTATGTATGTGGGTGGAAATCAATAATGGTTGTTTAATCACCTCATTATACAAGAAACCAACTGATCGCAATACTCTTTGACTCGCATCACGCGCTCACCCAGGCTCCTTAAAATATGGTCTTACTAAAAGTCAATTCTTTAGATTAAGGCTCCTCTGCCATTCTGATGAAGACTATATGGAGAAGAGTTTGGAAATTAAACGTTTTCAAGACAGAGGCTATTCTAATCAGTGTATTGAGGAAGCATATATTTCTGCACTATCCAAACCCAGATCTGAACTTCTGAAAAAAAGTACAAAGAAAAACACCACTCTGTAACATGTATCACTACTTTTACCCCCCAGGCGTACATAATTAAGCAAACTATTTTAAAACATTGGCACATCCTGGCCGGTGATCCAGCTCTTAAAAGTGTTTTCCAACACCCACCTCTTTTTGTTTACAAAAGGGGACCAAATCTACGGGACAAAGTGGTGAAAGCTAACATTCAGCCCCCCCCCCCCCCCCAAAACAGTTAATTCTTGCTCCTTTGCAGCAAGGAAACTATCCCTGTGGAAACTGTGCTCAGTGTCATAACACTGAAAACATCTGAGTTCCGACATCCTAGAACAGGAAAAAGATTTTTTGTTAAGGGCACAATTACTTGTAACTCAAAAAATGTAATTTATTTGTTAAAATGCCCCTGTGATAAAGTCTATATTGGTTAAACAACAAGGCCGCTCAAACAGAGGATCAGTGAACATAAGAGTTCAATTAGAAGAAAAGATTTGAATTATCCAGTAGCACGCCATTTTAATGACTTTTCACATCCTGTGTCTTCACTCAGATTCCAGGGGATTGAACATTTTTCATTACATAGAGGAGGCGACATAGATAAAAAACTCTGCCAAAGGGAACTGTTCTGGATTTACACTCTGAATACACTTCAACCACTAGGTTTAAATGAGGATTTTGATATGTCTGTGTTTCTTTAAAGTAAGCATATATGTATTGCTGTATTTTTTGATAAACTTCATGGCCTTGCTTTGTGATGCCTTATTTTAGCTTGATGTTTGCAATGTATAAATCTCTCTTCATTTGAGCTGATTTTGAATGCTTTTAATGTTAAGGGTACTATGTTTTCAATGACTGGGACTCTATTTCCCATGATGCTCTGCTGTATTGAGTCACAGGTGTTTGACATCAACTGTCCTCTTTAACTTAGGACTGTTTGTATGAACCTGCACAACTCCTGATGAAGGTCTCTGACCGAAAGCTTGATAAATAAAGCTCCCACAATCACAGATCGAAGTGTGCGGATTTTTAAATACTGCATTTCATTGAAATCCAGCCTTGGAAAATACTTTATTCAAATTCCATCTTTTTCCATTTCCATTTTTACTGAAGCATTACAGCTTCAGTAGGAGAAGGTTTTACCTTTACAAACATCTTGCCAACAGAAGACCGTGCTTTATTTGGAGTGCAGTATACAGACATAGACTTCCTGTCTCTAGAAAATTCCAAAGTAAATTCCTTCTTCATGAGCTGCTTGATCACCTATGATAGATAAAAATAAATAAGAATTTTTGGGATTAACTTTAAATCATTACACAAAAGAAATATAGATACAGGCTTTAAATGGTTAAAGGTTACATACAGAGTTGCAGGCATTGGCTCGCTCAACCTTGGACAAGCTTTTAATGTCTGTATCAAACACGTTCATCTTCTCTACCAGACATGTCAGCGCAGTTTCTGTGGCCTCTCCCACCTTCTCATAGACACCTTTTGTCTGGACAGAAAAAGAAAAAAAAACAATGAAGAGTAACAAACCGTTTTCTAACACAAAACAACCAGAAAAACATACAAGAGGATCTACTAACACTACCAACCTCATTATAGTCCAGTGAAGAGTCATTACAGAGAGCACAGATGGAGGCCAGCTCAACCAAGGCATCATACTGGGAGCATTTTACTGGTTTGCGATTATAAAAGCTAAAAAATGAGACAAATGCAATGCATAAGGAAAATAATAAGTTTTATGGTTCCAATGTCTGCCTACAACGTATGTTGATAAGATCATAAAATTATACATTTCTTTATGCAAGTACTTAGCTGTAGATGCACCTATTTGAACTCATGATACATTTAAAAGGCAATGAATACTCACACTTCTCCATCCGGGGCATATGTGGAGCCAGTAACAGTGAATTCCTTTAATGAGCAGCGATCCCCCTCTGCTTTATCAATAATAAACATCTAGAAACACAGAAAAAACTGTCTGAAAACATCTTGAAAAATCAGGTTCAGAGAAACATACTTAATGTTTTACTTATTCCATCATACAGTCTGAAGGAGCAAAAAAAACAACTTTTTAAAAAACGATTCAAATCTTAGTCCAGCAGGTGGCAGCCTGCTACAACACCAAACACTGTATAACAGTAAAATCCTGATCCAAAGCAAAGCAAATGCCATCTTAAAGCAACCTGGGCACAGGAACACACAGTGCTATAATCTCCTAGGTGGAAACAAACTCAAACCTTATGGTAGTCAAATTTGGATCCAAAAAACCTAGAACTGAATGTAGAAGGTCTCCTTGCAGAACCATTAAATTACTGATCATTGTCTTTTAGTATGACCATTTCATTATTTTACTATCTTAGTGGCTTCTGCAACTGTTCTAGTATGCTGCACTGCAATCTGCAATACCTTAATCCAGTAGTCCAATTAGGGTTTTTTTAAACCACAGACAACGATACATCAGCAAACAATCTTAAAACAAAGCCAACATATTTCCCTATTTGAGTTGAAACCCAAAATATTAATTTAAATTGATGTGCAGACATTATGGCAACACTGAGTTGAGAAAGATGTAGATATCGAGGCAAAGCAGAATCAGACACAAGGTCAGTTATGCAACTCAACTGGTTTATGCTGCTGACTAACTACCGCATACTGATCAGGATTCTGCTGGAGCGGAGGGGTGGCGGGAGCAGAAAAAAACGCATCCAGAATTATGGAGGGATGGAAAAGGAGAACTGTGCGCTTAGTTACGCAGCAACCGACGAGATAAAACAAACTGATATGGTGGATGGTGGAAACGAAAACATCTCATTTTCTATGTTTCCACTCAAATACTTTAATATGTGTAATGGGCCTTCCAACCTGAGCACTGCACACATCCCACTGTGTTGCTAATTCCAAGAGGACGCTTCCAGGCTTAAACATCTCGGGCAACACATCAACACTGTTGTGCACAAGGGTGTTCATGAGTGGCATTACATTTTTAACAAACTGTGCATCAATATTCTTTCACATGACGAACTTCAACTGCAGTCATCCTTGGTGAAATTAAATGGCGCTCTTTTTGGAGCAAACAAAAACTGTAAATGATTATTTTCCCGCTAAATTTAGCTACTCTATACAGGAAAGAGCTGCAACAGTTCTTCACAAAAGGTAAGAACTTTGCTGCTAGCATGTTAAGGTGCACCTAGTTCAGGCTGCTACACACATCTGTCTTTGTGGAGACAGGTTAACAATACATCTCCTCTCCTCCTCATTAATTAACTCAAACACCTTACTTTCCACTTTTATCATAAAAGTTTTTACTACAAAGGTTCATATTTCATATTTGAACAAAAGTTCATATTTCAAATGTTTGCATCTCAGTTTTGTTGTTCTTGCTCTGGCTGCAGACAGGGAGTCTCCAGCAGAAACGAGCAGAGAAATGAACCCACACCCGAATGCAATTTATCACTTTCAACTTTTCTCTCCGACCATCGTACAGACGAGCAGAGCTAACAGGTCGAATATTACCTTTAAATTCGCATGTGAAAATTTGTCTCTGTTAGTATGCTGAAAAAGGATCAGAATTCTACAACTAACTGACCTACTGACATTGTTCAGTATCTGTCCAATTTCCTTGGCTACTGATGCCCGTTAGGCAGACTCCTGATCATTGTCTGCAGTAAAACTGTAAACCCCACCATGAAGTCTTCTGTCTAAAAAAAACTGCTGCTCTTACCCGGCAGACAGACATCTGATTGGTGGTCAACGTGCCAGTTTTGTCAGAGCAGATGACAGATGTACAGCCGAGTGTCTCCACGGAGGGCAAACTGCGGACAATGGCATTCTTCTTAGCCATGCGCCGTGTTCCCAAAGCCAGGCAGGTAGTGATGACAGCAGGCAGCCCTAGATAAAGGTTACAACAGATCCATAGAAGGGAAGAGCATTATTTAGCTTAAAGTGATAAAAACTTCTCCTTTTAGCGAAGAAAATGTGGTTGTCATTTATTGGTCAATATCCTAACTTTTAATATAAAACAACAAAAATTGTAGAAGTGCTTTCTGTATGCCTAAAGAACAAAATAATTAGAGGGATGTTGCATTACTTGTGTGACTCTGCTTACCCTCAGGAATAGCAGCAACTGCCAGAGCAACTGCGATCTTAAAGTAATAGACTGCACCTCGGATCCAAGAACCTCCGTGGACGGGGTCATTAAAATGTCCGATATTGATGATCCAAACAGCAATGCAGATCAGTGAGATGACCTGTGATAAAACAGTACTTTAGGTTTAAAGACCAATAAGATCAAAGAGAATGAATGAAGTACATCTTACACTCATTTAAATGCTTCTGCTGGAAAATGATTTAAATTAGAACATCTGACAGGAAAATGGGATTTTGTTAACCTTGGATAGTTGCTGCCCGAACTCATCCAGCTTCTGCTGTAAGGGTGTGCGCTCCTGCTCCGTGGATGCCATCTCATCTCGAATTTTGCCGATCTCGGTGTTGCCGGCTGTGGCCACCACCACACCGACAGCCTTACCTGCTGCGATGTTTGTACCCTGTTGAGGAAGGACCACACGGCTCAGCAGACCAAAACATATTCAGGAATTAAATAACTAAGGAAATGGGTAAAATGGTTTCTAGAAATAGCTAAAAACATAGCAAATGTCCAAACAACTGAGCTTTAAAAAAATCTATTAATTTACAATACCTTGCAAAAGTATTCTCAATGTTTGTCACATTAAAGCCACAAACACTAAGGTATTCTATTAGGACCTTAAGTCAACAGACCAACAATTAAGTGAATAGTTGTGAAGAGGAAATATAAAGCAAGGTTTTTAATATTTTCTACAAATACAAATCTGAAAAAAGGGTGAAATAAATTACCACTGCAAATCCCCCAGAACAGATCATCCCCATTGTGAAACAAAATGGTGGAAGCATAATGCTGGGGGGATGCTTTTATTCCATGAGGACAGGGAAGCACGAAAGAGTTGATGGGAGAATGGTGGGGGCTAAATACACAACTATCCTGGATGAACACCTGTTATAGGATCCAGAAAACACACAACCAGAGCTACAATGGAATAGCTTGAATAAAAGGCATATTCATTGGATAGAATGGCCCAGTCAAAGTCCAGACCTCCAACATGGAATCTAACAAGACTTGAAAATTTATATTCAGAGGCTCTTCATCCAACCTTACTAAGCTTGAGCTATTTTTGCATAGAAGAACAGGCAAAGATTTTAGTGTCTGGGCTTTCAGAGCTGGCAGAAACCTTTCCCAGGAGACCTGCAGCAATAAATTGTAGTCGAAGGCGGTTCTACGAGGAACTGATTGTGCTGTATACAAATGCACAACACACTTTTCAGATAATTATTTGGATCATGTTCCTTTCACAAAAAAATCCCACTAAAATATGTAAAAGCTTGTGTTTAATAGATCAATTTGAGAATAGATCTATCATTGTGAATCTGGATGTAATTCACTATTCAGTAAAACATTGCAGAATAAAACTGATGTGTATAAAGCTCAACAGGACAAAAAATAGATTAAAAGACGTGGAAGAACATAGCACCTTGTCATATGAATGAAATAGAGGAAAGAAAAAAGGCGACAATCTTGTGAGTCACTCACAGAAAAGAGCATGTTCTTTTTGTCCTGGTTGACGGCTCGTGGGTCTGGCACCGGATCTGTGTGCTTGATCACCGATACAGACTCTCCTGCAAGAAGGCAAACAGGAGATATGAGAACAGGAAACAGAGTGAGTTTCTACACAGCAGAGCATGAAGAGGTAATAGTGATGGCTGGCTGACATTTTAGGCAAAAAGTGTGGAAAAGGCTTAGCAGTATGAGCGAACCTGACAAGTATCAGATACTGCCCTGGTGCTGCCTTTCAAAGGCCTTATCTAACGTGTGCTTACACACTGTGTGCGCTTTTGGGCATAATCAACTGTGCGTGAATTGTAAAGCTCTAAAAGAACAAGACGGAGAGCATTTGAAAGGCGGTATGGCCATGAATGGGGAAGGAAAGCACGGAGAAAAATATCTCAAACACTAAAATATCCCAGGGAATTTGCTACCAATTAAGGCAGCGGAGCAAGACGAGAGATTTAAGGAGTTGATTCACTTCTTCTCTTGAACATCAGCCATCCTTCACTATTCCCTCCTAATCCTCTTTAACTTCATTGGCAAACGATCCACCTACAGTTTCAGTACCACTTTAAAAGTACATGCTTTCTACTTTCTGTTATATAGTCTCAGAATTGATTATCGTGTATTGACAGCAAAGCACACACACTGGACTCATACATTAAACAAGGAGATTGGTAGATCACAGTGCACAAAGAGAAAAATGATTATATGAGGAGCTTACAAATTCTTAGAAAGTTTTTACCTGTAAGAATTGACTGGTCTACCCTCAGTGTGGTCGACTTTATAGAAGTCAGTCTGATGTCTGCTGGCACTTTGTCACCAACTGTGAACGGAAGAAAACACATTTGACACCTTAATTTTGAGTTGCATTCATGAGTAAATAAAACAGACACTATAAACAGTATTCTATAACCCTTCCTACGCATTTTATTGACAATTTTATATTTTGCCAGGCTTCGAGTTCCTTGACCTTTTCAGCCCAAGTATCAATACAAAAGTTCTCAATAGCTTTATGGCAGATAATTCTACAGCAGTCGGACTTTAAACGGAAAACTTAGAGACAGAAAAACAGACAGGAAATTAAAGATAAAAGGATAGACAGATGATGCAAAAATAGATTAAAAGATGGTTTTCATAGACTTTAAATGAACTAAAGGAATAAGGATGAATATTAGACAGACGAATGAATAAACAGATGGAAAGAAATATGTTTGTACAGATAATGGATAAAATTACAGATGAATGCATAACAGATGGCTGGTTTGAACAAGGACACTGATGGATACAACAACAATTAAGGCTAGATGTTTTCTTTGTACACTCATCCAGACTTTTTAGACTCGCCCATACTGCACAAGAACCTGATTTAAAGCAAATAAAATGTAATTTGCTATGATAATCCCATAGACACACCCAAATTTGAATCAGACCTCTAACAAAATAAGCTACAACCTTAAAACTAAACAAGAACCGGGGGGAAAGATTAAGCAGCCGACTACTAATAAATATGTTTTAGAGTAATAAAATAAACAGTTATTTGTTGGAGAGATCAGGATAAAGACATGCTTTCAGAATTATTAATGATCAACTCATCCCCTGCACAAGGCATTAATAGACTTCAGGATGTTCTTTTTCGTTTCCTTAACAAAAGGCTCCAGCAAGTCCCAATAAAATAAACGTGAAATATAAACATCATATTTCAAACACAGGTTTTCTCTGTTTAAATCTAATGAGTACCAATAAAGCTGCAGACTTTTATTAGACCTGTAAAGATTAAACTGTGCAACATTACTTGCACTAAGTTTAAAACCAAACTGATCAACGCTGATAAGCGGTGTACAAAATAAATCTGGCCATTTATAGAAATTTTGCTTTTCCTTAACAAAAACATTTAAACCTTAAAAAAAAAAAAGATCAAATCCATAAAAGATACATGAACGATTTACAGCTAGAGGCTATTATTTGATTATTGATGGCTTTTATTTTTAGAAGATTTCACAGAAAACCAGAGCGGAAACCGCCAGAGATATTTTCCATTCAGTTAGACATCACAGCTTGAAAGGGTGAAGATAAAAGCAATTACTCAGAGGCTCTTTAGAGCGCGCTCTGTGGACAGTACAGAGTGGTGACAGACATGTAAACCAACCCTTAGGCCTCTGCTGTGCCCATCTGAGAGGAAAAGAGAATGGGCTGCAGGAAAGAAAAAAGGGGGTTTGAAGTAGTCCCTTTAACTGTACACCCAAAAAAGGAAAAACTATTTTTGATCATTTGAAGACATGCAGCTGGAGGAGGAGGAGGGGTGGGGGGGGGGGGGGGGTTTAGGAACATCTGTTATGGAGGATATCCCACTCCAAGAGATGAGCTGAAATAGAAACAGTGTGACGGCGTTCAATCAGCTCATTAAATAGTTTGTTCAAGCTCACTTTCCCCATGAAGACATGGACTTTAGGAAGGAAAACATACTTAAAAAGCAAATAACCAGCAAAGGGAACAAATAAACCTTTTCCTCAACAATTTATTTTAACATGGCATTAGTATAATATGTGTTACATCTGTAGTAATCCTCATGGACTGGATGGGCTGTGTTACTTTATTTGGTATTGATAGTTTACTACGTACTGTCGAAACCTCATCAAAAGCAGGACAGTGAGGGAGATGATACAAAGGCACAGCGGCGACTGGAAAAATTAAACACTCGAAGCCCGTGGGAAGCTTCTCACAAAAAAAAAAGTCACTAATTAGAAATCCTTTTACCAGCAGAGAAAAAAATAACACCCTGCTAATTTTCCATCCACTATGGTATACTGGGAATAGGGTCACAGTAAGTGGAGTAACCCACTTACAGGCAATCAGGATGGTTTAAAAGCCAGATGAGATTGTAAAGGCAAATAAATTTAGCTCATGTAAGCCACAAATGAATGTATAGCTGCATATTTAGCAGTAAAATAAGCTCAAAAATCAAGAAAAATAAGCTTTCCCCAATAGTTTAAAATTACGTTTTGAAAAGGCAAAATATCAGCGCCTCAAAAATTACTGATTTCCTCCCATGTTAATTAAATTGTTTTGCAATCTTGCACAGAAATATCCTGTAGTGACCTAATTTTCAACTCCAAGTGGGAGATGTTTTGCCCTTGGTCTTAAAGAGCATGCTCTTTTTAGCTCTTGTTTTTTTTTTATAGGAGAGTGTGAATGACCTCTAAAACATTGACCTTTCCTTCTCCCTTGTGAACAAAGGATTTTATCTGCATCCGCTCCCCTGAGTAAGGGACAAATGTCAGGCAACTTGCACCTAAAGTAAAACCTTCCAGTGGCTTGTAAACACTGAAGCTGCTCTCTTGTACCACTCAGGGTAGTCAAAGAAAAAGTGGTCCCACAAATGGCTGACATGACTCCCAGGCCTGATGCACACAGTTCCTACACATTATTTGTGTCACAAAAATAATTATTTGAGACTTAAGTTATTTGTCCTTTTAGGGTAATTAAAAAAATAGCACAAGGAATAGACAAACAGAATTACAAAGGGGTGGAGGGAAATGGGGATGATAGATGGATGTACAAATGGAGGGAAGGATGGTTGAATATATGCAAAAACAGATGATGGAATAGGTGGATGAATGCTAAGACAAAGATGGATGGATTGATAGACAGGTGGATGGATGTGTGGAGGGACGACAAGACTGAAGTGGGTGAACAGAGAGACAGACACAGAAAACAGAACATATTTTATCTTTCTATATTTATCAGGATTTTCCACATCTGGATGATCTTCAAATTTCTAGACTAAAATCGTATCCTGCAGCGTTAACCGTTAGGGATTTAGTTCTCTGAGCAGTTTGTGAAAGCGATGTAAAATTGTATGTATATGTTGATCGTTATCGTTTCATGTGATGAGGGGAATAACATGCAACAGCAAACAGCCAGAAATAACTATCATCCTTTCAAACAGAGGTAAGATTTGCCAAATCAAGCCCAACTTTTTCAAAAAGCATAATTTATTTTGTTTTTTAAATCAGGCATCGCCTTTTCTACACATTACATCCTGTCTTGCACACAAAACTGTGGTTAAGGCTATATAAGAAAGAACAGAGGAAATAAGTCCCAGATGTACAAAATAGAACTGAAAACTGAAACAGGTGGTTTGCCATTTACAGTTTTCCGCTGCAGCAGAAAATTTTATTTAGAGACTGAATAAATTATAGAGGTACAGTGGCTTGCAAAAGTATTCGGCCCCCTTGAACTTTTCCACATTTTGTCACATTACAGCCACAAACATGAATCAATTTTATTGGAATTCCACGTGAAAGACCAATACAAAGTGGTGTACACATGAGAAGTGGAACGAAAATCATACTTGATTCCAAACATTTTTTACAAATAAATAACTGAAAAGTGGGGTGTACGTACCGCTCAGGTGGGGGAATCGTTCCATAGGACAACTATTAGTTGTGCACTGCACAAAGTTGGCCTTTATGAAAGGGTGGCAAGAAGAAAGCCATTGTTAAAGGAAAACCATGAGAAGTCCCGTTTGCAGTTTGCCACAAGCCATTTGGGGGACACAGCAAACATGTGGAAGAAGGTGCTCTGGTCAGATGAGACCAAAATACAAAATGCTATGTGTGGCAGAAAACTAACACTGCACATCACTGAAAACACCATCCCCAATGTCAAATATGGTGGTGGCAGCATCATGCTCTGGGGGTGCTTCTCTTCAGCAGGGACAGGGAAGCTGGTCAGAGTTGATGGGAAGATGGTCGGAGCCAAATACAGGGCAATCTTGGAAGAAAACCTCTTGGAGTCTGCAAAAGACTTGAGACTGGGGTGAAGGTTCACCTTCCAGCAGGACAACGACCCTAAACATAAAGCCAGGGCAACAGTGGAATGGTTTAAAACAAAACATATCCATGTGTTAGAATGGCCCAGTCAAAGTCCAGATCTAAATCCAATCGAGAATCTGTGGCAAGATCTGAAAGCTGCTGTTCACAAAGGCTGTCCATCTAATCTGACGGAACTGGAGCTGTTTTCCAAAGAAGAATGGGCAAGAATTTCAGTCTGTAGATGTGCAAAGCTGGTAGAGACATACCCTAAAAGACTGGCAGCTGTAATTGCAGCAAAAGGTGGTTCTGCAAAGTATTGACTCAGGGGGCTGAATAATTACGCACACCCCACTTTTCAGTTATTAATTTGTAAAAAAAAAATTGGAATCATGTATGATTTTCGTTCCACTTCTCACGTGTACACCACTTTGTATTGGTCTTTCACATGGAATTCCAATAACATTTATTCATGTTTGTGGCTGTAATGTGACAAAATGTGGAAAAGTTCAAGGGGGCCGAATATTTTCGCAAGCCACTGTATTTCTGTCAACAGAAATTCTCAATTTTAGCCAAATATATTTTTAATATCATCAACAAAAGAATTCATGCTTATTTTACCAGTACATAACTAGAACTGACATTTTTTTTTTTTTCATTTGCGCTTAATGAGCGTAGATCCATAAATAGCATTATCCCTTCTGTTGACTTTTTGCTAAAACCTCTGATTTTGTCTTCCGCCTTAATTTATGTCTAAGACCTTCTGGTTTATAGCACCCACATTATTGATGGATGGATGGATGGATGGATGGATGGATGGATGGATGGATGGATGGATGGATGGATGGATGGATGGATGGATGGATGGATGGATGGATGGATGGATGGATGGATGGATGGATGGATGGATGGATGGATGGATGGATGGATGGATGGATGGATGGATGGATGGATGGATGGATGGATGGATGGATGGATGGATGGATGGATGGATGGATGGATGGATGGATGGATGGATGGATGGATGGATGGATGTATAAAATAAAATAAAAAAACACGTTTTAAGATCAAAACATCTACTCTTCTTCACCCATCTGCTCTATAAAACTATGACATGCTTAAAATACTCCAGAATCACAGCATTTTACCTCTCCAGGTTAAGCTGTGTCCATTCAATGAGCTTATTGTTCCACTAATTGTTTAGAAACTTTGCATATAGACTGTCTGGGAAATTACAAGTGACGAAGCGAACCCTCTCTATAAAAAAACAAAGAGGAATAGTCTAGGAAGGAAGCACCATGGATTAAGTTGTGGCACAATCTACACACTGGAACTAGAAGGATCTGTGGCTTGACGGGTTGTTCCCCAAGCTCGGGCGATTACAGCCAACACCTATTAACAGAGACACCTAAAGGGCATTTTTTAAATAAAAACATTGACATCAATGGTTTCAAAATTGTTCATGATAAGTTATACGCTAATAATCATGTGAACTCAAATTTAGTGTAGGGCTACATCAAAAATGCAAAAAGGTAATTATGTAGCAGCATAAATAATACTGATCCAAAGGTTTAATTTTATATATTTCTGCAGCAATAAATTAGGAAGAGAGCAGCAACAGCGATTCTACTTTGATCAAAAATTTAAAACCATTTGAAGTGCCTTCAGGCATATTAAATGCTGCAGATCATGTAGAGATTGCTTGACACAAAGAAAAATTAGAAAATCATAGAGATTGTGAATCTAAAATAAATTAAAGATTAAGCCAGACAAAGTTTGTCATAAAAAGACTGCAAAGTTTGGTACTGATCTTACTAATCTGGTTAATTCCATTTTAATTCCAAGTCCTCTTCTCTGCTTTGTTTGGAGTCAGGCTGTGCAAACAACTATTTCCTCAAGGATACAAAGTAAACAACCACTGGTGGGAAAGTAATAAGCTAGGAGGCATCTGGGGACATGCTCTATAGAGAAAGCCTTTGGCTATAAAACCTCAAGTTTGGTGGTCTCCGTTAATTTGTTACACCACTGATACATATGCACATTGTATACACAAACCACAAGAACTGAAAACTGTAAAATTATAAACACATTAGTACAACTACACTGTTTATGTATGATATACACAAATTGTCCTCCTGACAACCACGCTTTTAAAGTTGGTCAATGTGCAAAGTACATTTTCAATGAAAACATAAATTACAACTATAGAATTGGTTATTTCAGTGTGCATCAAAGCATCTAAACAAATATCGTCATTAGGGATGTAAGAAAATATTGATACCCTAATATATTGCAATATTTTATGTCACGATATTGTACCAATATTCAAAGTAATGTATCGATTGGAATGGAACAATTAAGCATCACAGTAATTTAAGTAAAATTAAAAGTATGACTGGTAGTTTGTGGCCTTTTATAACCTTCTTCGTTCCAGTGGATCAACTAGATCTAGAGATAAAACTGAATGTCTTCAAGTATGAAACAGGTTGGAGTGTTTAGAATGCTGTGGCAGTTTTCTTTACAGTTAAATTCAGTTTTAACAATCACAATATATAGTCTTAGTATAGCAATATATCATATCGCCCCCCCGTATCGTGATACATATAGTATCATCAGATATTTTACCAATACACATCCCTAATCATCATTAAAATCCATGTCAATTAAGTTTTTAAGTTATTTGTTGCTTTGCTTAGGCTTAACCAAAGGTTTTACAGAATGAAAACTGCAGTACTTTCATATCCTGTACCTTTTTAAAAACACCTGGAACATGTACATTTAGTCCTTGAGAACCCCAAAGCGTTTCACACTACATTCACCCATCCACGCAGACATTCATACACTGGTGATGTTAAGCGTAGCCACAGCTGGGGCATACTGACAGAAGCGAGGCTGCCGAACACTGGCGCTACCCTCTGACCACCACCATTAGGCAGAAGGGTGAAGTGTCTTGCCCAAGGACACTTATGGAGCTGGGGCTTGAACCGACAACCCTCCAGTTACAAGACAAACTCCTAACTCCTGAACAACAGACGCCCCATTAATTAAGAACTATTTATATGCGTATGAACAGACATTCCAAAAACAACTATGAAAAAGGAGGTTTTTCCTACATTCACAATTAATGAACATGTCTTAATATTTCTTCTCTCTCTATTAGAAACTGGTAATTCTAAAACTATTTTGCAATAATGGTTGCGCCTATCAATCGCCCAGTAAGCGAAAGTGTACAATTTCTCTTCAGTTTCTGCTGGATCTAAAACTACTACCTCAAATCAAGGACAAGCAGCTGATATTACTTCATTTAAGGCAACTCTAAAAAATAATAATAATCAACCCACATTTACAGAAATCAGCTTACATGAACTTCAGCCATTAAAAATGTAAAAATATCTGGAAATGCATTTCACCCAGTGAATGCAATGTTGAAAAAAATATAAATGATCTAGAAGTCAGCAACTTTGTGTGCTACATTAATGACCACATACCGCACAGAGATACAAATGTCAAACCATTTGCATTGGTTTCTAAACATACAGTGCCTCCATTAGGCATTCCCAAAGCATCCTCCAAAACCTACACACAGCACATCCTGACGACAAAAAATGTTTTTCTTCAAGTTTTTGTTTTTTAATAAACTAAGTAATGAAATGGATACATCACGTTTTTTAAACCCACAGCTGAGCACAAGCGGATCCTGGTTCCACTAATCATCTTCGAGATGTTTTTACAGCATAGCTGACTTCACCTGTGGTAAACTAAATTGATTGGAAAGACCCACACACATCTATATAAGGTATCAATATCTCTATACAGTTCATGGTGTATGTGAGAGCACAAACCAAGCAAAAGTCTCTGTAGATCCATTGAAGACAGGATTGTCTCGAGGCACAAATCTACAGAAGAGTACAGAACAATTTCTGCTGTTTTGAAGGTCCCAATGTGCACAGTGGCATCCATCATCTGTTAATGGAAAAGGTGTGGAGTCACCAGGTTTCATACTACTGGGAAGCTGAACTGGGACAACAGTTAAAATAGAGGGGAATATGAATGCAACAATGCATAGGAACATCCTGGATGACAAGAAGAATTGTTGCCCTAATGTGGAGAAAAAAACCCTCCAATCATTAAACACCTGGGTGAAGGAACTGTCGCCCTTTGCTATGTTGGAAAAACGAATCAATTTTGTGAAAGGAAAGGGAGAAATGTATGGGGACTAGGGATGGGCATTCGATTAAACAGTTTTCATCGATCATCGGGAGTTAACGATCGATTTTCGATTAATCATTGATATTTTTATATTAAAATTCAGTGAGAATAGAAAAATAGTGTGTTTCCTCATTGAGATCTTCATTCCAAGTGGAACACCTCTTGTGGAAGTTAAACTGAATTAATTCACGGTAGTTGCACAAAGAAAATATGCGCTATAAGCAGCGGAGCCGACAGCTAAAAGACGGTACTCATTAACACAACTGACGCTCATATTTTTTTTCTTCTCCAAAAAAGTAAAAAAAAAAAAAAAAGTCATGTTAAACAATAACTTTACAAAAAAAATATATACTTATAGGTTTGATAGTTTTGTGTTACATTTGGCAAAAAGAGTCGAGAAAGAGGATAAGAGAGATCAGCATACCTAACAATGAATTAGGATCATTAACAGAGTAAAAAAAGACAAAAACAAAAGAAATCGTAACTTATATACAACTTTAGTACCAGTCTACTGATTTTTGTTGAGAAAGATAAGCATGTTAACATGCACTGGGGTCAGAAGCGAAAGCAGCCTGGTGAGCAGACTGACGATCACCAGGCTGCTGTCGCGTCTGACCTGCAGCGCCGAGATCACCTGCTGTGAGGGGACAGACGTCGCTGTGATACACGTACCTCCGTGCTAACCTGGCAAGCCTCTGGAATCTTGTTTAATTCATTTTCCACCAGTCTGTAGGGGTGCAATCTAGGGGTGGCGGAGCCTCCCTCAGAAAGTAATCGGTGAGTAAGTTTCTCTGCTCGTTGTGCATCTCGGCTCCTCCATGCTAACACCGACTTTATGCTAGGTTGAGACCAAGAGCAGGATGCTCCGCTTCTAACCAGGGTGGGAAGTGCGTTCAAGTAATTCTACACAGCTTCGCAGTGTTGGCAGTGAACCGAGACTTTTTTGTTTTCGTTGTTTTTTTAGCCAAAGTGGTCCCATGTCACACTTTGCTGCGACCTCTTCATGACAATGCTACTTTTGAAATACACAGAAACTCGCAAGAGCCTGTGGGTTTTATTTTTGATCATCGCCCTCATGTGGTTAAGTGTTTAATTACTGCCACATAGCAAAATTAATTGCATTCCTTCAAAACTCACACTACGCAACATAACATGCATTAATTGATCGGTAAAAAAAATGTCATCGATGAAATTCTTAGTGATCAATTAATTGATCGTCGATTAATTATGCAATTATGCCTAATGGGGACCTTTATTAGATTTGTTGAGATGCAATGGTGCATAATTTAATGGAAGTCATCAGGCTGTACCTTTTGTTAAATATTTGTTTACATATGTTTACACATTCAAGAGAGTTGTACTTTTATTTAAATTGTTCAAAATGCTAATAAAAATATGATAAACAAAAATATAAAAGACTTAAAGCTAAAACTTAAATCTTACCAGCCACTTCTACGATGTCACCAGGCACAATGTCCCTGGCTTTGATTCTCTGGACGCTTTTCCTGTCCTGGCGATACACCTTCCCCATCTCTGGCTCATATTCCTTCAGAGCTTCAATGGCATTTTCTGCATTTCGCTCCTTAAATGGTAGAAAAAAGATAAAAAATAGTAAAAAGATGAAGGACATAAATTATACTTCTATTAGAATTATTTAGCATGGCACTTTTGAAACATTCAAGACAGAAAATCTGTAAACTGGGAAGCAACATTGAAACAATAAGCTTTGATAAAACATTGTAAGGAGTTACATGGTGACATTTAAGGGTAAAGCATTATTGTTTTCATTCTGGTTAATCAAAGTGCTATTTGTTTAACCTTTCTAGTCTCAATGTCTCCAAATCCTTGATGCCTGCTGGCTTTACAGTAATTTTTTCAGGCTGGATAGATTTGCTGACAGCAGCCTGCATAAAATTCAGGCAGTACCTTGGTAAATACAAACCTGAGCATTAAAAATCCCAGGAAATCCACATATTAGTTTGAATAGGTAAATACCACCTACAACCTCAACCTTAATTACTGCAGGTTTTTAAAAAACAAAGTTAAACGGTCACCAAAATTGCTCTTCGCTAATAAGCAACGACAAAAATTAACTTCACAAGACAATGCTGGGGATATCCACTGCCACACCAGACCTCGTCTTTCATCCAGCACACAGTTTTATTTAGAATCATTTGGACTATTCTGCTGGCTCTTTCATTCTTCCCACAGGGGTCTTTATTAAAGCAGCAGTCACACAAGCCTTTAATTAGCTTCTTAGCAAATAATATGCAGTGTGTGCTGAAATGATTTCATTGCATTATTAAAATTATTTAATCTTCAAGTATTGATATAAATAGAACATGACTAATGTTAAATAGGAGCCATTACTAATATCAAATTTAGAGTGAGACTAGATGTTTCAGTCAATTGGTGACAGAAGTGGAGGTCTTTTATAGCAAAGCTCACCAAATGACTCACTAAGTCCATTTTGAAGGCAACAGTTTGAGAATTTATAAAAGGTAACAAACACGAAACAAAATTAGTAATCTTTGAGCGTCATATATAAAACTTTTTACTTGTTTACCTGCCAGACTCCTACGATGGCGTTTGCTATGAGAATGAGTAAGATAACAAAAGGCTCCACGAAGGCTGTGATGGTTTCTTCTCCCTCTTCAAACCAGGCCAGAACCTGCATGTAAAACAAAGAATTAAGCACAAATTAAATGCTTGGTAAAACCAGTGTCTAAACACGAGATCCTGAAAGCCCTGATGATCGTGTCTTGAACAAAAACAAAATACCACTTATCTCAATTTCAACTATTCTGGAAAGCAAAGCTAAGCTTCTAGAAAAAAGATTTTGTTTACAACTTGACATCACTAAAACATTTATAGATTTTGTGACCAACACACAACAGTTACATAATCATACATAGATACAAAGAATACAAAACATTCCCTCAATGATGTCCTGACCAGCCAGAGAAGCAGCTGCAGTGAAATACTGATCTCTTTGAAATGCAGGACAGAGGTTCAGGAGATTGTTTGTTCCTGCAGCCATAAGAGAGTGACATCCATCATGTTTCTTAAATAATTTATTGTTTTCATTTTAATCTAATATACACTCACTGGCCACTTTATTTGGTACACCTTGCCAGTACCGGGTTGGACCCCCTTTTGCCTTCAGAACTGCCTTAATCCTTCGTGGCATGGATTCAACAAGGTACTGGAAACATTCCTCAGAGATTTTGGTCCATATTGACATGATGGCATCACACAGTTGCTGCAGATTTGTCGGCTGCACAGCCATGATACGAATCTCCCGTTCCACCACATCCCAAAGGTGCTCTAATGGATTGAGATCTGGTGACTGTGAAGGCCATTTGAGTACATTGAACTCATTGTCATGTTCAAGAAACCAGTCTGAGATGATTCAAGCTTTTTGACATGGCGCATTATCCTGCTGGACGTAGTCATCAGAAGATGGGTACACTGTGGTCATAAAGGGATGGACATGGTCAGCAACAATACTCAGGTAGACTGTGGCATTGCAATGATGCTCAACTGGTACTAAGGGGCCCAAAGTGTGCCAAGAAAATGTCCCCCACACCATTACATCACCACCAGCCTGAACCGTTGATACAAGGCAGGATGGATCCATGCTTTCATGTTGACGCCAAATTCTGACCCTACCATCCAAATGTTGCAGCAGAAATCGAGAGTCATCAGATCAGGCAACATTTTTCCATTGTTCTATGGTCCAATTTTGGTGAGCTTGTGCGAATTGTAGCCGCAGATTCCTGTTCTTAGCTGACAGGAGTGGCACCCGGTGTGGTCTACTGCTGCTGTAGCCCATCTGCCTCAAGGTTTGACGTGTTGTGCGTTCAGAGATGCTCTTCTGCATATCTTGGTTGTAACGAGTGGTTGTTTAAGTTAGTGTTGCCTTTCTATCAGCTCGAACAAGTCTGGCCATTCTTCTCCGACCTCTGGCATCAACAAGGCATTTTTTCCCACAGAACTGCGGCTTACTGGATATTTTCCCTTTTTCGGACCATTCTCTGTAAACCCTAGATATGGTTGTGAGTGAAAATCCCAGTAGATCAGCAGTTTCTGAAATAGTCAGTATGTTTACATGCACAGCTAAATCGAGCTTTTTGCACTAATCGGACTAAAGACTTTACTCTTGCAGTGAGCCGAATCCCAGTTTACATGTTACTCTGAAAATCGAATTATTGAAAGAAGTGTGCCGACCACGGCAACGGTAGGTGGCGAAATGCAATCCTTCGTGTGGCATTCTTCCAGTTCGCGTCACACACTCGGGGTAAACAAACACTTGTGGAAAAGAAGCCGACATAGTAAAAAAGAATGGATGATGACAACGCTGCCGCGCTGTACATTTGTTACATTCTGTACTGTTCGATCATATTAAACGCTAGCTGCACACACATTCAGCAAGAGAAATTTGGATTTCTCTTGCTGAATGTTAACGTACTGACTCAGACCAGCCTATCTGGCACCAACAACCATGCAATGGTCAAAGTCACTTAAATCACCCTTTTCCCCTCCATTCTGATGCTCAGTTTGAACTGCAGCAGATCATCTTGACTAGGGTTGGGCATCAAGAATCGATTGGAACCGGGACTCACATCGATTCTCCCGGAATCGTTCAATTTTTAAAATTACAATTCCTAGTTTCGATTCCCAGTCCGCCGACCAAAAGAATAACCCGCCGAATACCAAAGAAGAAGAATCCGCCAGAAGTGTTAGCGTTACTGCGCAACCATGGAAGGTGTGTGGAGACACTAAGATTTGTCTTCACTTTAGCAAACAAAACAGAGCTCAGTGCTATACCTGTAAGAAATAACCGACCGCTCTGTGTTCGATGCGCTGCGCCGGCGTACCTCATTAGCTCTTCCTCCCGGATCCGACTGTCAGCCCAGCGCCGCAATGCAGTCCAAATCCGGCCAGTAAAATACGTCTAATGTCAACATTGCGGCAGCAAACAAGTTATACTCAATCCGTTGTTCAACTCAAGTGCAAATATCCAGCTAACGTTAGCTTGTGTATTTGTTTTCATAGACAAACGGTCTGAGATTGCTAAGCTAACGTTAGCCAGGCAGCTGATAATACTCCGCGATGTGCTCCGCCTCCTCCGTTCACCATTGCAGCCAAGGAAACGCAACAACTGGAGGAGTTCCACAGAGAGGTAATCTGGGCTGGACTGTTGAAGTTGTTTCTTATTTTTTGTTCAATATTCTGCAGACAGATATTCAGGATGTTTGGAAATCGGTTTTCATGAGATTTTCAAAAATAAAGCTCACCTGTAAAAACGTTACCACTGTGAAATAAAATAAAAAAAGTATCCCCAACTCCATAGATAACAGCCCTGTGAGAAATTCACTGTAAAGTAAAAAGTTCGTAGAATTAAAATACATGTTCCAATTCCATAGTTCAGACTATTTGATCAAGTAAGACTACCTATGGGTGGGTGGGTGGATATGTAGATAGATACTTTAATAATCCCATAAGGGAAATGTCCTTGTTGCAGCAGCAGCCCTCAAACACAATTGAAAACAACACACACAAGAAGAAATAGCAGTGTATACAACAAGTAGTGTATTTTAAAGTAGGTCTTTTAAAATATGCAAAAAATAATAAATGACCCTGTCCCTCCAAAGAATCGGAATTGAGAATCGTTTGGAACCGGAATCGAAACAAGGAATTGGAATCGTCCAAATTCAAACGATGCCTAACCCTAACCTTGACCATGTCTACATGCGTAAATGCATTGAGTTGCCGCCATGCGATTGGCTGATTAGAAATTTCCATTAACGAGCAGTTGGACAGGTGTGCCTAATAAAGTGGCTAGTGGGTGTATATTTCAAAATATGTGAGCACTGGACAAAGTGAATTTGCCCCTTTTTGGGAATAAATATCCATCTATCCATCCATCCATTTATAGATTGTATGCTTGGTCAGCAACTGAAAGCTGACTTTGTGGTGAGTTCAAGAGTTGTTTGAGGGGGGGTGGTTCCTAAAAGGCTGACAAGATGAGGAGACAAAAGTGGACCCAACCACCATCACATTTTTCTTATGTGTTTTGGTGTACAAGAGCCCATTTTGTCTTAAATTTGTTTTACATAATATCTCAAATAATAAAAAGTTGAAAACCTTGATTAAGAACAAAATAAATTACTTCATTACTTGAAATTTTTGTCGCAAAATATTCCCAGAAATAGTCATGTTTACTTTATTGCAAGCAGTTGTTTTAGTTTTCCTAGAAAGCTACTTATCTCATTGATTTTAAACCAGTTATCAATAAATAAACAAGTACAGTTTATGTAGGGAAAAGTTGAAGCCAAATGTTCAAAATAAAGAAGCAGAGATTCAAGGCACTGTGTTTTTCACTAGCGGACCCTTTAGCATGGACACTAATCATGTTTCCCTTCAATACAAGCAGAACCTAGTCTTTTAACTTCCATTTTATATCTGCAAGATATTAAGGGAAAGCATAAACGAAGATCAAGCTGCTTCTTCTCTTGCCAATATTACAAACTGGGCCAAGTGAGTGTGAAAGAGAGCAGGAACTACTATCTCCTCTTTTAGAATCTGTGCCAAGAGCAGAATGTGTCAAATAAGCGCGAAGTGTCTGAATCTTTTCTTATTGTAGCCCATTTAAGCTTTCCTGTTTAAACTCAAATTATCACTTTATGTAGTGTATTTCACCACTTCTACAGAGTTTAAATACATATATATATATTTGAACATTTGTCATTTTAACTACTGTTAAATACTGCCATGTTTAAGTAACTCTGCAGATGTGATTAGACTGAAAGCAAGCACAATATAGTACAGTTCATAATTTATAGACTTTGAAATCAAAGCTCGTTCTGGGCCTTAATGAGTGATATTTTAAGCCATCGGACCAACAGCCAATCCCAGAGTTGAAAGTGGCTAAAGGGAAATGAATCTACCGCTGTGTTCAACATGAACTATGCTGGGATCTGTAACTCACTCAAACAAAAGTTCTACGTACTGCATCTGTTAATGCTGTCATGTTGCATTTAAGTGATGTGATCAGCTATTCCTGGAAACAGGCTTGGGACGGTTACTAATTAAGTGGTATAGCAAGATTTTTTAATTTTATTTTTTAAGAGAAATAAAAAGATTTCGCAACACTGCTCCTACAGTTTTCTACTACATGTCTCCCTTGGTTACAATACAGAAATGATCCTGTTTGAAAATATTTCCAGGTATGGAACACTATCAAGGATAAACTAAAAGGACCACAACTCAGGACTCTAAGATAAAACTGTTTGAGGTAGTAATACATTGTGGCTATTCTGCATTATAATTGACATCAAAATTAGCTTTATTTCTAAGGTTTTTGTACAAAAACATGGAGCTTGACTTCAGTTTCCCTTTGCTCTCAATTTATTTGAAATATAAAGCTATAAAAAACAGTTGGGAAACAATTTTGAGTAAGTAATATGTATGTTTTTACAAAAGACGAAAAGGCTGAATTAGTGCAAATATGCACTATATCAATTCTGCACTGACTGTGTTCATCAAAGTGACAGCCTGGGGAAGAAGCCGTCTTGGCCGTAGCTTCTCTTAGCTGCCCTGACCTCCTTGGTCAGTTTGTTCTTGGCCCGTTTTTTCAGGGCCACCGACCGACAGCTGAAAGCATTGGTGTTGTATGTGTGAAAGGTCTTAAGTCTGAACATACGTCCTCACAAAAACTGATGTAAGAAGTCACAGTTTTAGCAAATTTGTTCAGGTCAGTGGTTCTGTCCAACCCCCGAACAGCTCGAACAACAAGTTTAGGCCATGTAGACACATAGCCAGGCTTTTTTAAAAACCTTATATTCTCACCACCTCGTTTAAAAGAAAACGTTGTCCACACCTAATCGCATAATGTTAAGCACATTCACAGACATGCCAAACATGTAGGGGGCAGTAGTTCCCCCAAATCCAATCATACAGAGTAACTTTCTACAAGCAAGCAAAAAGTGCTTCGACAATCAATGACAACAAAGCTCTGAGGGCATAAATGCTGTTTCTGAGTGTAAACACGTGTCGCATGTGTGATGTTGGAGCAGTTTTGCCGCAGACAGTGACGTTGCTTAAAACTCTGGTTATTTCTGTCCACACTTATTTCTGTACACACGCAAACGCTTAAAACAGAGAAAACCCAAATCTTCACTTTGGCCAGAGCTTTTAGAAAGATTCATTTTTGGTGCCGTAAATCTGCGTTTTCGTGTGGATGACAGGCCAAATCGTAGAAAAATATTTGTTTTTTGAGATACCCGGCTATGTGTGGACAAGGCATTAGAAGTTTTTAATTTCTAGGTTGGAATGAGATGAAGCAGACAGTAATCAGAAAATCCCAAAGCGGCCTGGGTGACAGGACAACAAGAGTCTTTTTAAAGAGTAACTAAACCCCAAAACAACTTTTTTTGCCTATAAACTGTATAAATGGGTCTTTACCAATGTAATCTTTCAGTTTCTGGGGATTGTTTTACATTTTCGTGTAAACTTGTTTAATTCTACGCTTTTTCGTCTAAAAACGTCTTAGTGCTGCCCTCTTAGGGTTGAACGGTGGCTACTGCATTTGAATTTTGTGATTGGTGGAGAGCGGTACATCTTTACGTCACAGGCATTGACTGTGTCATAGCAGCCATGGTCTCACAGACACGCCCCGTGGGTTTGGGTATAAAACTATTAGACATACCGGCCCCGTCACGTGGCGAGTTTGGAGTTGGATTGCGTTTTTCAGGTTACCATTATTATCACATTAGCACTTAGTTAGCATAGCTAACATACTGTTTTGAACATTAGCCTATGTTAGCCTCAGCAGCAGCAGCAGCGGCCTCGGACAACGCTGGCTCAGAGCGCCAAGTCAGCGGATCTCCTCTGCCGTCACCGGAGGTAGAGGGAGGCTTTATGGAGCTCAGCGGCCCCGAGCCGTATCAATTCGAGCCGCTGGCTCAGGGCGCTGAGTCGGCGCTGTCCGAGACCGGCGATGCTGCTGAGGGAGAGAGAGACAGGAGGAGTCCAGTCTCTGAGTAGTAATGCTAACATAGGCTAACGTTCAAAACTGCCAACGTCGCTTTGGTCACTGTCCATGTTTCAGTGTCAGATTAAGCGAGCTGTCACTGTCCTCCTGAACACACCCCCTTGTTCCCACCTCCGCTTCTCCTCCACACTTGGCCACACCCCTCCGTGCTAACTGGCACTGCCCACTTTGTAGAATTTTCAAATGTCTGGGGGCGGGGTTATGCTTTTTCATGGGGTTCAGTTACACTTTAAGCTGTGTTACAATGGACCAGAGAGGTTTTATTCATAGTGGGACACTTAATATGCAGTCTGTATTTTAGAAGTTCACTGGAGAGGTTTGCACTGCTAAAATCCAATAATAATAATAATAATAATAATAATATTAATACGAAGAAGAAAGTCTGGATGCTTTTTCTCTACCTCTCATCAGTCCAGCAAGCTGTTTTTCAGCTTCTGATGTGCATTCTTGTGATAGGATTTAAACACCGGCCAAAACAAACGTGAACACATCCACATCATGACACCTTTCATGGCAACCGTTAATGAACCTGTCATTTTGTGTAAATAGAGTTTTTTTGTCCCGTTGCACTAGATCATACCAGTTTCCAAGGTATAGTCTGAAGTGCATCGGGAAATGGCTATATTCACATGCAGGCTGAACATGCACTAAAGATAAACGATCTACAGAGTTCACTGTGATGAAGATTTTTTTTTAAAAAGTAGACAAGAAGAAACCAGCCAGTGCTCATCTCAGTCTTATCATGGTCATGACCAGAAGTGGAGATGCAAGAGCCAGACTTTCGCTCAAATGTAGCTAGCCATATATAGCCAATATATTCAGCTCTTTATTAACTGTAGTGCTGGTTACTATTAGACTTAATATGAACACATTAAACTCAGAGGACAGTAATTAAATAAAGCATAGCAGGTATCTAAATCATCTCTGCCCCGTGACTATCAATTCACCCAACCAAGCATCATGACAGGAGAAGAAACAGCCCAGAAAACAAAAGGTCTGGGTAAGAATTGCACAGAATTAGTTGAGCAAACACCAATCCTCGGCTCAGCTCACTTTTGGCTAATGTCCAGATATCGTAGAATGGAGTGGCTGGGATTAGACATGGAGTGTAGAAAGGAGGCTTAGGACACTTTGAGGTTTCATATTGACAAAATATGAGGGTTCAGCGGTAAAAGGGGAAGCAGACTGTTTATAAGGCAATAGTATGATACTCAAATGTGGTCAAAAAATATGGATGTCGTTTGATTTGTCAACCATCTTGCTGCCGTTTACATTGGGCCAGATGAAATTCAGATTGTTCTACACCAATATTTGCATTTTATTGAAAATAAACACATCCATGTTTAAAATCTGATTTACTCAAATTTATTCTAATTGTGTACATGCAGAGCAGAAAGAAGCTCCGGAACGTTCAGGCAGCTACAATGCTCAATGTGTTTATTTTAATGCAACGAACCATATTTACTTGCCTTTCTACATATAATTCAATAATATATTTAATTTTATTTATAAACACATTTAGTGACTAGACTATCATAACCTGCAGTCATTCAGCTCTTCATAGAGCAGTGGGTCCCAAACTATTTCTGCTGGGCCCCCCCTTTGGTTTATAAGTAAATGTTGACACTCTCCCACCCCCATTACTTTTTATATTAATGTTTTAGTTTATATGCCGAGTAGTATTATATTACATTGCTTTCCATACATTTTAATGCCTCTGTGCACAATTGGTTGAAAACAAAGAACTCTGAGAGGGAAAAAAAACAATTGTAAAGATTGTTTTGCCAATCTGTCTTCAATGATCAAGTTCTCAGTAACTAGTGAGTCTGCTGTGATGTCACTTTATACGCCAGGTGGAGGTGAGTGTTTGTGCCCTGCATCACTGAATTCGGTTCGTTGAACATTGCTTTAAGAAATATGCCACTGTACGAAAGTTTCATAAAAAAATAAAAATAAAAAAAACTTGTTACAGTAAAATTTGTAGCCAAGATCACTGCCCTTGTCCTTCAAAAAGATTCGAATCTCATCTTGCAAACCATGAACAGCACCTTCCCACGTGACAGTTATCAGGACTCGCTGTGAAACAGAACGTCTCTCTGTTGGAGTCCATTTTCTCACCGAGTACCACAAAAATCAGGGCTTTGATAGGTTGAGTTTTGATGTAGTTGACAGTGCCGAAGACATTGATCACTGCTTCTTCTATGTCAATCTCTGATAGGCGCCAGTGCTTCGCAGTGTATAATGCAGCGCGTGCTCTGAAATGTTGGAGATGCACTTCATGAACACCGGCTCCTACTAGTTTCCCAGCCATAAGGCGCATTTCCACTATCAGAACTTCAGGGTCATCTGACCAGACCTTCCCAATATTCGAGTGTCTCCAGTTCATCGGGCTGGGCTGACAGGGCCGTTTTAGGAACCAACACAGTACCAGTCTGGGGGTATCACACCAAATGGCCCGATCGAACCGCTCAGCGGGAGCTGTGGTTAAGTCACGCCAATTGCTTTTGTAAAAATAGGAAAAGCTGCTGGCAAAGCAATTTATAACAAAAGCAGAAGCGCAGCAACAAGTCCTGCTTCTTCTATGTCTTCTATGTCAATCTCTGTTATTTCTGCTGCTCTGGGCACCTTTGGGCTCTGATCAGTGATCAACTCGCTGCTGAAACTGTCGTTATATGTGGCTTTCTAACTGATTCCTTAAACGGCCGATTGAGTTTGGAGACACGCTGAGAGAAGCGGGCGGACAGATTACCCATCAGAAAAAAGATCTGCTTAAATTACCCTGAAGGTCCGATAGTGGAAACGCGCCTATAGTCGTTGCGCTCTCTGTACAAATCTCTACAAAGTCCCTATATGTCCTCATAAATATGTCTCATAAATGTGCATATTGGACAGAGGAATAACCCATAGCTTGCTGGCCTCTGTTATGAATCATAGATGGAACCATGTCCATAGTGCAGCGAAGTAATCATCCACAATTGTGTGCGGTGTAACAAAACCAAAGGCAAGATATGCTTCTCATATTTTCAACTCTTTGGCTGTTAAAGAAGTTGGTTTACAAGGTTATTTGGTGATTTTTTTATCTTCTGTTTTGCGTTTATGTTGGAGCCTCGTCAAAAACCTGTCAGTTATATTAGCTTTTAAATATTGTCCATTCATACAGTTTTTATCATTACCTATTTATCTGCATAATTCATTTAAAAAAACACACACAAAAAAAACAATTAAGCCAGCGAGAGACTGCTATGCAACGAGTTAGGTCCATGGGCACAGAAAATTTCTTACATGGACAAAATGGGAATGGGTGAGCATGAATTGGCCAAGGAGCAAATGGACCTGTTGCCATGATTTCATGAAGTATTGGATCAGGTAATGCTTTAAAAGCTTGCATGTAAAACAAAAGCTGCACCACAAATACAACCATCATTTCATGCCAGACTTGGTTGGATTAAAAAAAAAGGAAGGGGGGGTGGGCAATTTGCATATGTATGACGACATATCAATTTGCACCCACCAGGGGGACCATTCATTCTCTCTGTTAACGAGCAACTTAGGGGCTGTTTACACGACAACGTTGCCGTTTTTGTTTGACCACGCGGGTGAAAACGCACTGCGTTTATACGACAGGGCGCGCGATGGAAAACGATGTAGTACATATGCCCGGCCTTTAGATGGCAGTCTGCCCCGTGTATGCAGTGTTCCAAGGTTTCCCCCTCACAACCCGGAAAAGAAACATTTCATGATACCTAATAATGGCGGTCTTCTTGTAGTTCTCCGCTCAAATAAAGGCATATTGATTATTTGACGCAAGTACTGTATGCGACCAAATAACTTCAGAAGCTGCATCAGCAGTAACCGCATACCTGGATCCGCCATTGTTGTTGTTTTTCTGTAGAAAGGCGGAGTGCGCAAGTGCAACATGTCCGTAGGTGGCTGGCAGTGACGTCATCATTTTGAAACTTCTACGGCTTGCGTTTACACGACAACGAATCACCCAGCGTTTTCAAAACTCTCCACTCTGGAACCCGTTTCCCAAAAGATGCGTTTTCGCCTCCCCGTTTTCCCGTTGTCGTGTAAACGAGAGGCCGAATGGGAGAGAAAAACCTCTGTTTTGCTGAAAAACGTTGTCGTGTAAACAGCCCCTTACATTTACTATCATCTACTCTAAGGTTGCCATAAGGAAATTTGGTTATTTGGCATCAAGGGATGTAATTTCTCATATTGGATAAATGTCAACAACTAGACAGAAACAGAACAGGTGTAAGGTAAATTCTTCAGAAAATAATTAAAATCACTGATACATGGGAGTCAGTCACTGTAACTGAAATACACAATTGTTTGAGTACAAAATGAATTTGTTATGTGT